>CM060709.1:238193169-238700976 GCA_030686995.1 Artemisia argyi | reverse complement strand
AAAAAAATTATAAAAATCTGAAAAAATTACAGAAGGTCAAACATATCTTGGGAAAGTTCCAGTTTAAATTTCAGCAAAAAATATTAAGTTTTGACCTGCCTGCACAGCACAACACTACAACTAGAATTTTGGATCTTAAACTCAGTTTTGACACTTGATCTCATAAGCCCCAATCGAACCACTTCTACCCATTTACCATCAAAACGGCCATATGTTCTGGAAACTAGACTCAAAGTACTATATTTTAGAATCCGGAAAATCCTGAAAACCTATTTTTATGACCAAGATATCCTTTTCTCAAAATGGGTCAAAATTCAGCCCAAAACCAAAGTGTGCAGAATTTTGCCGAATGAATTTTCAAACTTCAAAATAGCGTATCTTTTTCGTTATAAGGAGTTAGAAGCACCGATTTTTACCACACGCTCCTTGTAACAACCTCTAACATCCTAATTTCTCAAATATTAGATTATAACAACATTTATTTAGCCAAAATCATCACAAATTTCTGCCTTAAAATTTTATATAATTTCTAACACTTCCTAACGACAATCAAACATTGCAACCCTAAAATAGCTTAATCTCCTCTACCTAAACCTATGTAATCATCCACAACATTCACAACCCCATAATTATCATTCTAACACTTTACCCATGGATTCATAATTATAGAACGATAACATGCTTGCAATATATATATATATATATATATATATATATATATATATATATATATATATATATATATATATATATATATATATATATATACAATCAATCAAAAAGGAAACAAAAGGGCTTACAATGACATAAGAAGGAAGGAAAAGATCAAACACAAACCCTATGTGGGTTGTGTTTGGCTGCCGTGGACAAGGAGGAACAAAAACAAGACCGAACCAAATTTTCTTCCACCCTAACTTGTTAAATACCTTCATAATCAAACCCTTGTTGATCTTGACACTCTTAATTACCCAAAAACAATAAAATCTTGAAAAGATTAAGAACTTATAAGGAATCATGCATGATGGATTATCTTTGTGTGGGATTGTTTAGGGTTAGTTTATGATTAATTTTAGAGTGATTGGAAGTGATTTTAGGAATCAAGATGAAGATTTTTTTGGTGGTTTTGGTGGTTGAATTGTCGAACAGTAGGGAGAAGGAGAGGAGCAGGACACGTTTTTCTTTTATATCTGTGATGGTGTATGTGTTTTTATTTATAAAAGGTATATTGGGTATATATTGATATAAGGTAAGAAAAAAAAATAAAAAAAATAATAATTTAGGGGGGAGTGTTTGGTTTTTAGTTTTGATGGGAAAGTAAAAATTATAAAAGGGGTGTTTGGCTAACTATATGTATTTATTTTTCTAGAAATTTACATTACATTAGTTTGGTGTTAAAACACTTAAATAAAATGTTACAAAGTTTGAAAATACTATTTTGACACAGATTTCGGCTAAAACGCGAGAAAATTCGGGAAACACTAAAATAGAAATAATTAAGCTCTCGAAGCTAAAATATGAAATTGCTGATTTCTTAAATGACTTAACACGTAAATATCAAAGGCATGACGCAGAATTAGTTAAAAGATGAAATTTTTTGATAAAACGATTAGAAACAAAAATAATGAATTCCATAAAAATTAGTAATAGAATATGGGGTTGGTTCACGTTGTTGAAAATTTAATATGTAAATTTAAATTGGGTAAAATGTAACGGTGCAAGGTTTACGTAAAAATGGAAAAATTGAAAAGTGATTTTTAAAATAGGATTGTAAGGAACCAAAAATGTATAAAAAGTGTAGAGTGGGCATAGTATTGTGTCGGTTGTATTAATTGAACGTGTTATGATGAAACGCGGATAACTTCTGACGAAGTTAATTATTTAAAAATAGAATAGTTAAATAATAAAATACTAAAATTAATGACATGAAATTTTTGAAATGTCACAGCTGCACTCAACGTTTCCGTCGACTTTTGTTTCTTTCCCGCTCATTTGTTGTTTCTTTTGGGACGAGGTCGTTTGTCCAGCCCGAATATATCCTCAAGACAAGTAATGTCTAGAGGTTCTTTAGCATCCCATTTCGGAGCGTTTCAGGATCTCCCAAACGTGAATCAAAGTGAAACTCCTCTGTCCAAAGCGTTCTGCGAAGCTCGTTTTGGCATTCTCGATATGATCATGCTCATTTTCACCACTGCGACGCTCTAAATGTCTATAAATAGCATGGAATTTTCGGCAGTCGCCATTGAGCCTCGACCATTTACCGGATAGCATGTTTTTGGTTCGAGGGTCTTCAGTAGTCCGCTTGTTGAAAATTGCATGAATTTCGTTCCAAAAGAAGTCATTCTCTTTGTCATTTCCAATCTCTTGGTCTTAGGAAATTTCTATCAACGCTTCCGCAAGAATCTTTTCTTCTTCTTTGGACCACAACTTTCGAGCACGCGTATGACCAGCTTCTTCCAAGTCATTGTCATCGTCCGCGTCCAAATTTACGACGCTTTTTCCTCTTTGGGCTTTGGTTTTTTTCCTCTACCTTTGGCCGATGATCGTGCCTTAGGTACTTTAAACGTTTGTTGAGATGGTTGTGATGGAGGAAACGTGGGTGGTTGATTCGGGTTATAAAATTGTGGTGACGGATTGAATTGTTGTTGATTTGCGAATCCTTGTTGAAACGCATATTGTTGGTTACGGTAAATTTCATTCGGATTGAATGGTTGCAAACCGTATGGCGGTGAAGGGTTTGGACTTTGAGACGGGAGTAGAAGAGTTTGAGGCTCCCCCGTATTAATGTTGGTTTGACGTTAGGAGGTTCGTGAAATAGCCCCATTCGTTCGGGTTTTGAGACATTTTTGTTTTAATTTGGGGAAAAGGTATAGAAATTTTTAGTTTTGTTGAAATATAGTGAAGAGAAGTGAAAATGGGTTTAGTATTTATAGTGTTTATGTGTATAAAAAGAGTGAAAGGAGAGAGAAGAGAAAAAAAAAAAAAAAAAAAAAAAAACAACCGTTTGTATTACAAACGATAATATATTCGTTGTAATTTCCTGCAAACCCAACGTCCTATGCACTTTTTGTCAGCAAGATATCTCGCCGTGGCCATGAACAAAAACCCAAAGAAGACGAACGGCGAGCCCTTAACGGTGTAGCAGCGAGCTTCGGCTCGCCGTTGAGCCTCCACGTGGGATCGGCGAGAGGCAACGGTGTACCTACACCGGGTGCTCTAATACATTACTTAGTAAACTATACAGTGTACAAAAGCCAAAATTGGTTTTTTATTTTCTCATTTTTTCATTTAAACGCCTAAACGGTGAAAAAGAAAAATGTTAAACTTAAAATGTTTTGTCATCTAGAATGACAACATCATGCCAACTTTTATTGTATATCTCTACTACTTGTAAACAAATTTGCTATTATTGAAATTTAAAAACACTTAGATTTGCCCAATCTACATTTGATTATAAATAGTACTTCCTCCGTCTAAAAAATATTTATCTATCTTACTATTTATTTTTGTCCTAAAATAATTGTTCAGTTTTTATATATGGACAGTAATTATAACTAGTTTTCCTACTTTACCCTTTAAATTAAAACTTGCATTAATTAGCCATTTTTTATTTCTATATTAATTACGTATGAGGGTAAAAATAATTTTTTATCAATCAAAACTAGCATTAATTACATATATCATAATTTCAACATTTTTTGTTTGTGAACTCTCTTTTTGTGACGGAGGGAGTACTCAGTAACAACATTCACCCCCCAATTAATATCTTATATATTGTTTAATTCTTAAACTTTTATCATTTTTTGTTTATAACTCATAAACTATTTTTTCACAATAATTACAACTTAAACTTGTAAGTGTTGCATTAAAAGTTATACCACAACCACAAGTATAACTATTAGCCGTTGCTTTGCGCAAATAATCATCTAGTATAAACCAATTTAAAAAGCAAATTTATCAAAAGCACACACAAAATAAGCTAAAGTTTAACTAATATGTACTGTTGAAAAGCGTTCTTTAATTAAACAAGACGAGCAAAATAGTCCGCGCGTTACTGCGGTGCGGCTTTTTTTTGTTAAATTTCATGTGGTCGACGTTGTTGTTGATGTCGGGTTGGTGTGCAGGAGCTGAACAATCATGTGTATAGGAAAAGATATAAACATATTTTGTTGTTAATTATGGTAAGCAAACGTAGTTGTTAAATGGTTGTTTTGATACGAAAAATTAGATCATTATGCAAAGATGATTAAGAAACATAACATGTAATAATTATTCTATAACCAAAGTCCAGTATAAGAGATGCAAAACAAATCAGGCCAACTGCAATTTTTTTTTCTAATATATTTAAAAAAAGAAAGAAAAAAGAAAAAGAAAAAAAAATCTTGTATGTTTATGGTAAAGACTAAAGAGTAACAAATGCAGATACCTGCTCGTTAAAAACTAAACGCTATAAAGCTTGAGATTCTAAGAATACAATAACATAAAGTCAACTGCACATACTAACCCACATGCTTTATTGATATTAATGTAGAACCTTGTATAGAAGGTAATAACTTTGCAACTAATTCAAATCATGTACTTATGATTAATATCCTTGCAGCACCCAAATGTCATCAAATATGATGAAACCATCTTTCCTGAAATGTTAAAAGAAATAATATCAAATAAAGATCTAATAATAGTTTAAAATACAGGGACTGATAACTAAGTCCATGTATAGGATCAAAAACGTTTGATCGAGTTAATTTTGAGCACGTATAAACGCATATATACCTGCATAGGAACCAATAAGTCTAGTAAAAAGGAAAGCCATTCCACTACAAACTTATCTATAGGTTTAAACCAATGCTAATATTGTACGTCAACGTCACTGTAAATAGTTGCAAACCATGATAAAAAGCGAAGGATCAAAGTTGTGTTATATGTGAACTAATCACTGTAACTCATCACTTATTCCAAATGTTACTTTTGTCTATTTGCTATATACCAATAAGCAATCCCAAAAGCTTCAATGTAGAGAAGATTATGATACTACAAACCTAATGCATTCTGATTGACACTAAACCACCAACTTATATTGACCAAGGAATGGTCAATAAAGTCAAATAGCCTAGATCAATGCTCCGGGTAATATAAGGTATCACCAGGTCGTTAAGTCCCGTTGAAGTGTGAATTGTAACTTTAGCGTATTCGTGATCGGGTGATTATTCACGGAAAAGGGTTATAATCAGAATTATTTGGAAATTATTAACAAATATAGCTTAGGAAAGCAACGTGATTGATTACGGGAATTTAAATTACAACAATTTGAGCTAAAACCTAAAAACGTACGTTTTGATTAAAAACGTACACAGACGAACAAAACGAAAAATACAACTGATGGACTGAAAGGGTTAAAAGTGTAAAATTGTTATTTTTACAATCCTATTAATTAAAGAAAATTTTAAGAAAATTAAAAACTATTTTTACACTATTTAATTATTTATTATTAATTAATTACTAATTATCTATTTATTACTAATTAAATTAATTAGAATTATTAAAAATACTAAAAATACTTAGAAAATTAAGAAAAATTTTAAAAATCTAATTAACCATCATGGGAATCCTAAAAAAATTATAAAAAGTTTATTTTAGGTATTTTTAAACTAAATAACTAATTATTAATCTAATTACTTATTAATTTCTAATTAAGCTAATTATATTATAAAAAATAGAAAATGAGTAATATAAATTCTAGAAAAATTTGTAAAAATGTTTTAACTTAAATAAAATCTAGAAAAATTATAAAAACTAGGTTATACTTTATAAAATCTAATTATGCTATTTAATTACTTAATATTAATTAAAACTAAATTAAACTAAAATTAATTATAAAGACCACTAAAAGACAAAATAAAATTCTGGAAAAATTTGTAAAATTACTTTAACCTAAAAGAGAATTTCTAAAAATATCAAAATGATATATTGCTTATAAATAAGTTAGAAAGAAAATTAAAATGATAAATCCTATTAAATATAAGCTATCACTAAAATTAAAGTTGGTTTTTTTGGTTTTTTTCTTTTCCAAACTGAATATACACTAAAAACAAAGACTTTTAATAAAAACACTTTTCACACAATCCAGAAATAAGCACTTTGAGTGCTTATTTGTCCACTCAGTTGACTTTTGTTGACTTAGGATGGAATTAAGCTCAAATGAAGAGTGTGGGGTCCACAATGATAACTTTTGGTTTCTCTGAGTTAGTTGAACTTGAATAAGTAAGAATTAGCCAAATAAGTTGCTTGAATAAGTCAATAATCACAAATAAGCTGTTTGCTTATTCCATTCTGAGACAGTTTTTGGGACAGACTTTTGGCACAAAGTTAGGTGGGGTCCACAAGTCCACAGGTCAAACTATTGGTCAATATGCACTCCCTGGTAGGAGGGGGGTTGAATGGTGCCAAGTTGGAGGTATGGGACCCACTGGGTCAGCCACAATCTACCACCAAAGGGTGGTGAGTGAACTGAGTCTGCTGAGACAGGGCAACTAGTTTGCCCTGCAGGTTACTTCCAGGGCCATTTTGGTCATTAAGAAAAAATCACAAAATGTAACAATGGTGAAAATCAAATATTCTACTGGTAGAGTTAACCCACAACAAGTTTCAGACCTTAAGTCCAAACACAAAAATCAGATAAATTCTCCCAAGTTTTGCAAAAATCTGAGATATGTATTTTTGACTTTTGAGGAAAACTTAAGTTTTGACTTTTGGGACTTTTGAATGTTGATTTAATGACTTAAAATGATATGTTAAGCTGTATGAAAGCTAACTTAAGTAAAAAATCCAACTTGTGAAATGGTTTTATGGATTTGGACTTCAAAACTCACCACAGTTAACTGTGGTGAGTACTTGTGATTTTGACTTTTGTGATGCTTGATACCAAGTAAATTGTTTCCCTGACCTATTATTCAACCAATAAACTTAAAGACACCAAGAGTTGCTCAATAAAACAAGCTATGCAGTGTAAACAAGCTACAACCAAACACCCCTCTAAAACAGTTTAAGGGAGATTACTTGATTCAAACAAGCATTTAAGACAACCTACAGATTACAACTACTAGATTAAGCAATAAATAAGCAACTGAGACAAAAACAAGTAGCTACACTACTTAAGAAAGTAAAAATGAAAAGCAAGGCTTACATAAGCCTTCCAAGCTAACTGTTAAGGACCAAAGAACCAAATGAACCAATCTTAATGCCCTCCCATGAGGTACCTAACCCACAGCCATCCTTAATAAACTGTGCTCCAAGCTCATTCAGTCCATGATCACCATTTTTTTATTTATTTTTGATTTTTCTTAGTTATTTTTGATATTTATAGAAAATGAGTGTAGGATGTTCACACAACTTGGGAAGCTTATAAAACCTTATTATCTGAGTTTACATAAGTTTCCAAATGAATTGTACACACATTAGAAGCTTTAACTAGCACTTGAGAAATCTTAGTGAACTTGAAAAAGTGAAAATGAAACTTAAACTTCAAAACAGACTTTCATTGATATTAAAGGTTACAATACATTAAAAATAAACTAAAAAACATTTAAAAAAAACTAAGATTACACCACAAAGCTTCTATGAGCTTAACTATATATAACGAGTTAACAACTAGGTCTAAAAGCTTCCACATGGGTCCAATTTGAATTATGAGAGTTCCAATAAGCTTGCTCTGATCTCTTGACCAAATCCTCACCGTTCAATTAGCTTTTGATCAATCCACACCCTTGATTAGAAAATGGCGCCAAAACTTTATACGGGGTATTATGAGTAGTTCTGGTGGGGGGTTGGTGTGGGGAGTTATTGTGGTGGGTTAGTTAGGTGAGGGCATTAATTGTGGGGGGCTTTTGTTGGAAAAAGGTGAGGAGGGGGGATGAGTATTCCCTGGTTTTGCGCTCAATGTTGGGGAAGGAAGATGGGTCAAAGGTCTGTTGACCTTGTTTGACTGTTTGACCCCGGTGTTATTAGTTTAGGATTGGGCCGGGTGGACTGGGCTTAGGGGATGGAATTGGATAAGGGTTTTGGTTTTGGGTTTGGTATTAAAAAAAAAAGGGTCCGGTTGGTAACTATTGGTACACAAGGACCATTTTTGTAATTTTGGAAAAGTTTAGGGACTGAATTGTAATCTCTCCAAAGTAACCATAAGGACCAATTTTTGCCAATACCAATAATACAAGGACCAAATTTGCCAATTTTCCATTTTTCAAAATTTCAAAACTTCCCAGGGACCTAATTTGCCATTTTTGGATTTTCAGGGACTAAACATGTAATTTTTGGAAAACTTGTGACCCAAGTGTAATATTTAGTGATTTTTGACTTTTAAAACCTTGAGTTGACTTTTCCTTTCAAAATAAATGCATAGGGACTAAAGTTGACAAGTTTTGAAACTTGGGGGACTGAAACTGCCAATACTGCAAACTTTGTACGTTTTTTCTTTGTTTTTGCACATTTTGCTTTTAAAACACATAAAACACAATCCCTGGGATAATTTAAGTATTTTGATATCTTTTTGATTGTTTTTGTGCGTTTTGGCAGTTTAAATATATCAAAAACGATGAGTGTTTGAGCACTCATCAATCCCCCACACTGAACTATTGCTAGTCCCTAGCAATCTTTTTAGAAAACTTGATGGATTTTAAACTCTTTACCAAAAGCCATCACTTCTGGAGTAGCCAGGTGTAAGAATTGTGGCACACCTGATAACCGTGTGATTTTGAGCAAACCACCAGCTTTCAACGGATTTGTTAAGTCTTTACCAAGAGCCGTTTGCTCCTGGACTAGCCAGCATCTTGATGGACAACGTCAACATCTTGGTGAGCTGATTACCAATTATGGATTTCCACGGCCTTTACCACAAGCCATAATCTTGCGGGCTAGCCAACTCATTTGTTTTTGGGGAGTTGAGGAACCATACAATTTTGGGCAAATTGCAAGCCGTCAACGGATTTGATTTATCTTTACCAAGAGCCGTTTGCTCCTGGATTAGCCAATCCCTTTTGTCACTTAGACAAGGCGGACTGATTACCACAAAATTTTTGAAATAAAGTGAAAAAATTTTGAAAATTTTGGCCAAAAACGGGGGTACTTGAAAGATATTTTGATAAAATTCGATAGAATTTCTCCCCCACACTTAGAAATGAATATTGTCCTCAATATTCAAAATCCCGGCTATTATGCCGAAGCTATGAACGTAAAAAGCCAAGATTCGAATCTAACTACAGAAATACCAATTTTCACTTTATTTCTATATATATACAACTTTTTTTTTTTTTTTTTTTTTTTTTTTTTTTTTTTTTTCACTTATATACAAATATACATTTTTTCAAACAGCGGGGGGTTGGCCATTCCCCCACACTAGGTGGTAGAAAATAGAAAGAATCAGAGATACGGGTGAAAACCCGTATTGTGCTATTGTTTTTGTTCATCGAGTCGCTAGCTTGACTCGATCCCCGAATTCAATTGTCCTTGGGGAAAGTTTGGAGATCTGGGACGACCATGGATGGTACGTCCTCTCCAAAGTAATGTTTCAACCGATGTCCATTCACTTTGAAATTTGGACCGTCATTTTGAGATAATTCGACGGTACCATAAGGATAAACTTTTGCGATAGTGAATGGACCAGTCCATCGGGTTTTGAGCTTTCCCGAGAAGATCTTGAGTCTAGAGTTGAAAAGAAGGACTCGATCACCAACGTTGAAAACACGGTTTTTGATTTTTGAGTCATGAATCTTCTTTGTCTTTCCTTTGTAGATCAAAGAGTTCTCGTAAGCTTGATCACGAAGTTCGTTTAATTCGTTTAGTTGAACTTTCCTATGATCACCCGCCGTTTTGAGGTCGAAATTGGCATGCTTGAGGGCCCAATAGGCTTTATGCTCAAGCTCGATCGGAAGATGGCACGCTTTCCCGTACACAAGTTTATAAGGCATACACCCAATGGGTGTTTTGTAAGCCATACGGAAAGCCCAAAGTGCATCATCTAATTTGTCCGACCACGATGCATGATTCTCACCTACAGTTCTTTCCAAGATTCTTTTAATGCCCCGATTGGAAACTTCGACTTGTCCACTCGTTTGAGGGTGGTACGCAGTGGAAAGACGGTGGGTTACACCGTACTTTTGCATGACTTTGTCAAATTTGTCATTACAGAAGTGCGTACCACGATCACTAATAATAGCACGTGGAGTTCCGAATTGGGCAAAAAGAGCTTTTAAAAATTTCACAACTACTCGGGCATCATTTGTGGGTAAAGCTTTCGCTTCAACCCATTTTGACAAGTAGTCAACTGCCACGAGTATGTATTTGTTGCCGTGAGAGGATGGAAATGGCCCCATAAAGTCGATGCCCCAGATATCAAAGATTTCACAAACTTGAATTGCATTCTGAGGCATTTCATTCCTTTGTGAAATATTCCCGTGACGCTGACAAGCGTCACAGGACTTGACCAATTCTTGGGCATCCTTGTAGATCGAGGGCCAATAAAAGCCGGAATCAAACACCTTTTTGGCGGTGTAGTTGGGATTGTGGTGGCCCCCCGTGGGACCAGCATGGCAAGCCTTTAGGATTTCAGCGGCTTCCTGACCATACACACACCGCCGGATGACTTGATCCACGCATATTTTGAACAAGTATGGGTCGTCCCAAAAGTAATGTTTTACGTCTTTGAAAAATTTATTTTTTTGTTGGGACGACATCCCTTTCACAATGAAGTTACCCGCAAGATAGTTTGCAAAGTCGGCAAACCATGGGTTAATCGAGTCTCCACGAAATGAAACCGCATTAAGGGTTTCGAGAGGAAATGTTTCATTTATTTCTTTTTTCTCGAAAGCATCTTGGTGGGGGTTTTCAAGACGGGAGAGATGATCAGCAGCTAGGTTCTCAGCTCCTTTTTTATCATGAATAATGATATCAAATTCCTGAAGGAGGAGAACCCAGCGAAGAAGTCTCGGCTTTGCATCTTGTTTTGCAAAAAGGTACTTCAAAGCCGAGTGATCCGTATACACTATGCTTTTAGTCAGAATCAAGTATGGCCGGAATTTTTCAAAAGCATACACCACAGCTAATAATTCTTTTTCAGTGGTGGTGTAATGACTTTGAGCCTCGGTCATAGTCTTGCTGGCATAGTGTATAGGCTGAAAATGTTTTGTTTTGCGTTGCCCCAAGACGGCCCCTATCGCATAATCACTAGCGTCACACATGAGCTCGAAGGGCAAGTCCCAATCGGGGGCAACAAGAATCGGTGCCTCGGTAAGCCTTTTCTTTAATGTTTCAAAGGCTTCGATGCACTCAGGGGAGAAGATAAAAGGAGCATCCTTCTCGAGGAGATGGATCATAGGTCGGGCGATTTTAGAAAAATCTTGAATAAACCTACGATAAAAACCGGCGTGACCCAAAAAGCTCCTAACACCTTTCACAGTCGTGGGATGAGACAATTTTGCAATGACGTCCACTTTGGCACGGTCAACCTCAATCCCGTTTTTTGAAATTTTATGGCCAAGGACAATGCCCTCTTTGACCATAAAGTGACTTTTCTCCCAATTTATACATAACTTTGTGTCTTCACAACGTTTTAGCATGCTGTCTAAATGGGAGAGACATGTTTTAAACGAATCCACAATGACTGAGAAATCATCCATAAAGACCTCCATACTTTTCCCGATCATGTCGGAAAAAATGGCCATCATACATCTTTGAAACGTGCCCGGAGCATTACATAAGCCAAATGGCATACGTTTATATGCGAAGGTTCCATAGGGGCACTTAAAAGTGGTCTTTTCTTGGTCTTGCGGGTCAATGGGAATCTGAAAGTAACCCGAGAAACCATCGAGGAAGCAATAATACTCATTCCCCGCTAATCTCTCGAGCATCTGATCCATAAAGGGCAGAGGAAAATGGTCCTTACGGGTGGCGTCATTTAACTTACGATAATCAATACAGACATGCCAACCCATAACCAAAGGAGTTGGAATCAACTCATTCTCCTCATTTGTGACAACAGTAATGCCACCCTTTTTTGGAACACAATGAATTGGGCTGACCCAAGGACTGTCCGAGATAGGGTAAATCAATCCGGCATCAAGAAGTTTTAAAACCTCTTGTTTGATAACCTCGTGAATTTTTGGATTCACCCTTCTTTGTTGTTGGACTGCAGGTTTGAAGTCGTCCTCCATTAAAATCTTGTGAGTACAAAACTCAGGGTCAATGCCCTTGATGTCGGAGAGACGCCAAGCAATTGCTTGTTTATGAGACTTCAAAACCTTGATAAGAGCAGCCTTTTCCTCATCACTTAAGTCTTTGGCAATTATGACGGGTAATTTATCATCACCCTCCAGAAATGCATATTCAAGATGAGGTGGCAAGTCCTTAAGTTCAACCTCGGGGAAGTCATCAGTTTTCTCAACATTTTTGACCTCCTCTTTATGAAGTTGCTGTGGTAGAACAGGAAGAGGAGAGGGATTCTCGTTTAACAATTTTTCAAGCACGAGAATATCCCTCTCGAGGTCGATCTCTTGGTTATCGACTCCATCGGGAATCGAGTCACTTTTGAGAAACGCCTCCATTTCTTCTAAGATGAAGTCACTTCCCTCAAACGGAGTGAGGGAAGGAGAATAATTGGCAATGATGGAGTGAGAAGACTGAGTGAGGTTTTCACTCGAAGAATCATCAATGAAACCTAAAATCTCTTGAGCATACTCCTCAGCAGCAACATCGATGACATCAATTTGATTCACCGACTCACAATCATAATTGGAGGAGTATCTCGATGTTTGATTTAGGTTGAAGGTAATAGCTTCCGTCCCAATACGTAATGTGATCTCATGCTCAAATACATCGATAAGAGCGCGCCCAGTTCTAAGGAACCCCCTCCCAAGAATGAGAGGGACCCTAGAATCGGCATCAAAGTCAACAATCACAAAATCTGCCGGAAAATGGAACCTTCCCACTTTAACAAATACGTCCTCGGCAATGCCAATGGGACGAGAAATCGAACGATCGGAAAGCTCTAAAGTCATGCACGTGGGAGTGAGTTCGGGAAGAGAAAGTTTCTTCCACACAGAATATGGCATCAGGTTGATGCTAGCACCTAGATCGGCCAAGGCGAAGCAATCAACCATACCCGGGAAAGTACAAGGAATGAGAAATTTCCCGGGATCTCCAAGCTTTTCAGGAAGCTTTTTCAAAATAACCGCAGAGCAGTTCTCATTCAGAGGAGTTCTTGCCATCTCAAATAATTTTTCTTTATTACTCAACAGATTTTTGATTGTCGATGCAAACTTGGGCATCAAGAGAATAGCATCCGCGAAGCTGATATCAAAATGCAAATCTTAGAAGATTTGGAAAAATTTATCCATTTGGTGATTAGCTTTTTCGCGGAGCTTTTGTTCACTGAGACGTGATGGATAGGGAATAGAAGTTTTGGATTTAGGGTTGTCCACTGGAGTTTCTGGTGGTTCAAAGACAACTCCAGGCTTACATCTGGTTTCAGGAATAACCTGAGGTTGGACGTGTGCTGTACTTCGTGGGCTAGGAATTTGCACCTTGTCCTTTGTCACCTCAGGCTCACGATTCACTACCTTTGGAGGAGAGGAAGAAGAGGTAGTAGGAATCATGGGTTCATCATATGAAGCACCACTTCGTGTTGTGATCGCCTTAGCATCGCCCCTCGGGTTAGCGATCGTGTTGCTCGGTAAAGTCGTACCTGAGCCCGAGGGTCGATCATTTAAAGACTTCTTGATGTCAGAAATTTGGCTGACCAGCAACTTGTTCAACTCTTCTTGGGACTTCATGAATTGCTTTAACAATTCATCAGATGAAGGCCCGGTTGGAACAATGGCTTGATTCGGATTAGGAATATTTGGAGCTCGATTGTTCGGGTTGGGGCCTTGATTGAAACTTCCTTGGTTTTGATGATGGAAATTCCCTTGATTCTGGTGATTGTTTCCATGAAAGTTCCCGGGGTTGAAATTACCCTGACCTTGGTTCCGGTTAAAGTTTCCTTGATGTTGGAAACCTTGATTTTGGAAACTTTGGTTTTGATTTTGGAAACCGTGACCCTGATTGAAGTTACTTTGGTTTTGATAACCTTGGTTCACTCTATTTTGGTTTTGGCCACGGTTTTGGACATTTTGGTTTTGATTAAAACCGGGAGGTCCAGGATAATGGTGAGGACGATAGTTCGGGTCCATAGGAGGGCGGTATTGATTGCCTCTTTGATTTTGGGACCCGACAACAGCATTAGCTTCATATGGAGTGCCATCAGTAGCTGTGCAATTGTAGTAGGGCGAGAACCAAGACTTCCACAAGTCACACAGACTTCCACTTTTTTAACCTCAGCAGGGGGAGGATGTTGTGGAAATGAAACTTTCTTTGTTTGGGCGAGAACCAAAGCTTGGATCGCTTCAGTGAGCTTGTCAAGCTTAGCATCCGTGCTAGATTGACCCACAGAAGATGAAGTAGAAGGACCCTCATTGATTTGAGAAACAATCGGTTTGCTTCGTGTAGAGCGGACCTTAGACTTGTTTTCTATGATTTGCAAAGCTTCTTTTGTGGTTCTACTCAAAAAATTACCTCCTGCGGAGGCATTGAGAGAATCCTGATCAGCTTGGCTCACGCCATTGTAAAAAGTATCGAGTTGCATCAACTCAGAGAAACCATGATGTGGACACTTGCGAAGTAATTCTTTGAAACGATCCCACGCTTCACCAAAAGATTCATCGTATTTTTGAGTGAACTTGGTGATTTCGTTTTTAAGACTCGTGGTCTTGGAAGGTGGGAAGAATTCATTCACAAACTTTTTGACAAGATCTTCCCAAGTCTCAATAGATCGTGGAGGTTGTTTTTCAAGCCAAATCCGGGCTTGTCCCTCCAGGGAGAATGGGAAGAGAAGGAGTTTGATTGCATCACACGGGACATTTTTGTACTTGATGGTTGATGTGATTTTATTGAACCATCGAATATGAGCATGAGGATCGTCCCTCTCAAAACCGTAAAATTGACTTGAGGTTACAAGATTGAGTAACCCGGTTTTGAGCTCAAAATTATCAGCCACGATGGCTGGGACAACAATGGCATCTCCGTAACCCTCGATGGGTGCTTGGAGAAGTTCACACATGGGACGGTCTTCCGCCATGGTGACAGTGGGTGTGGCAACAGTACGGATCTCAGATCCGACTGTTGGTGCTGAACGTCGACGAGGTCTTCTAGGTTTCCGACCAAGCTCATGTAATGGGCTCGTGGACCTTGAAGAACGAGTGCGCATGCACTAGAGATAAAAACCAATCAAAACAAAAATCGAGGCAAATCAACAGTGAACTTAAACCAATAATCGCAAGTAAGTGGCTTCTTTAAGAAAGGTACACCACCTACAGGGATACAAAGGCAAGTTTTTATCTTTTGTTTGGGAACTTATTATGTTCACACCCCCAGTTGGTAGGTGTTCTGTCTTGGTTTGCGACGGTTGGTTTTTATGTAATTATTATTATTCACAAGAAAAGACGGATGTTTTTGTGTTTTGTGTATGGGTTTAAAAACTTTTGGAAAATATTTTTGGTATCGTCTCGTAATCTAAAATCATTTCTCTTTAAGAATCACCTTAAAAGATAACCGATTCAGAAAACGTTACGATCTGTTTTGTTGTTTTTAATTATTTTTTTTTTGGTGTTATAACACTTAAGAAAAAGTGTTAATGACTTTTTTGTGTTTTGATTATGAAAATATACACAAGTGGTGGTATTTGTACAGTGAGTGAGGTGAGATAATACTAATCTCAAATAACGCTATAGAAACGCGCACACTTCCCCGGCAGCGGCGCCAAAAATTGATTGACGCTAAATCACCAACTTATATTGACCAAGGAATGGTCAATAAAGTCAAATAGCCTAGATCAATGCTCCGGGTAATATAAGGTATCACCAGGTCGTTAAGTCCCGTTGAAGTGTGAATTGTAACTTTAGCGTATTCGTGATCGGGTGATTATTCACAGAAAAGGGTTATAATCAGAATTATTTGGAAATTATTAACAAATATAGCTTAGGAAAGCTACGTGATTGATTACGGGAATTTAAATTACAACAATTTGAGCTAAAACCTAAAAACATACGTTTTGATTAAAAACGTACACAGACGAACAAAACGAAAAATACAACTGATGGACTGGAAGGGTTAAAAGTGTAAAATTGTTATTTTTACAATCCTATTAATTAAAGAAAATTTTAAGAAAATTAAAAACTATTTTTACATTATTTAATTATTTATTATTAATTAATTACTAATTATCTATTTATTACTAATTAAATTAATTAGAATTATTAAAAATACTAAAAAGACTTAGAAAATTAAGAAAAATTTTAAAAATCTAATTAACCATCATGGGAATCCTAAAAAAATTATAAAAAGTTTATTTTAGGTATTTTTAAACTAAATAACTAATTATTAATCTAATTACTTATTAATTTCTAATTAAGCTAATTATATTATAAAAAATAGAAAATGAGTAATATAAATTCTAGAAAAATTTGTAAAAATGTTTTAACTTAAATAAAAGCTATAAAAATTATAAAAACTAGGTTATACTTTATAAAATCTAATTATGCTATTTAATTACTTAATATTAATTAAAACTAAATTAAACTAAAATTAATTATAAAGACCACTAAAAGACAAAATAAAATTCTGGAAAAATTTGTAAAATTACTTTAACCTAAAAGAGAATTTCTAAAAATATCAAAATGATATATTGCTTATAAATAAGCTAGAAAGAAAATTAAAATGATAAATCCTATTAAATATAAGCTATCACTAAAATTAAAGTTGGTTTTTTTGGTTTTTTTCTTTTCCAAACTGAATATACACTAAAAACAAAGACTTTTAATAAAAACACTTTTCACACAATCCAGAAATAAGCACTTTGAGTGCTTATTTGTCCACTCAGTTGACTTTTGTTGACTTAGGATGAAATTAAGCTCAAATGAAGAGTGTGGGGTCCACAATGATAACTTTTGGTTTCTCTGAGTTAGTTGAACTTGAATAAGTAAGAATTAGCCAAATAAGTTGCTTGAATAAGTCAATAATCACAAATAAGCTGTTTGCTTATTCCATTCTGAGACAGTTTTTGGGACAGACTTTTGGCACAAAGTTAGGTGGGGTCCACAAGTCCACAGGTCAAACTATTGGTCAATATGCACTCCCTGGTAGGAGGGGGGTTGAATGGTGCCAAGTTGGAGGTATGGGACCCACTGGGTCAGCCACAATCTACCACCAAAGGGTGGTGAGTGAACTGAGTCTGCTGAGACAGGGCAACTAGTTTGCCCTGCAGGTTACTTCCAGGGCCATTTTGGTCATTAAGAAAAAATCACAAAATGTAACAATGGTGAAAATCAAATATTCTACTGGTAGAGTTAACCCACAACAAGTTTCAGACCTTAAGTCCAAACACAAAAATCAGATAAATTCTCCCAAGTTTTGCAAAAATCTGAGATATGTATTTTTGACTTTTGAGGAAAACTTAAGTTTTGACTTTTGGGACTTTTGAATGCTGATTTAATGACTTAAAATGATATGTTAAGCTGTATGAAAGCTAACTTAAGTAAAAAATCCAACTTGTGAAATGGTTTTATGGATTTGGACTTCAAAACTCACCACAGTTAACTGTGGTGAGTACTTCCTTGTGATTTTGACTTTTGTGATGCTTGGTACCAAGTAAATTGTTTCCCTGACCTATTATTCAACCAATAAACTTAAAGACACCAAGAGTTGCTCAATAAAACAAGCTATGCAGTGTAAACAAGCTACAACCAAACACCCCTCTAAAACAGTTTAAGGGAGATTACTTGATTCAAACAAGCATTTAAGACAACCTACAGATTACAACTACTAGATTAAGCAATAAATAAGCAACTGAGACAAAAACAAGTAGCTACACTACTTAAGAAAGTAAAAATGAAAAGCAAGGCTTACATAAGCCTTCCAAGCTAACTGTTAAGGACCAAAGAACCAAATGAACCAATCTTAATGCCCTCCCATGAGGTACCTAACCCACAGCCATCCTTAATAAACTGTGCTCCAAGCTCATTCAGTCCATGATCACCATTTTTTTTATTTATTTTTGATTTTTCTTAGTTATTTTTGATATTTATAGAAAATGAGTGTAGGATGTTCACACAACTTGGGAAGCTTACAAAACCTTATTATCTGAGTTTACATAAGTTTCCAAATGAATTGTACACACATTAGAAGCTTTAACTAGCACTTGAGAAATCTTAGTGAACTTGAAAAAGTGAAAATGAAACTTAAACTTCAAAACAGACTTTCATTGATATTAAAGGTTACAATACATTAAAAATAAACTAAAAAACATTTAAAAAAAACTAAGATTACACCACAAAGCTTCTATGAGCTTAACTATATATAACGAGTTAACAACTAGGTCTAAAAGCTTCCACATGGGTCCAATTTGAATTATGAGAGTTCCAATAAGCTTGCTCTGATCTCTTGACCAAATCCTCACCGTTCAATTAGCTTTTGATCAATCCACACCCTTGATTAGAAAATGGCGCCAAAACTTTATACGGGGTATTATGAGTGGTTCTGGTGGGGGGTTGGTGTGGGGAGTTATTGTGGTGGGTTAGTTAGGTGAGGGCATTAATTGTGGGGGGCTTTTGTTGGAAAAAGGTGAGGAGGGGGGATGAGTATTCCCTGGTTTTGCGCTCAATGTTGGGGAAGGAAGATGGGTCAAAGGTCTGTTGACCTTGTTTGACTGTTTGACCCCGGTGTTATTAGTTTAGGATTGGGCCGGGTGGACTGGGCTTAGGGGATGGAATTGGATAAGGGTTTTGGTTTTGGGTTTGGTATTAAAAAAAAAAGGGTCCGGTTGGTAACTATTGGTACACAAGGACCATTTTTGTAATTTTGGAAAAGTTTAGGGACTGAATTGTAATCTCTCCAAAGTAACCATAAGGACCAATTTTTGCCAATACCAATAATACAAGGACCAAATTTGCCAATTTTCCATTTTTCAAAATTTCAAAACTTCCCAGGGACCTAATTTGCCATTTTTGGATTTTCAGGGACTAAACATGTAATTTTTGGAAAACTTGTGACCCAAGTGTAATATTTAGTGATTTTTGACTTTTAAAACCTTGGGTTGACTTTTCCTTTCAAAATAAATGCATAGGGACTAAAGTTGACAAGTTTTGAAACTTGGGGGACTGAAACTGCCAATACTGCAAACTTTGTACGTTTTTTCTTTGTTTTTGCATATTTTGCTTTTAAAACACATAAAACACAATCCCTGGGATAATTTAAGTATTTTGATATCTTTTTGATTGTTTTTGTGCGTTTTGGCAGTTTAAATATATCAAAAACGATGAGTGTTTGAGCACTCATCAATCCCCCACACATGAATGGGTTGATTTGGACTTTGTTTCATCTAAATCGGGTAATTTAAAAATTTAAATAAAACTGGAATGCTTGACAACCGATACCCATGAAATTAACACACAATCATTACTACACAAACAAAGGCATACATGTGTGTACCAGGTGAAAGGTTCCAATCAGGGTAAAATATCATCTCTATCAGAACTCGTAATAAAATCTGCGCACCCTGAAAATAAAATATATAATTAGTCGCTTTCGTGTCAACTATATTTCAGTCATTACTACAAATTTTATCTCCTTGCATTTACGGTAGCACTAAAAACTTTTATGCTGCATAACTGGAGTGTTTGGCTTATTTAAGATGCAACTAAAGTGTTTCACATATTAAAATCCAAATAAGCCTATAAACGTCACAAATGAAAACACTACTTTCCCCATAAACTACACATGAAACTAACAGCATAGCTATTACTGATCAATTTTTGAAACTAACAATTTAAAATTGAAGATATAGTACTGATAACTGATAATTGACCTAGGTGCCTCATAATTATCCACAAACAGGGAACTAAGTTACATATTTTTAGAATGCTAGTTTTAAAAATTATCCGAATTTCACAAACCAAAAGCTTATAAAAACTGACCTAAGTGCCTCATAATTATCCACAACAGGCGTTTTGGCCTTTTGACCTCCATATTTGTGTTGCTCAACGGTTGAATACCTGTATATCCCATACAGAATGACCCATTATTTCACAAAGGTCTCAATACTCAAGATTTGAAAGTCCAAATTTGATTTAAAAGGAAACAGATCAAAATCTTGCTACCAATAAACTTTAACGGTTGAAGTTACAATCAAAATGGACACAGGTTATATTTTTAACAAACACATACACACACTTCGTCTTAAGCAATCCCAAATCTATTAAAGGTTGGTCTGTGAAGCTGCATGTTCTGACCTGCTTATAGATGAGTGGGTATTTGGTTATAGATCATTTCAAACATGTCAAGCTAGTAATTCTAAGGATTCTACTTTCTGTACTGATGCAACTTTTGTAGCTATATTTAATACATTGACTATTTACCTGAACAACTTTGGTTCGACCATGTTGAATACGCTCTGTCAAGTACTTGGATTTCTGCTTTACTGAAGGAGCATCCAGGTTTGACCTTCAAAGTTGATTAAAATTTCAATAAAGTATAAGCACTCTGGATAAAACAAAAAAGATCTGAATTTTTTGAAGTGCTAGTTAAAAATGATGTTATAATTACCTTTGATTCCCATAAACTTGATAGGTCTTGATGGGGGGTGGAAATAACTAAAAAAATATTTATTAAAGTCGTTTAGCTAACTAAAGCATGATGTAAATTACTTTTACCTCTTTGTCTTTGTGTAGAGAGAAATTAAATGTTTTTTTTATTATAGTTGACATACTTTTGATTTTTACAATTTGTATACATCTAATAAGCACTTTTGCTAATCGGCTATTACAGCCGCTATTACACCTCATAATACCACATCCGAACACCCATTATAAACACCCAAAACCCCATAACACCACACCCAAAGACCCCAAAAAAATACCATGAAATAACATGTTACCTGCTATTACACCTCCAAATGTGTTCTTGCCTTTTAGGAGCTTCATAATAAGCATTTTTCTGACATGGTAGTTCCAGAATTTATGAATAAGTAGACACCCTTTTGGAACCTTCACTTCAACTTTCTTTTCGTTCGCTTCCATTGTGGCTACGACGAACAAATCGAAGTATCTAAGTCACTGCAAGTTACGCACATGCCTGTATATCAAACATAAGTTTATAACCCCATGTAGACCAACCTTCAAACCCCTTAAACATTGCTACATGACAACAAAATAATCATATATTCACTCTTGTGATAGAATGACTAACAAACTGAAATATCACCTTAAAATCTACACGCTGATCTAATCATACACGCTCATAAAAATCCTAACTATACAATCAACATCACAATCACTCTTACCTAAACAAACTTTTTTTTACTTCATTATCAAACTTAAAGTTCCTAAAAATCAACAATCCAACTCATGAATAACATAAACAAAGTTAAATAACTAAAACCCCTATATTTTTTTCTATAAATCTGAAGTACCTGTTTTGTATCTCTCAGTTGCCCACTTTCTACTTCTTCACGACCTTCCTCTTGATTTTTCTAACCTGCATTCCATAATACAAAAGCTCAAAATGCATAAAAAAAAAAAAAAAAAAAAAAAAAAAAAAAAAAAAAAAAAAAAAAAACACTAAAATTTTGTATGAAAGTATACTCACTCGACACTACTTTAATATACATATGAGTGTAAACCCACACCTATTTCAGACCCCAAAGTCACCTATTTCAGCTCGAAAACCAAAACAATTTCAGCCCCCATTTCACCACCGATACCTAATAATTATTTCATCAAAAATATTCAAAACAATATTCTAAGAAGAACATACCTCGTGGACCATGTTTGAAATCGATTATTCAATCTGTAAAAAAGGAAAAAATAAAAAATAATATATAAATTAAATAAAATTAAACCATACAAACACCTAATTCAGTCGGCAAATAATTGTAAAGCAGTTTAATTATTGAGATATAATTAAACCATACCAACACCGTAATTCAATCAGGAATAGGGCGGCCGAAATTTTAGAGAGAGAAGTTTGGTGTGTGGGTGAGATTTGCTGTGTGACCGAGAGTGATTTTGCATTTTGTTGTGGAAGTTGGTCTTTGGCATGTGTTTTTGTGGAAGAAGCTTCAAGATATTTGCGTTTTTGAGAGAGAGAGAGAGGGGACTGTGTGTTTTTTGAGAGATGAAGATGGTAGTAATATGTGGAAGAATCGAGAGCCTGCAGTCACCAAACTAATTGTACGATGTAGGTGATTAATCAAGCTAATCCGTGAATAGTATATTCCCATATGTTTCTTGGCCAATGGGCTGGTGCCAACTTGATGTTTTACCACTATTGGGCCTTTGACTTGGGTTAATGACAATCCCTCGACCAACAGGAGTGAGTATTACACATTAAGAAGGTCATTAAGGTTAGTATTACTTGTCACATCAAAAACCCTTATTAGTATATAGTATAATATCAAATAAAGAGAATGTCTTACTAGTTTTTGATAAACAACAATCTGTCGTTGCCTTATTATACGAACATGTTATTTAGGCAGGTCGCGTCTCTACGTTGCATATTATCTATATACATTATGGCTTGAAGGTATCTTTACCTTGAGCACACTGAACTAAAATATTCCGTTGCAGAATAAAAAAATCAATAAATCTGGAAAAAATCCAAGCTCAAAAACATTAAAAAAATAAACATTTATATATTACACATTCAACTTCTTACTATTTACGATTTTTTTATATAACAAATTTTATTTATCAAGTATCTAACTGATATCTCGCGATTTCTTGAAAAAAAAATACCGGCAAAAGGTCTCTCGATAATGTACAAAACGAGCCCAATATTAATATGTTTTTGACATATATAAGATTTTATAAAAAAAAATGTTTAAGTCTAATATATATATATATTTTAAGGAAATGAACTTTTAAATGAACCCTCAATCTATCAAATAAGTTTAAAATTTGTGTTAGCTTTACATAAACAAAAACCTTTAAACAAAAAGAGCGTTTTTTTTTTTTTTTTTTTTTTTTCACTTCGTCTCGAAGACACAACTCAAATAAATGGGTTACAATTTAAAACATGCTAGAAAAATTCTCAGCCGCAATACAGCTGGCGCCAAGCTGCTTGGCGCCAAGCTGCTTGTTCACTTTTATGAATGACTAAATCACTAATGTTGGTTGCTCACGTGAATTTATTTCTTGTTTCACGTTTTATACTTATTATATCGTCATATACCGGTGTTACTATTATTTGTTTGTTCTTTTTAGTACTTCAGATAAGCCTAAACAATTTACGTCACCTAGACCGAAGAAACGATATCGACTTAATTAACCTATAAATAACATGTAACATGCAACGTGGAAACACAAAAAACAACGTGTCGGTTTGTATAATGCCACCATGCCACGTATGATAAACACAAAAAAACATTTGAAAAAGTAACACGGCAGCTAGATATTGTATACTTGGACAAAAATAAGTTAAGTTAAGCTAGATATCTAAGTACGAAACAAGAGAAACAATAATGAAGGTAATGGTAGCTATTGATGAAAGTGAAGGTAGTTTGTATGCTCTTCAATGGACTATAGAAAATATACTTCTCCACCATAGTACCACCGTAGCTTCGTCGAATGAGGAGGATAAGCCACCCATGATCACGGTGGTTCATGTCCAACCACCTTTCCAGCAGCCATACACTGCCTTCCCTGTTTGTCCAGGTTTGAGTTCGTTTTCTCATATAATTTTGCCACGTTTCATTAGATCTATCTAAGTTATGCACGTCATATTATTACTTTAAAACCTAAAAAATAATGTTTAATTAGTTATATCTTGGCACTACAAAAAAATATATAGTTCAACTTGCTATATTGCATTATGAGAATAAATATACGCTGACAGGTTAAGAGTATGATTGTTAGTGAGTTAAAAATATTACTATTATGATTTCTTAGTTGGATACTCCGTATTAGTTTTAAGCTTTTAGCCCTCATGTTTTAAGTTACTTGTGTCACGAATGACCAACTTGTTATATTGCATTATGAGAAATATGCATCATTTACTTCAATTCTATTGTGACAGTTCTATTCGCGACACCCGCTGTAATGGATCTCGTAAAAAAGGCACAAGAACAAAGTGCCTCAGAAGTCATATCTCGTGTCTCAAAACTATGCCAACAATACATGGTACGGACACTAATACAATATTTGGTAGTTAATTTAAATTGTACTAAAGCTTGCTGTACATGTGCGTAACATTTTACGTGCAATAATAGATTAAAGCAGAGACAATGGTGATTAGAGGAAACCCGAAAGAGATGATAGTTGAAGCAGTAGACCATATGAATGCTGATCTTCTTGTTGTTGGAAGTAGAGGCCTTGGACAAATCAAGAGGTAATAATAAAATACGAAACTAGAAATAGGATGATTTGCAACGTGTTGATGGAATTTAATTGGTTTTGTTTTGCAGGGCGCTTTTGGGGAGTGTTTGTGCTTATTGTTTACATCACGCTAAATGTCCGGTTCTAATAGTACGACCACCAAAGTCATCCAACAAGTAACTCCGATCCTACCGATCGATAACATTTACATATATGGAGTCAAAATTATAGTGTAATAAAAGTTACATGTATGTTCTAATTTTGATTTTGAGTTTGAATAAAATAAGGTATCTTTTCAAGTTAAGTCACAGTATCTTGTACCAATAATGAGATATATAAGAACGAAGGCCTTTTCAGTTATGAAACTTGGTTTTGAACACCCTGTACTACACATGCACGTATGTATCTGTTACTAAAGGGGTGTTTCTCCGAGCTTATTCATTGGGTTTATGAGCTTATTGAAAGCTTGGTAAGCTCATATTTGTGGGCTTAAAAGCTTATCCACTTGAGCTTATGAGCAATTCAAGTTCATAAGCTCAAATAAACTCATAATTAACCCTAAAAATTGGAGCTTATATATGAGCTTTATTAAATTTTCAACACTCATAAGCTTATTACATAAGCTTAGACAAACACCCCTAACGCGGTCAAAGTCAAGTTTCGGTTTCAGCAGCTAGCGTAAACTCTGTGAGTTGTCATCTGCATAAATAGCGTCCTTGATGTTTCTACATCATATTTTACTATGGCTTTGATTCAATTAATAATGAACTATGTGTTTCAAAGAACGACTTCAATTTTCATTTGTTTACTCCTTAAATTAAGTTTTTATCATTAGTTTACTCTTTATATTAAGTTTTTATCATCTCATTTGTCTCAATTCTTTTAATAATCATATCTTTAAAATTTATTTTTTTGTTTATGGATCAATTCTAAAAAAATAACTATACTTCGTGACCTTTTTTGAATTAGGGTTTTATAGATTAGAAGCTTTTTGTTGCTTTTAAATGTAAGGACATATTACCATTGAGATTTCAAGATGATGATACAAACACTTATCATTAACAAAAATCATTAACATAACATTACAATAGGTCTAAAGGTGAGACACATTAGGTAATAAAGACGCCTTCAGTTAGAGAAGGTGAATAAATATTTTTGGATACATATTCGCACTCTTTACCTTGCAGCTCTCTGGCTATAAAAGTGAGGTAAAGTTATAACCTGAAGAATCCTAACCAATTTAACTAAACTTTGTTTTTTTTCAAATGTTGAAATTACATATTTTTAGCTAAATTTCTGCATATTTTCTCTATAAGAGTCATAGGTTAATTACTAATAACATTTTTTTTTCATGACATTTCATATAATACACTAGTTACAATACCAATGCACGCACAAGGTTTTTTGCTCAAATTATTAATTATGTATTTTTATCAACTTAGTAAACAAACAACTTAGCGTGTCCTAAATAGTTTTGCTAATTGAATTAAAATTTGAAATCTTAGCAACAAGCCTACGTATCCAAACATTTTGAAACAAATTTGTATCCAAACATTTTGAAACAAATTTGAAAATTTTAAAGGTTGGTGTACCAGTCTTACTTCCACCTTCAACGGATCAACGCCAGTAGAAGGCTTTACCACCCAATTACCCCTTTCATAACGCCGCGATTATTAATAAACTGAATTTACAATGGTGCTAAATGTAGATACTATTAAATATAAAGTCAAACTGTGTCGATTTGACTGATCTTTGGTTCGGTCTTCTTGAACATATCATACACAGCATGTATCTCGACAACATTATTTTTGTCTTTAGAAAGAACCACTTCAGTACACTTAATAGGAAACACATATCTGCATTAGCCATGTTTAGCAATAAACAACATTGCCATTGCATATTTCTGTCCATTTATTTTTATATTGCGTTTTCTAATAAATAATAATTGCCCCCAAAGGTGGCTTGGGTGGGGCATCACTTGTAAAAAAAATAATAATAAAATAATTTATAAAAAAACTAAAATACTTTAAATTTTTCTATAAAAATTGTATTAAGAGGTTGCATGCATTAACCATGGACTTTGGGCGACTTTCAACCCTTTTGACTTGTTCTCCTTTTAGCTAAGGTTTTTATTAGAGCCATTTGAGTTGCAACACAACCAAATCAACTCATTGATAAGTTAATGGGTCAAAGTTGCCACCTTTACCGAAAATTTGTGTACATTATATCAACATTACACATCTGAGTAGGACAGTCTTCCGGAGAGCAAGCCCATAGTAATCTTTTGAATCTTTCATTCTAAAGCAGACCGCTCGATATAAACTATGTCTGAGAAGACCTGGGAAAAAAGATAGCAAACAATGCACTCAATAAAAATATAAAGATTAATACAAACTTAAAAAAAGAGGCACACGAGGTTAATAACAATGTCAATATAAGTTCATCACATGAAAGATTGAGAGGGTGACGGCTAGGAACAACCTTGATAAGTTTTCCATCGACACTAATTGCATCGTTACCGAGAATCTTAACGTCACCTATAATGGTACCCAAAAACACATATCACAAAATGGTGAAAACTTAGAATCATGCTTTATGAACTTATACAGTTGTACCCTTTGCATTAACCGTGGTAATATTTTACTTACGTTATTGACACGGTTGTGTCGTTAACAACCACGGCTTATAGTGTGGAATTTTCACGTCTGTGCTAGCATCAGAGAAAGTTCCAACAAATACGCCCGAAACCGTTATTGTAACCTTCAATTTAGCGACAGTCTCAACCTGAACAGTGCCTAATGATACTGCAACATAATTCACAATGATTTTTCTAATAGGAAATTTTGGGGACAAAAGTACTCGGCAAAAGACAAAAATGTCAATACATTTCACACCAAACCTTGCTCCAAGTGACACGTAAATGTTTCGTTGCATGATTTCATCCGATTTAAGCAAACTAAAAGATTGTATATGCGGAAATATATACCTGTCACGGAGGGCCAGCATGGATGAAATCCACTTATCAAGGTCGAGGATGATTATTTATCTCATCCTCTAAGCTTTGCAGCCAGTTCGTTAGTTGCACCTATAAGTTGTTTAAATAAGCACTCCCAAACAAATAAAAGACTCTAAACAACCATTTCAAACTATTTGGTTATGAAACATATATTGGTCTCTTAGTTTATAAAATTCCAAACAACCCCTATAAGTAGTTTAAATAAGCACTCCAAAACAACCCTTTAAGTAGTTATAATAAGTACTCCAAACAGCCCTTATAAGTAATTTAAATAAGCACTCAAAAACGGCCCTATAAAGAGTTTAAATAAGCACTCCAAACAACCCCTATAAGTAGTTAAAATAAGCACTCCAATGAGCCCCTATAAGTATCATAATTTTTGTTTTATAATATACATAAAACAGGGCAATGGTAAAAATAACAGTAATTGTGGACCTATGTAACGTTAAACATATTTGAGTACTAAAAACTGTAGTAGAAACTAAAGTAAGTACATGTGTATATGTATCATTGTATAATTGAGCTACCTATCAAAACCATTTTAGTTCACTATTTATACTCTTTCAAGATACGTCGTATCATGTTCATATATTACAAAAGTACTGACCAACTGGAGACAAAAGTTAATGTAAAACAACCCATTTGACAGGGTTATGCCACTTTTACGTGTGGCATATGATATCCAGTTATTCGTATAGATGGGAAACAAATACGTATTCGAACATGAGAAACAAATACGTAGTGTTTCTATAATAATGATATACTTTAATAAAATGATTTAGTTACATAAAAAATAAAAAATAAAAATTTGGCCACTTACAACCCGTTAGATTCATTTGCTTAAAATTTCTAACATGTCTGAACCGTTTGAGTTAGAATATTCACCCAATTAAGTTGTTCATGAGTAAATGGGCCATAAAATTTCACATGTAACCATATGTTTTGAAAAGTCGACACTAAAATTGGTTCAAACTTTATCTTAAAAAACATTGAAAAGAATAATGGTACCTTGAACGCTAAAACACGTAGATTGATGGAAGAACATATGGATTGGGTAAGAGAGGGCTGTAACAGCAGGAATAACCACCAGGAATGACCCGAGCTGCACAAGAAAACATGATAGGGTAGCAGTTAGTACCTTCCCTATACTTGGATCTGGTATGCACAAACTGACCAAAAACCACAACACTTGATTCTTGTTTTAGTCTAAGTACTATATTATTTATGGATCTTACATAAGTATCCAATCTTTCTCGAGCGGTCATAACTTTATTTGAAGTGAAGGCATGTGTCACCCGTAAATTTATATCAAATGAGAATCTTTAAGGCTAAACGTTTTGAGGTAATCGAGTAACAGAAGCCTTTTTCGTTTTAAGACTTTACCTGCAGCCAATTGCTTAAAAAATAATAAACCACCGTTCACTTCAAAGTATCCATCACCAATTATCTAGATAGACAATCATGATGACAACTAAATATTATTATCTGCAACAATAAATACAAAAAATCACATTTTAAAACACAAACATTGTGCATATTTTGCTCATTTAATAAGTGGATACTTTTCTAGTAGTATCATAGTTGTTGGTTCGCGGGTTGGGTTTTGAGTTTTTGTAAAAAAACTTTATTAACTTTGTCACCTTTTAATGTTAGTAACCAAAATATTTTGGTAATGGATCACATGTCAATCTTTGAATAAAGAAGAATGAATACACCATTACATAATGGGCATAATACTTTACATTTTATGTTTTCGAATGACATATATGGGCTACACGTAGTGGAACCAGCAAATATATCATTTGAAAGATGAAACAAATACCACATGAACGAATACAAAAATTTCAAACTACCTTAAGATAAAAGTTAACAATGTCTCAGGGCCATTCACAATCATTCTCATCAGTCATCACCTCTGTGAATTTTCATTTTGTTAAGCTTTAAGACAGCCACAACACCTACACAAAGTATCTACAATTACATGATGTGACATTTTTTATTGGTCGGGCTTGGACCTCCTGTGATTCTATATGTACCTGGATATCCAACTGACTACACATAGAACAACTTTTTTGTTTATTCACATTCATTGGACTCTTTCATGCGACAATTTTTCTTTATAGTTGATTGCAACAATTTCTCTATATTTGAATTATCCTTGTCAAGTAACCAAAAAGGATACTAACAATAACAACAAAGTTTACATATTTTGTCTCGCTACTAAACCCGCCCATTTTGACCGTCTTTAGTCCATAAATTAGCCATTTAACCAGAGCAGTAACTTACCTGTAGTTTGACCATCAATCCTTTCTTTTCCTCTTCAAACTCCCTGAGCTTTCACACAGAATAATTCCTGAGCATAAGGAAGCATATAACAACAAAGTTTTGAAATATTGAGATATTAATTAAGCAATAATTTGATGCTCAAACAGACATCTTATCAAAGCTTAAAATGCAAAGGCATGTCCAAAACTCGAAACACTATCCAGTGCGGTAACACATCCACTGTCTTGTAGCTGACTACTTCTTATACTATTATCGCCTTTAGTATACATAACCAAACACCATATTATACTTTACTCGATCAAGTATTATTTGATTCTGATTATGCATATCACAATAATCGGTTTTAGAACAAATATCCAAACAAACCCCTACATAACTCATAAAGATACCTTAAATCTAAAAAATTACATAAAATAATAAAATTTACAACAAGTTAACACAAAAGTTATCAAAGGCATAACATCGAACACCTTTAGTGCAATTCAAAACTAACCTTTTATTCTCCGCTCACATGTTTCACTTATCCAAAGTTAGCGAGCTTCACCACTTGATGAATCAACCAACAACTTGGCTAGATCATAAAGTATTCCTATATTAAAGATTTTATTCACATACATGCACATTGCTATTAAAAGAGAAATAGGTAAAAAGTATATTATAGTGAAGTAATAGGCAATTGAACTACACATACTTATTTATCATCGTTCTTATATTCTTATGCTTCCACACTACAACATGAAGACACTGCATCTCTATAATTCTTAGCAACTATATAAAAGATTACATCAACTCAAAGCCTCTATAAAAAAATATTACCTTTGTTGCGGAATACTTGTGTCCAAACAATGATGATCGGTTTCATGATGATTCGCTTTGTTGGTGATGACGATCGATGATATCATATTATGATATAATGGCATTGATTATGATAGACAGGATTTATAATTTTCTGATAGCAACAGTATTTAGAAGTTTAGAAGGAATGTAACTCACATCACGATTGTAGGTTTAGGTTTTTGCCAAATAAAGAAATATTTAGAAGAAAAAAAATCAAATTAAAAAAATTATTACTAAAAAGGAATGAATTGATTTTTTTGAAATGTAAAATTCCCAATAGGGGTTTTGTTTTATTATATAAAAGATTGAAACATGGAGAAGCTTGTTTACGAATTTCCTACTTAAATTATATATGGATGTAATCCCACTAGGTTTAACCTTTTGGGTATGAGGTCCTGATCCAAGCGAGGGACCTTTGTTTGCGATATTTTGGATTTGAGATTTTTTTTTTGTTTCGAGTATACAAGAAGTTATGGTTACCACCAAAAAGTCCACTACATTCTCGAGAAATAGTGGTTGCATCATGTAGTCTCACGAATACCACCGAGCCATTTTTTATTAACATAATGACACCTAACTCTTATTGCAGCCCATGCTACTGAATCAGCTTCTTTAGTTTTAGTTCCAACAATTAAGAATTGTTTTTTCTTACTTGCTGCATCAAAAACCAAATCACAAGCTTCTGATAAAAAACGAGCAGTTCTAGTAAAATTTATAATATGAATAGCTTTACGTTTTGCAGAGATATAAGGTGCCTCTTTATGCGAATTCTTAGTAGGTTCGTTGATATTTTATCTCTGGTATCATCAACTCCGTAACTTTACTAATTTTTATAGTTAAATGCTTAGAAAAATTGCTTATGATATTCACATCAAAATTACCTTAAATGCTAGCAATCCTTGTTTCTATTGTCAGTCATTTGTCTCGTTAAACCAATGTCAATATTGTCGGGTTCTCGATCACCATCCTCAAAATCTTCGATCTCTTTCTCATTTCATCCTCATTGTACTCATTAACATCCCCCAAATTCGAACACATGTGTGAATAAATATGGGGTAAAAACCGGTGTAAAAAGGACTAGGGGTTATTTCCCGATACTCATTCCTAAACTTTAAATCACCGGGACACAATTAGTGAGATGACCGTAAAGTTGAAACCCTATAAAGTATTTATATTAAGTTTAAGAGTGGAGTTTTCAACTAGTCCAAAACATTGTTTTAATCATCGTGTTTTACTGATTTAAACCAAAAAAATGTATTAAGGCATAAACTCTAAGAAAAGTATTAAGGCATAAACTCAAGTCATTTACACCCTTTTTGTCCATAATTATTCACCAATGTTGTCGGATTCTTCAAGCTATGACAACGAGTGAAATGAAGATGAAGGGATAACGAGAGACGATTATGTGGATGTACGTGACTCGGAACTAACAATATTGACACCGGTAAAGTTAATATAACTAAAGACAATGGTATGGACGAAGCGTTTCAAGAGTTCAGGAAAATCCTTATCATAATCACTATAGCTGAGAAAGTATGACAAATGTAGGAATGTTGTGAACTTGATAACACCAAAGATAAATTTGAAGGAACATAATAAGGATCTTCATAATGAATAATGCTCCATGAGTTTTTGAGAACGTAGTGTGTTGTTTCACGCTGACAATGCCTTTTAATTAATCAAAACAAGAACGTAAATATCACATATGAGCCGGAAGCACACTACATTAACAATGAGAAAAGTTTTATAATTGTTCACGATGTCTATTAACTATTTATGTATTGAAACCACTTTATCCCAAGATCTATTCAGGACAAGCATCCTTTTGTAGCTAAATGTTTGATCACTAGCTAATTTTCCAACTTTATTTTTCATCAACAACTCCAGACCAAGTTGTTATGGGAAAGTGATATGTGTAAGCAGTTGTGAGGTAATCGATTGTTGCTGTTATTTGGGGCTCTTGTGTGCAATCTTTATAAGAAGAGAACATGACATTCTTTTGTTATTTTGGTTAGTTAAACGATCTTCAAAAGCGCGATTCAACCATGCACCTTTCGGCTTTCGTTATGTTTAGTGGACATGAAGAATATCATTTCTAACATTTGATGATCAATTATGTTAAATTTCATACTGAAATGACTAATTTATTATGATCGTATAATCTTAAACATAGACCAAACCCCACAGTGTTGTATGTTTAGAACTTTACACTCTGTTCGTGAGTTTTGTATGAAAGAAGAGAAGAGAAGAGGTTAAAATGGATAGAAAAGAAAATAAGAGGAAGAGATATTAAATTTTTAATTTGTGTTGCTGAGTTAGAAGGGAAAGAAAAGAAGAGTAAGAATAAAAATATTGATTTTACAATAATTCCCAATGTTGTAGATATATCTTATGTTATATGTTATGGCATTTAAGACATTTTTTTAATTTTTGGTTTCCGTAATTACTTTCCTTCTAAATCATCACATTTGGGAAGAAAGTTTAAGAGAGAAGATTAAGCAATTTTCCACTCCACTCTTCTTCTTTTCTCTTCTCTCTTAAAAAAACTCAGAAGCACAATTTTTTTTAATTTACTATCTACTTCTTTTCTTTTCTTTTAAAAATAAAATTCAGGAACATAGTGTTAATGTGTAAGTAAAATAGTATGGGTTTGTTATAAGTTTATCCACATTTGTTTAGGACTTTTATTATTGACCGGTTGATATTTCACAAAAATATATAGTTTGATGGAATGAGATATTGATTCGTTTACCAAGTAAACAAGCAAACTTATGCAAGTATGCAACTATACAATATAGAATGATATATTGATTCGTTTACCAAGTAAACAAGTAAACTTGTACAGATGTTTACTAATTAACTATACCATCTACAAAAGCTAGTTTATTATTATTATTATTATTATTATTATTATTATTATTATTATTTATTTTATTTTATTTTTTATGTTCTCGCTAGTTTTTCATTTAAACGTTTAAACAAAGATAACTCTAATACGAACTTAAAATGTTTTGTCATCTAGAATGACAGCACCATGACAACTTAAAATAATCATTTGTTTCAACTTTTTTTCTTATTACATCGTCATACCAGTGTTACTATTATTTGCTTGTTCTTCTATTTTTAGTACTTCAGATAAGCCAACGATTTACGTCACCTAGACTGAAGAAACGATTTCGACTTAAACTATAAATAGCATGTAACATGCAACGTGGAAACACAGAAAACAACGTGTCAGTTTCTATAATGCCACCATGCCACGTATGATAAAATAACATAACTTTTGAAAAGGAAACAAGCTAGGCTGCTATACATATTGTATGCTTGAAACACACAAAATATAAAAAGCTAAGCTAGATATATCAAGTAAGAAACAATAATGAAGGTATTGGTAGCTGTTGATGAAAGTGAAGCTAGTTTGTATGCTCTTCAATGGACTATTGAAAATATATTCCTCCATGATACCACCGTAACTCCGTCGAATGAGGAGGATAAGCCACCCATGATCACGGTGGTTCATGTCCAACAACCTTTCCAACATCCCTACACTGCCATCCCTGTTGGTCCAGGTTTAAGTTCATTTCTCATATAATTTTGCCACGTGTCATTAAATATAAAAGTCATGCACATCATATAATTACTTAAAAAGTTAGAAAATAACATATTCAAAACACTTTGGTTATGTTGATGACCAGTTACTATTATGATTTTTTTGTTGGCTATTAGTTTTAGCCCTCATGTTTGATCCTTAATTATTAAGTTTATTTGTGTCGCCACTGACTAACTTGTTATATTGGAGTACAAGTACATGGCAATGTATAGGCATCATTTACTTTAATTCTATTGTGACATGCAGTTCTATTCGCGACACCCGCGGTAATGGATACCGTAAAAAAGGCACAAGAACAAAGCGCCGCGGAAGTCCTATCTCGTGTCTCAAAACTATGCCAACAATACATGGTGAGCACAGTTATACAATTTTTAGTAGTTAATTTAAGTTGGTACTAACTAAGCTTGTTGTATAACATTCTTACAAATAGATTAAAGCCGAGACAATGGTGATTAGAGGAAACCCGAAGGAAATGATAGTTGAAGCCGTAGACCAAATGAATGCTGATCTTCTGGTTGTTGGAAGTAGAGGCCTTGGACAAATCAAGAGGTGATAAGAAAATACGAAAAACTCGAAATGGGATGCTTTGCAACCTGTTGATGGAATTTGGTTTTTGTTTTGCAGGGCGTTTTTGGGGAGTGTTAGTGATTATTGTGTGCATCACGCTAAATGTCCGGTTCTAATAGTACGACCACCAAAGTCATCCAACAAGTAACCAACTCCGATCCTACCGATAAAATTTACATTTATGGAGTCAAGATTGTAATAAAAGTTACATGTATCGTGTATGTATGTTCTAAATTTGATCATCAGTTTGAATAATGAATAATCTACATTTCGAAAGTTAGGTCGCAGTATCTAGGGTTGTTCAAAAGGTCGGATTTCGGTTTAACGAGGTTAATCGGTTTTGGTTCTTTCGGTTTCAAAGATACTACTACCTCCGTCCCAATTTATTTGTCCACTTTTGATTTTCAAAGTCTTTTTATGTCAACTTTGACCTTAAATATGTTTGTTTGTGTTATTTAATATTTGATGCAAAATATATGAATAGATCGAGTTTTAAGTGTATTTTTAATTTGTATAATTTTTATCAAGTATTATATAATACAAATAAAAATATTTACGGTCAAAGTTGACAAAGAAAAATTTAAAAAGTCAAAACTGGACAAATAAATTGAGACGGAGAGAGTATGATGAATTATAACCGTCAATCTGAAGTTGCCCAAACCAATCCATAGGACCAAAATTAATCTTCGGGTTAATCGTTTTGAGGCCCCAAAAACCCAAATAGTGAAATAGATTAACAACTAATCTTATAGTTGTCTAGTTCGATTTTTACTTTTTATGTATTGTATGAAGTAACTAGCAGGCTATCCGCGCGTTGTAGCGGCGAATACCGTGAAATAAATTTTTTTGATGAATAATGTATTTAGTTTATTATGTTCTTTTTGACAATAAATTTACGGATATCAAGAATTTCGTATAGCCCGTGCCCGTTCGGGCTCGAACCTGTTGGCCCGTGCCTGTTCGGGCTCGAGCCCCGTTTGGTCCGCGCCCATTCGGGCTCAAGCCCATTTGGCCTGTTACCCGTTCGGGCTTGAATATTTGTATAATGTACTTTATTATTTGTAGTAGTGAAATTTAATGCTGGAATTGTGTTTAATTTGGTTGTATAATATGCTTGATAATTTGTATTTTTTATGTAAGGGGTGTTTTAATAACTGTATTAATTGTCTTTATTGATCAGTTAAATAATTGACTGCATTAAATAGCATTAAGTGGTGTTTTGTTGTACACTATGCATCTTGTCTTGTACGTCTAAAAATTATGTGCATTAAAATGTTGTACACTATGTTTCTTTTGCTGTAAGTAGTAGTCATTATAGTAAGTAATAACATTGACAATTTTAATATTATTAATGTTGTAAGTCTGAAAATTAAATCATGTTTATTTTGTTGTACACTATGCTTATTTTGTTGTAAATCTGAAAATTGGTTTTAGCTATTGTACATTGTGCTTAAATGGTTGTATTTTTTGGTGAAGGGGTGTTTTTAATAGCATTAATGTTGTTTGATAGAATTTTGTCTTAAAATGACACCACGCTTTATTTTGTTATACAATATGGTTACTTTGTTGTAATTCTGAAAATTTGATGCATTAATGTGTTGTAAACCATATTTAATTTCTTATAAGTCTTGAAATTTTGAAGAGAGAGTCATTCATGTTTTATATATAGTATAGACTAATTACTTGATCAGCAGTTTCTAAGCTACTGTAGTGCCATTTTTGTAATGGTGGCCGGTGGGTGAACATGATATATCATGTTTGAATTAAAATTTAGAGAATTTTAATCTATAAATCAATGACCTTTGGGCTTAGAGGTATGTTTTGGGCTTAGCGTATGTGAGCAACTCCGACTCTGGTGGATTAAGAGGTTGTGAATTTAAGATTATCTCAAGACATGTGCAAAAGTATGAATTAGATTCTAGTGTACATGTGTATTAGTTATACTACCCGTGTATGCGCGGGTTTTTTTTAAAAATTTTTTTTAATGATATATTTTTATTTATTAAAAAACAAATAATTTAATTTTTTTGTTTATTTAATTTATAATTTTTAATTATATTTGTTTATTATTAAATATAATCATTTAAAAATTTAATCGCATCTTATCTATATTTTTTTGTATATGTCTTCTACTTATGTAGTATTGCATATTATTTATATTTTTTTTATTTATCTTCTACTTGTATAGTATATTGACAAAACAAATTTTTAAAATTTTAAATTAAAAAATAATAATTAAAATATTACCTAATAAGGAAATATTCTTTTTTCAAAGTACCCGATAGGAGTTTTGTTTTATTATATAAAAGATTATGCAATATTGTCTTTCTAGAGAATAAAAAGAAACTTTATTACTACTTGCGGTGGTCATCACCGAATTATCCTCTAGTCACTTGCACCTCAATATTACACCGGCACATTCTCTCCTTCACCATTCAATCGATCATACCATACATGCACATCAAACAGTCTCATACACGTAACATTCCTGTCGGTGAGCACCCTCACCTTTAGTCTCCAAATTAAATTCGACCACACTTGTGAAAGGGTCTTCACGATTCACCGGACCATACCTCACTTAGAATATACATGCACATCAAAGACAGTCTAGCTCATACACATAACATTACTCTCAGTGAGCACCCTCAATTTAGCCTCCAAATTAACAGTCTCATACACACAACATTCCTCTCAGTACTGAGCACCAGCTCATCTTTAATTTAGCCTCAAAATTCGATCACCACTTGTAAAAGGGGTGTTGATGTTATACCGACGTAACTCGTGAGGGATGGTGCACCAAGGAAGCTCATACGTGAGCAAATATCTCATTACGGGATGGTGCACCTAGGAAGCTCATACGTGAGCAAATATCTCATTACGGGCACGGCAGGGTACTAATATAATGTACAATTGTGTTGGTTTGGTTGACCAAATATATTCTGATGAATATACTTGTGATTTGAGTTCAAATTATACGCACTCCTGCTGTTATGAATTAGTGAACGTGTGCTAAAATCACCTCATCTGCGATACATATTAAGTTGCTTTTTCCACTAATGACCAACTTGTTATTTTCCAGCATGAACAAAATGGCTATAAATAGACATTTAATTATTATTTTACTAGCGTAAATACATTAAGAAGTTATTTATGTTTATACGACAGTTTTATTCGCGACACTACCCGTAATGGATTCTGTTAAAAAACACGTACAAGAACAAAGTGCCTTTAAAGTTGTCTCCGGTGTCTCAAATTCTCAAAACTATGCCAAATGGTTTAGTTAACGTCACATACATAACATGTATGATGTTACTTTTTTCGGTAGTTAATTGCACTAAAAGTTTCTTGTGTCACATTATATATCTTAAGAGATTAAAGCAGAGACGATGGTGATCAAAGGAAACCTAGCCGAAATAAATGATAGTCGAAGCTCTAGAGAGTGACGGAATCAAGTTTTGAGCGGGTGCACAAGACATTTCAACTGGGCACATGCACATTTTTTGAACTAGTTGCAATTAAGAAAATTCGGTGATTTTTTACGAAAATTAACACTACGAGACATAATTCTACTAGGGTTCTATGACACCGCGGACAATCTCTAGTTCCATCACTGGCTATAGATGAGATGAATGTTGTTGATCTTATTGTACACTTTATCAACCATACTCAAACAACACAAAGCAACCTCAAACAACTTCTAGTAATCAACAACTTAATATGATTACAAAATATTCATCAGAATAGTGAATCTATTGATAACAAGAAAACAAATCACAAGATCCTGTACGATAGAGATGTTGGAATTATAATATCATAACATGTAAATAAATAAATCAATAACATCAAGTAAGCATAGCGGAAGCAATTATAACAAGATCATATAATATGTAATTAATTAATCAAATATAAATAGTTAACGTATCGTACTGATTCTAGCCCAAACAAGAATCAGTTGATGCAAATCTTCAACTCGAGAACCCTAATTAGGGTTTATATGGATTATAAGAATTACCCCTTACCTTTTTTGTAATTCAATCCAAGAATCAAACAATAATGTGTTTGAATCGCGTTCTTGTATAGACGTACTAATTCAAGTAAAAGTTTATGCAAGTAAATTAAACACAAAACTTTGTTTAGCTTATGAAAATTGAATCCCTAAGGAAGGGATTAAGTTGGATCGATTTTAGGGACAAGAGAAGGAGAGAAAACACCAAGAATTGTGCGTACAAGTGTATGTAACAATGAATCTTTGATTTGTTTATATAGGTGATGAAACTTGGAGCTCAAGGCAAAGAGGAGGTGCCCCTTGCCTCTTGCCGATCGGTCTAGGCCCCCCAAAAGGGTTTCTAGAACCTTCTTGCCTTCCAATTTAATCACTAATATAACTTTCCTAATCTTCATCTAACGGTCGTTAGTCATTCTCCGTTAAATACTAACGGTCGTTACTTATTTTGTGTTTATTAATAATTATATATAACATTTATAAATAATTATTCTTTTACTCTTCATACGTAAAGTGTGCAATCCCGCGATCTTGAGTTCGATCCTAACACACAACTATTATTTTATCGTCTATAAAATTAACAGCTCCCACTTAGACATATCATAATAGTGTGATCACATCGGTTAGCGTCTTGCAACACGCCGATGCCTCTAGTACAACTCGAGTAAGGCTCCTAGAAAACCTTTTAATGATTTCTCATTATTATTATCCTTTTGTTACTAATACCACGTTAATAAGGATATGGATCTAGGTCATTCCTTATTTAACCATTATGTTTCTCGTTGTTAGTGATTGACAAGATTACCAAATCGTCTTAACATTTCAGGGAAGACCTTGGGCGTGGCCACGCAAACACCTTGACAACTACGAGGGGCCCAGCAGTATTAAACTCCAAAAATTAATTTGAATGAACAAATTCTATATTGACTACAAGCAAAACACACAAACTTTGTAACACTTCCGAAAACAACCCTTACGACTGCCAGTTACGTATAGCGTTAAGTTGTTCCACAAAAATGTATTACATTTATGACCGTTATCTTGTATCTCAAGTCTGAGGATAACTTCTTATGATTTACTTAATGACAAGATTCATAAAGTAACATCATATAGTTGGGATAAGTCCTATATTCAGTATCATCGAATATCATCTGAAATGGCATGTCTACGCATCAATATACTTTAAGTATATTATACCAACCTTCAGATTTGTCTTAATTTAATAATATTCCCATATTATTAACTGACAACGGACATTTAGAATAACTTTTATTCATGGATTTAAACATGCAAAAGTAGGACAACAATAATTAACAATAGAAATAAACATATCGAAATACTTTATTTCATTAACATAATAATTGTTTACAATATCCTTTATCCAAATACTAATCACAGCTATGCATAAAACTACTAGCTAATTTAAGCTCAATGCCTTTGGCTAACTCATTAAGCTTTTCTTTTGCCAAAGCCTTAGTGAATGGATCAGCTAAGTTATCATCTGTGTGAACTTTCAGCAGATTTATTTCACCTTCGTTAACCTTTTCTCGAACAAAGTGATACATCCGTAGAAAATGTCTGGTGCTTCTCATGACTCCAGATTCATTGGCAAATATGATTTCAGCAGAATTCTCACAATATATATTAATAGGTAATTCAATTGAAGGCATAACACCAAGCCCTGAAATGAATTTCCTAATCCAAACAGCCTTCATAGCAGCTTCTGAATCAGCAATGTATTCAGCTTCTGTTGCAGACATCGCAATTGTACTCTGCTTCTTGCTCTTCTAGTCTACTGCTCCCCCATTGATAACAAAGACATAACCCGTCTAAGACTTCGCATCATCTTTATTTTTTGAAAGGACGCATCACAGAAACCTGTAACATCAAGTTTTGTAGCTGGTTCTCCACCATATACCAAAAACATATCTTTTGTATTTCTTAAATACTTAAGAATATGCTTAACAACAATCCAATGTTTTTCACCTGGATTCTGTTGAAATTGACTGGTGATATTTTGAGCAAACGCCACATCTGACCTTGTGCATTTTACCGCATACATAATAGATCCTACAGCCGAAGCATACGGAACTTTACTCATGCGAGCCACCTCAGCACATGTTGAAGCACAAAACTCATTACATAAGCCATATTTTACTTCCATCGGCAAATATCCTTTCTTGGAATTTTGTATATTGAATCTTTTCAATATTTTGTCAATGTAAGCACTTTGACTTAATCCAATTAACCGCCTTGATCTATCTCTATAGATTTTGATTCCCAGAATGTATGCAACTTCTCCTAAGTCTTTTATAGAAAAGTACTTTCCAAGATATGCCTTAACCTTTTGCAAACTTGGAATGTCTTTTCCCATGATAAATATGTCATCAACATATAAAATTAGGAAAATAACATTATCACTCCCACTAGCTTTGTGATATACACATGGCTCATAAAGATTCTGAGTAAATCCAAACTTTTTAAACTCAGAATCAAATCTATTGTTCCATTGTCGTGATGCTTGCTTCAATCCATAAATGGATCTTTGAAGTTTGCATACACGATTTGGAAACTTTGGATTTTCAAATCCTTCTAGTTGTGCCATATAGATGTCTTCATCTAGATGACCATTTAAGAAAGCGGTTTTCACATCCATTTGCCATATCTCATAGTCATAGTATGCTGCTATAGCTATGAGAATCCTAATAGCTCTTATGTCTGCTACAGGAGAAAAAGACTCCTCGTAATCAATTCCAAAAGTTTGAGTAAAACCTTTAGCAACCAGATGAGCCTTATAGGTGTGTGCATTTCCATCCATGTCAGTCTTTATCTTGTAGAGCCACTTACTCCCAGCTACCTTGGCACCAGGAGGAAGGTCTACTTCAATCCATACTTCATTATCTTTCATGGATTGTATTTCCCCATTCATAGCAGCTTTCCATTTATCGCTTTTAGGACTATTAATGGCAGCTCTATAACTAGTAGGTTCATTAAGATCCCCTAGTATAGTTTCCTCAACCTCTACATTAAGACATAGACGGTCAGGAGCTTTCACAGGTCTAGAAGACCTGCGAATGGGAACTACTTCAACTTCCGGTGGAGGACCCAGACTTTCAGGTTCTACAGGAAGTGTGCTAGTGTTTTCTGAAGGTAATGCATTATCTTGATCATATTCTAGATCATAGATTCTCCCACTGACTTCTTGAGATACAAGATCATTTTCAAGAAAGTCTCTATACCTAGCAACAAACACTTTGTTCTCAGGTGGGTAGTAAAAGTAGTAACCCATTGTTTCCTTTGGGTATCCTACAAAAATGCACTTTACAAATCTTTGTTGGAGTTTATGTGGTGAATCACGTTTAACATACGCTTCACAACCCTAGACCTTTAAATAAGACAAGTTCGGAGCTTTTCCAGTCCATTTCTCATATGGTGTCTTATCAACCTTCTTTGTGGGAACCATATTTAAAATACAAACAGCTGATTCTAAAGCATAATCCCAAAATCAAAGGAAGATTAGTAAGATTATACATCGATCGAATCATGTCCAACAATGTACGATTTCTTCTCTCAGATACACCATTTTGTTGTGGAGTATATGGAGCTGTGAGATTATGGACAATTCCATTCTCAGTTAAGAAATCTTTAAAATCTTGACTAAGGTATTCACCACCTCGATCAGAACGAAGAGCTTTAATCTTCTTTCCTAATTGCAACTCTACTTCTGTTTTGAAAACTTTAAATGTTTCAAACACCTCATGTTTATGTTTAAGTAAATAAACATAACCATAACGGCTGAAATCATCTGTAAAAGTTAAGAAGTAAACAACACCTTTCCTTGACACATGTCTAAGTGGTCCACACACATTAGTATGTATCAAACCAAGTACATCTGAAGCTCTTTCCATATTGCTATGAAAAGGTTTCTTAGTCATCTTCCCAGAAATACAAGACTCACATTTATCAAATGACTCATCATTGATATTTTTTAAAAGCCCATCTTGTTGCAGCTTTTGCATGCGAGCCTTGCCTATATGGGCAAGTCTACAGTGCCAAAGGTAAGAAGAATTCAAGTCATACTTCATTCTCTTACTTATGTTATACATTGAATTATTATTATTGGACATACAATCATTCATATCAATTTCAAACACACCATTCACAGCAATAGCATTAAAATAAAATACACCATTTAAAGAAACAGAAATTTTATTGCCATCAACAGTATGAGTAAAACAAAGATCCAACAAACATGAAAAGGAAACAACACCTCTAACAATAGAAGGTGCATAATGACAATTGTTTAAAATCAGTACTAAACCAGAAGGTAAAACTAAATTAAACACTCCTATGGCTTCAACTACTGCTTGTGCTCCATTGCCCACTTGCAGAAATTGCTCCCCATAAGAAAGTCTCCTTTCCTCTCTAAACCCCTGCAGTGTATTACAAATGTTAATACCACATCCGGTATCATATACCCAGGAATTTAATTTATGAGATAAAGTAAATAATTCAATGACAAATAAGTTACCTGAAGTACTGGCGCCCACGTGCCCAGTCTTCTTAACCTTATTATTTCACAAATCATCGAGATAAAGAGGACAATTCCTCTTCCAGTGACCCATCACCTTGCAGTAATGACACCCTTGATCCTTCTTCGGATTATCCTTCTTAGGAGGGTTCTTCTTAGTTTGATAAGCCATAACTTGCTTATTCTTATCAGCCTTACCCTTACCCTTACCCTTACCCTTCTTCTTGTTCGCATTTGGCTTGTTAATTCTACCCCCTTGAATAGCAAGTACTTGGGGTGTAGGAGCCTTTTGTGGTAAACCTTTCTCATAATCAATGAGCAGTGTGTGTAACTCATTTACTGATGAGGCGAAAAATGATCCGTTTTTAGGGGGTCATTTAAGCCGAATCCGAATTTATTTGATCAAATATTGCCCTAAATCGTTCCTTTTGTGATTTTAGGTACTTTGGGAGTGAAATCTGGAAAAGGAAGCAATTCGGACGTTTTTGGAGCATAAAAGTGAAGAAAACGTCAAAGTCTTAATTTTCCATGCTGGGAATAGTGCATGACGGCGTCAAGAGGAGTTTCCTGACGGCGTCAAGAGTAAAAGTCCATGACGACCCAGAAGAGTTTTGACGGCGTCATGAAGGTAGGGCGTCAAGAGTTAAAGTCGTGACGGCCTGGAAATGCAATGTTCTTGACGGCGTCAAATGTAGATCTAGGCAGTCCGAGGATTGTTTTGGCGGCGAGGTGACGGCGTCACCTATTTGGTCTTGACGCCGTCAGACCCCTTTTCCTATATATAGTTTTCTAATTTTCACATTTAAAAGAGAGAAGTTTTGGGAGAAACCCTAAGTACGATTTTGGTGTAACCTTACAGGTTTTTCAAGGGTTCCAACCCCTTGATACCTTGCATGATTAATCAAGATAAGTGTTCTTCTAATTCAATCAATATGTTTATGTGTTGGTTGTCTATATCATGTTCTTGTCTTAATTCCATCATGCTAGGTTAGATCTCTTTTGTGTTTGCTTAGATCTAATGAAACCTAGATATTGATTATGTGTTGATTACTTGTTTATTCTTGTCTTGGATGAATGATTTATATGTTAGGCTTAAGAAAACTGGCAGATCTCCAATTGGTAACATGCTTGAACGTCTTAAGAAACATGAACCAACGCGCACTAGGTCTTTATTGGTTGTATTTAATGCATGAGCCATTGTTTACAATCCCTATAGTTGTGCTGGGCATGGTGTAGGAGGAGATAAGAGCTCATAGAATTGGGGAGTTATGTGTGCCACCCCATGAATGGTATTAAGGAATACGATCCATCATCCATGCAATTATAACAAGTAATTAACGTGTAAAAGATATCTAGGGAGTAGTGAAATCTAAGTAAACACATTTTCTCCAATTACTGCTCACAACTTTAGTATAAATTAGTTTACTTTCATTTCTAGTATTTTATTTTGATTGCATCTTAGTATTGGGTTAGTTGAATAGCAACTAATTCCGCCCACTCTTCCAAAACCCGAGATTTTACTTGCTTTCTAAAAAAATATAAAAACACAAAAATAATCATCCCTCACCTTTAGAACTAGTATTTAGGCTTTCTAATCCTAGCGACACTATTCCTAAGCTGAACGATCAATCCCCCGGTACTTGTCACTATACTATACTACAACGATCAGGTACACTGCCTGGTGGGGGGTTGTAAGATTCTCGAGATCCCTCGAGAGGTAAAGCCTGTTGCGATTCCCACGCATCAAGTTTTTGGCGCCGCAGCCCGGGGAATAGTTATTGTCTAGGTTAGAATTTCTTTTTATTAGGTCTACTTGCTAGATTCCCTTCTAGTAAGATTTTATTTTTTATTTTTAGGTTTTCTTTAGTCTATCTCATTTCTTTGTGCCGTTGTAATAAATTAAACTCATTGACTATTCCGTTGACCATTATGGAAAACGCGAATCCACCCCTTTCCCCTAGAGAAGTGGCTGTGTTACGTGAACAAATTGAGAGTGAGATTAGGGAGCTTAGAGAGCTTAATAGGTTGATTAAGGTTGAACTCGAACATGCATTTAGTGACCTAGCAACCGCCTTGTATTCAAATGAGGACCTTGGGCCTAATGACTTTGTGAATGTTGTTGAGAGACTAGAAGAGGAGGAAATAGATCCGAAGCTTAATGACTACTTTAATCTATACCCCACTAAGGAGGAGATTGCATATTATAATAATCTTATTGATAACCCGCGATCTCCTTTCACCATAATTGAACCTAAGATCAAGAGAGGCGATCCTAAGAATGCTAAGATACCATGTATGATTGGATATAGGCACATTAGCAATGCTTACATTGACTTTAAATCTCCAATCAACATTATGTCCTCAATGGTTTATAATGATATAGTGAAAACAAGACTTGAACCTAGAAGGGATCCCAAGTACCCCGGTGGAGTTTGTAACTTTGTCGGGAGAGTTAAAGGTTTACATGTCTTTGTTGGTAATTTCACTTTTGTCACCGACTTTATGATTGTGGAGGATCTTGCTAATGTTATTGATTGTCGATTATCCAATGTTGTGTTTGGCAAACCATTTGTTGAGGAATCTAAGTTGGAATATGATGAGGTAGAAGGTACGATCCGATTTGCAAGTAACACCGATAGTATCACTTATAGGATGCCTACTAGGATGAAAGAATTTCGCTTTATATCTTGTTTTGATAAGGACAACGTTGGTGCTTTTGAGGATATTAATGAGAAGGATAAGAAAAATGGCATGGATTATGTATGGGAAAAAAGGAGTCTTTATTACAAAGATTGCTTGGCCCTTGGACCAAGGTATAAAGTCGATGAAGAATTTGCCCAAATGATTATGGGGGCGGTTGAAAAAAAGGTGATTGGTTTCTACAAGGAATATCTACAATCGGAGAGTGGAACCAATGATGAAATCACGTAGTAACCCATGACCTTGAGTCTAGCTACAAGACTCGTAAATAAAGAAAAGCGCTTCTTGGGAGGCAACCCATGTTTTGTGTGATTTTATTTGTTTGTTTGTTATTTGCTTCCGTATGCATGCTTTATTTTTATTGTTGGTAGATCATGTTTCTAAACTAAATAGTGGAAATACTTTACTTTGTTGTTTTGGCCTAGTCTTAACTCCACCTAGAAGTATTTTTGCAAAAGATAAGTGTAAGGAGAAACCCCAAATATGTTTTTAAGAAACAAACCGATCATGATTCTCCACAATATTAAATGACCATGTGTATTCGTATTTGTTAGAGTCAAATGCTTGTATTGAGTCATAATGAAGTTTTGCAGGATTTTCCAGGAAGTAGGACCAAGTTTTTCCAGAAATTTTCCGGAAACTTAACATAAGGATTTCTGCAGGTCAATTCTAACGGCGTCAGGGGTTTACTCTTGATGGCGTCAGGAGTTAAAATCTGGAAATTTTACCGGTTTTGTTTTTCTAACGGAGTCTTATGGTTTTTGTGAATTATTAAGTTTTATAATCTCCAGGAGATCTGCAAACTTCATTCCACAAGCATTATATCTTATCTTGTTTTCTAGGATTTAAAAACTTATATAGGATGCCGCCGATTTTACGCGAGGTTGTCTTGTCTATTTTGTCACGTTTTACAGGTTATGTATGACAAGAAGATGATTTATATTCTGGAAGGGAAGCTTTGATTGTTCATTTTCTTGGAGGAAGATTTAACATGGCCATCCTATTATCCATATCGAGCGAATCAGGGGAGTATTTGATTTCATTCTCTTTACTTTTTTACTTTTACATTCTTTACTTGAACATTTGGGACAATGTTCATCTTAAGTGTAAGGGGAGGGTAAAAAGATGATACCTTACATATGCACTTTCGCTTGAGTTTACTTTGTTTGATGGTAGATGTGTAATAAAACTATGAGAAATACTTGTTAGTGCAATTTTAGCGCAAAATTTAAAATTTTTTACAACATTTAGGAGTGAAACTTTAGCCATAGCAAGCGTCTCATGGATAGGAGATTGTATGACTAGCACATAACCGTATATTCAGAAAAATTTTCCACCCAAAAATGTGAGGTTCGCCTTTAGATTTGATAGGAAAAGCATTCATTATTAGTGCTTATGAGTGTACCGGTAGCATTTAGATTCTAGAACTTGCGTTAGTGATGCATCCCGAGACCGCTAGTGAGACTACATTCGTGTGGTAGGATTTACTACATGATAAGAGGCATTAGGATTACCCTTGTGTTAAACCCGTATTATAATTACTTGACCATTTAAGTCATATTACTTGGCTAGTTAAGTCAACTAATTTTTCCCACACCCTTAGCGTTGTACTCATTTTTAGTACACGAAACCCCTAGTACACCCCTCCGAGCCTATCTTTTCGTTTCTAACTTTAAGCATTTTACTTAAAGGAAGAATTTGTTACACCCCACTTAAATGTACAACCAAATCGCCTTAGCCTTCCGTGTATGCGCTCATTTTTAGTGCATTATTATTATTTGTTAAACCCTAAGTTAACTATCTAATTGATTACATGGTTGCTAAGTCGAGTCATATCCTTGTACATATTGTTTTGGGGCGATTGGAACTCATGGGTAAGTACTTATTTTATGGAGTAATGGGGAAGAACATCATTTATTACCCCCATATGTACGTTAATCTTAAAAGTGCTCCAAGTGTTTTAATTTTCTTAATTCGAGTCATTAGTTTAGTTTATTGTAAAGTATGTAAAGATTCAAGTGTAAGGGGAATTCTCATCCCCTATGATGTATTATTTTGGATGGTAGGGTAAGAGTGTATGAAAAAAAAAAAAAAAAAAAAAAAAAAAAAAAAAAAAAAAAAACATACGGACTACCATCCCGTTTCATTCTATGTTTATTTTATGTTTTTGTTATTTTTCATTTATTAGCTTAAGTCGAGTCTAGTCTTGGCTTAGCAACGGCATATTGTACATGTAATTAACCAAGATTGTTAACTCGCCACCAGTAAAACTTCCTTTATCCAACAAAACCGTGTATTTCATATCCCTACACCTAACATTACAACCCTTTAAAAGACCTCTTTGATAGTTTATCCTAGGTGCTTACGCCATGTGGTGGAGGTTTGATCCTTTCTCAAGCCTATGGTAATCTATTTTGCTATGACAGGTAGTGAGAGATATTTTCCGTTTCCATATTATAATTTACACTTTATTACACCTGAGAGATGTGAGTATCTAAATACTATTTGTGAGGTGCTTGTATATGACCTCCGTGCTTGTCTATTGGTCTTTAGTGGAACGATTATTTGTTGTAATTACTTTTATATTAGTGTTAAATGACCCCTAACTTGTCTTTTGAGTAGAATAAAAGCGCATTTGCTTGAGGACAAGCAAATCTCAAGTGTAAGGGTATATGATGAGGCGAAAAATGATCCATTTTTAGGGGGTCATTTAAGCCCGAATCCGAATTTATTTGATCAAATATTGCCCTAAATCGTTCCTTTTGTGATTTTAGGTACTTTGGGAGTGAAATCTGGAAAAGGAAGCAATTCGGACGTTTTTGGAGCATAAAAGTGAAGAAAACGCCAAAGTCTTAATTTTCCATGCTGGGAACAGTGCATGACGGCGTCAAGAGGAGTTTCCTGACGGCGTCAAGAGTAAAAGTCCATGACGACCCAGAAGAGTTTTGACGGCGTCATGAAGGTAGGGCGTCAAGAGTTAAAGTCGTGACGGCCTGGAAATGCAATGTTCTTGACGGCGTCAAATGTAGATCTAGGCAGTCCGAGGATTGTTTTAGCGGCGAGGTGACGGCGTCACCTATTTGGTCTTGACGCCGTCAGACCCCTTTTCCTATATATAGTTTTCTAATTTTTCACGTTTAAAAGAGAGAAGTTTTGGGAGAAACCCTAAGTACGATTTTGGTGTAACCTTACAGGTTTTTCAAGGGTTCCAACCCCTTGATACCTTGCATGATTAATCAAGATAAGTGTTCTTCTAATTCAATCAATATGTCTATGTGTTGGTTGTCTATATCATGTTCTTGTCTTAATTCCATCATGCTAGGTTAGATCTCTTTTGTGTTTGCTTAGATCTAATGAAACATAGATATTGATTATGTGTTGATTACTTGTTTATTCTTGTCTTGGATGAATGATTTATATGTTAGGCTTAAGAAAACTGGCAGATCTCCAATTGGTAACATGCTTGAACGTCTTAAGAAACATGAACCAACGCGCACTAGGTCTTTATTGGTTGTATTTAATGCATGAGCCACTGTTTACAATCCCTATAGTTGTGCTGGGCATGGTGTAGGAGGAGATAAGAGCTCATAGAATTGGGGAGTTATGTGTGCCACCCCATGAATGGTATTAAGGAATACGATCCGTCATCCATGCAATTATAACAAGTAATTAACGTGTAAAAGATATCTAGGGAGTAGTGAAATCTAAGTAAACACATTTTCTCCAATTACTGCTCACAACTTTAGTATAAATTAGTTTACTTTCATTTCTAGTATTTTATTTTGATTGCATCTTAGTATTGGGTTAGTTGAATAGCAACTAATTCCGCTCACTCTTCCAAAACCCGAGATTTTACTTGCTTTCTAAAAAAATATAAAAACACAAAAATAATCATCCCTCACCTTTAGAACTAGTATTTAGGCTTTCTAATCCTAGCGACACTATTCCTATGCTGAACGATCAATCCCCCGGTACTTGTCACTATACAATACTACAACGATCAGGTACACTGCCTGGTGGGGGTTGTAAGCTTCTCGAGATCCCTCGAGAGGTAAAGCCTGTTGCGATTCCCACGCATCATTTACTGTCTTCCCCACGCAATGCATATTGAAGTTCCTCATAAAACCACTAAATTCCTTGTTAAGGGATCTATTGATTAAGTTCACAGCCATATCATTGTCATAGGGTTTACCAAGTGTTTGTAGTTGATCCATGAAACTCTTCATTTTCAACACATGAGCACTCACAGGTTCACCATCCCCCTACTTACAACCATGTAGAGCCTCCATCAAATCCGAAATCTCTACATTTGATGGTTTCTCATATAGTTTCTTAAGTTCATCAATCATGTTCATGGGGAAGAATTCTTCAAACTGCCTTTGTAAAGCAGGTGACATCGCCCCTAACATTAAAGCGGCCACATCAATATGTTCCTTATAAACTATTTTCCAATCGGCCTTAACTTCATCAGTAGCAGTTGGACCGGTTGATTCAGCAGGACAAGGCGTCTTCAAGATTTCAAGTTGATCAGTCACTCGCAAGAGAATCCTAAGTGAACGATATCAATCATTGAAATTCTCTGAGCCAGTCAATTTTTCTCGTTCAAAGTAAGCCTTGAACGCAGAACGTAAGTTGGTGTTATCAGTTTGAGCCATTTCTACAGATAAAGAAAGTTCAAAACATTAGTATTTTTGATAATACAATTTTTCAAGAAAATAAAATACCTAAGGAAATCATATCCATAGAATTGTCTTGAAAACTAGGATCCTCCATAAACATAGTTTCATCACATCAGTTGATCTGCTAGTGATGAAAGTACAATATGAGGTAACTTGTATAATAATTGGCATAACATTTTTCTAATTCCTAGATTTTTGGGATTTACAATAACAAAACTTTTGTATTGTAAGCATGTTGGATCCCCATCTTAATGCCTTGAGTCCAAGTTCTCACTTTCTACTCAATTTAAGTTGTCTAACTTAAAAACTGCAAACTCATAAATCCATTACCTCAGTTGATTTGCTAGCAATGAAATTATGAAATTTACCTCTTCATTGCAATCTAGCCAAGCTCTCACATGACGTAAACTACAACTTCAAGTGTTCTTAATTAGATGGCATTTGACTTAATTTTATAAGGGTATTAATTTTGACGTGTGATCAAAATAATGTATGAAGAAGCATGCATACAACTTCATAACATTGGTTTTATAAAACATTTTTATTACCAATTTACTAAGAGTAAAATAGCAAAGTTTTGATTGAGGTATCGGGTTCACCAATTAAAGAATTACCAACAATTATCGTCCACTTATATCGTACTTTTGCATAAGCCCTAAGGCTTAGTGTTTCGGATAATCATTGTGGAATTGTGGTGAATTCACCCTTAAGATCACAGTGTACGCAATATAGTAATATAGGTAAGTCTATATCGGCACACAAGTGGTTGTAGAGAACCGGTAGGTGCATGGTCTTTAAAAACCCCTCTCTATAAGCACATTATATGGCGACTTTCGGTCTGCCTTTCGCACACTATGTACAAAAACATCAATCAACCAAACCTTTGAAATTTAAACTCTTAAAACCAAAACAATTTCGCCATTTATTTAGTTCATATTATTTTCTATTCAAAAATTACCCTTTTTCGTTTATAAACATGTCTTACATTAATAATAAACAAAAAACAAGTAATACATAATAAAAAATAAAACAACCAAATAAACATATACATAACATAACAATTAAATATGTATAAACATGTAGCCACATGCAAATTTTATTCAATAATCCTATTAATAATCAAACTAAGTGTATAACACATTTATTCAATTAGGGTTTTCTTCTTCAAGGAAAAAGATCCACATACATCGATAAATCGATTGCGTAAGCCAAAACTAAACAAACACCACATAGCACGTAATTGATTACTTAATATTGGAGTCTTCCCCAATTCGACATCTATTAACAAATTTACATGTTTCGATATAACTTAACAATTAATTCATATATCCAATTTAAACCATTTAAATTATCACACAATTAAATCCATGCAAATATGCACTTTTCATGGATTATGCTTAACAATTAACATGTTGCACCAAGAACGTTTACTAAAATGCATAACAAATTACATGACATCCTAGGGTTTCTAATCATATTAAAAATCAAAACCAAAACCCTAAAGTACTAATAAGGTCAATCTACCTAAATAAAAAATTAGGGTTAGGAATGTGAAAACCCTAAAAACATGTAAATAAACGAATCAAGATTCAATTTTTATGCGTTTCGCTAATTAATTACACATTATAACAGCTCTAGATGCCACTGTTGGAATTATAATATCATAACATGCATATAAATAAACCAATAATATCAAGTAAGCATAGCGGAAACAATTATAACAAGATCATATAATATGTAATTAATTAATCAAATATAAATAGTAAACGTACCGTAGTGATTCTAGCCCGAACAAGAATCAATTGATGTAAATCTTCAACTCAAGAACCCTAATTAGGGTTTATATGGATTATAAGAATTACCCCTTACATCTTTTGTAATTAAATCTAAGAATCAAACAATAATGTGTTTGAATCGCGCTCTGGTACACACGTACTAATTCAAGTAACAGTTTATGCAAGTAAATTAAACACAAAACTTTGTTTGGCTTATGAAAATCGAATCCCTAAGGAAGGGATTAAGTTGGATCGATTTTAAGGACAAGAGAAGGAGAGAAAACACCAAGAATTATGTGTACAAGTGTATATAACAATGAATCTTGGGTTTCTTTATATAGGTGATGAAACTTGGAGCTCAAGGCAAAGAGGAGGTGCCCCTTGCCTCTTGCCGATCGGTCTAGACCCCCCAAAAGGGTTTCTAGAACCTTCTTGCTTTCCAATTTAATCACTAATAAAACTTTCATAATCTTCGTCTAACGGTCGTTAGTCATTCTTCGTTAAATACTAACGGTCGTTACTCATTTCGTGTTTATTAATAATTATATATAACATTTATAAATAATTATTCTTTTAGTCTTCATACCTAAAGTGTGCAATCTCGCGATCTCGAGTTCGATCCTAACACACAACTATTATTTTATCGTCTATAAAACTAACAAGACATAACAAAGTTTGTGTGTGTAAGATATAGGATTACAGAGAAGGCGATAGTATATAGGCAACATCTTTAAGCCATATCCGGTCCAGCCTTCCAACTCTTCTTTTCTGCAAACCGGTCCCTCAACTTTATCCATTATAAAACAAGAATATAAAAAAACATAATCAATCCCTCTAATATAAAGATAAAGGGTATGTTTGGCATGGAGCACCGGAGCGGTGTGTAGCTTTTTGGAGTGGTGAGCGATGAGCAATGAGCATTTTTTTTAGTAGTCGTTTGGCAAAGGAGCAATGAGCTTTGCTATTTTTTAGAAATGCTCATTTTTTTATGCTTCTTTAAGAAGCAGTGAGCGGTGAGCTGTGTGCTCACCGCTCACTGCTACTTTTAACAAATACACCAAAAATTGAAGGTATGAGAATTTATGTTCCCCTTCAATTTAATAAGCTTGTTCTCTATGTACAAAAACTAAAATGTATGCAAGTTGGTATTGTGAATATACCCAAATAGACTCAATCACACCAGTTGTAATTTTTTCTCTGACCAAAGGCAAATCAATCTCAAGATTCTTAGTTCTCTTATGAAAAACAAGATTTGTTGCAATTTTTATTGCCACACTGTTATCACAGAATTTTAACAGGTAAATGATTTGTAACCATTAAATGTTTCAAAATATTTAAAATCCAAATAATTTCTCAAGTAACTAAAGCCTTTGCTCTATTCTCAGCCTCAACAGAGGATGTACCTAAAGTCTTTTGTTTCTTACTCTTCCAAGAACCTAAAGAGTTACCAAAGAATAGCAAAGAACCAGTGACATACCTTTTAGTAGAAGGAAACTTAGCTCAATCAGAGTTTACATAAGCTTTCAGGTTGAAACCAATTTTTTTTCAAACAAAATTCCTTCACATGGAGAACCCTTTAAGTACTTAAGAACTCTCGTAGCAAGTTTAACATGAAATTGACTTAAAGAGTGAATTGCGTATGAAATATCAGGTCTTGTTAAGGCCAGATAAAAAAGTTTCCCTATAACTTTCATATAACCAGTTAGATCAGTAAGAGGAAGATCAAGTTTATCAGTTAACTTCCTCTTCCCCCCCCCCCCCCCCCCCCCATTTCCCCCTTTTGACAATACTAGTTTTGTGTGTAAAAGTTATCTAGGGTTAGTGAGAAAGCAAGGTTATGTAGGCAACATCTTTAAACCATATCCAACTCCAATTCTCCAATTATTCATTCTACAAACTAGTCCTTCAACTTTTTCTACTACAAAACAAGAATTAAAAAAAAAATAAGATAACACAAACTGTAATATTTGTGGTTTTAGCGACTTTAACAACATAGACGTACATCCAGTCAATCACCGGTGTGGAATATGATATAAAACTATTTTCTCTTTTAGGGCGTTTTCTGGGAATGTTAGAAACTATTGTGTGCATGACACGAAATGTCACCAAAGTCGTCTAACATGTAGCTCTTGTTGAATATATGCATGCATGCTATGTTAAAAATGTAATAAAAGTTGCATGGATGCATGTTGTAAATTTGGTTGTAGTAAAAGTTTAAATTTGGAAGGGCCAAAATGGAGTTGTGTTATTTTGGAGGGGCCAATCCTTAAAAATGTTCTTATTTTAGTTTGTTAATAGGTAAGAAATAATGAAATTTACATTTGGTTGTAGTAAGTTGTTAAGCAATATAACAACTTACTTGGACCTAAATATAAATTATGGGTTTGCCCAATTAAGTTTATATTAGGGGTTAATGACAATTTATAGGTTTTGTATAAGCATCACTTAATTAACAATGTTTTTAAAATAAAAACAATCATTTACATGAATACTTAATTTCAACAATATAGTTAAGGTAAGTTAGTTTTGATATAGTATATATATAATTAATAGAGCATTATTGTAGATCATAATTTATCCCCTACTTATAGGGATGACAACGGGCGAGAAAAACTCATACCGCGGGTAACAGCACTGTGGGTGGGTAACCCCGTCATTTTTCCAACGGGTGAGTCATGGGTAAAAATTTTAACCCACCAACGGGTGGTGGGTGGGTAGCGGGTAATTTATACCCATCGTGAGTAAACCCGTAGCATCCGTTTTAAAATACCCGCTTATATACCTTTCAAAATACTCGTGAACCCACTTTTTTTTTTTTTTTTTATTAAACTTGTATTTTTATATTACTTAAATATTTGTCAAGTTATTAGTAGATATATTTAATAGTCATCTAAACCTATTAAAAAACAGAGTATACTAAATGTCCATTTTGAGATCTAATACTATAAGAGGAATATAATTCATCAAAGTATCAAATATAATGCACAAGTAACCACTAGTCTTTGGCAATAATTCATAAGTCACAAATGTAGAATTTATATATTTTTTTTTGTACGTGTTATTGGTATTATTAATATATAATAGTGGATAGTTGACTAATTGTTTGCATATTTATCAATATGTCGTAACTTATGCACATTCTAATTAAGTTTGATTTTCAAAACATTCAAATTCAACATGTGTGTAAATGTTACATTTCACAAACTCACGGGTTTATTTGTGGGCAATGAGTACCCGTGAACATGGGCATGGGCAAAAGATTGCATTCGTAGACGGGTGACAGGCGGGTGACAAGCAAGAGAAATTCACGAGTGCGGGTGACAGGTATTTTAGGATACTAGCCGAGTATCCGTGCATAGCAACGGAATTCTTAACGGCATATAATTAACGATTTGTGATATTGTAGTGAGTGTTTGTGTAGCATTCAAAATAGAACGTGAATCGATTATAAAAAAGTGATTAGTTTTTATAGGGAATGTAGAATAAGTTATATTAGGAATTGATTAATAAAATATTATATTTTAATTTTATATTATATATTATTTGTGTGATGATTATATGAATCATCTTTACTTAAAATATATATGAACCTTTATCATTTTACATACTAAAAAATGCAAATCAGTTTCTATTTTTTAATATGCAGGTGAGTAACGAATTGGGATCCTGAATGCAGGTAAGGAATCATGTTTTTTTTCTTAAGATATGTTTTTTACTTAAACTATGAACCTTTATCATTTTCCTCGTATATTTGCTTCATTAGTAGTAGCGAATTGGCGTTCAGTGGCGCAATATCATTTTCCTCATAGATTCTTGCTTGGCATTCAGTGGCGCAACATCAATTGATTTAACACAAGAGTAATTCATTCATTTTTTATAAGAAAAGTAACAAAGGAAACAAAGACATAGTTTGTAAACAGTGCAAAACAAGTTGTTTTAACAACAGGCATAAACATAATTCTATTCTTCATCAGTCTCACTTTCATCAACCAAGCAATAAACTCTTTTCCGACCGGGCACGAATACTTGACTCACAGCATCATCCCAATTCCAATTGATCAAGTTAGGGTTGAAAAAAGGATTAGGATGTGGAGTAGGGTTCGGATTGGGAAGAAGCTGTAAAAAAATAAATAAATAAATAAATAAATAAATACATTAATGCATGGCAGATTAGAAGAAACCTCAAGATCGAATTGAGTACATTATTGACATTCTTTTGGAAGATTAGAATTTATTGCATGGCAGATTAGAAGAAACCTCAAAATCAAATGAAAGATTAGAACAAACCTCAAAATCATCATCGACATTTTTTTGATTTGCCATGTTCATTTCTTTTCCACGAGTCGAATTGAGTACATTAGGTGTGTTTCAACATTGTGTTGTTTATATAGGCAAGAAGGTATACATTAGGTTTGTTTCGAATTTGAGTTTTCCCGCGGTCCCGCCCTCATATTAATTTTCTTACAAATCGTTTCCTACAACTATCACATTAATTTTCCTACAAATCGTTTCCTACAACTATCATCACATTAATGTAAAAGTCATTCTTTCCTGTAAAAGTCATTCTTACCAAATCCTTTCCTCCAACTATCACATTAATGTAGAAGTCATTATTTCTTGTAAAAGTCATTCTTACCAAATCGTTTCATACATTCAATATTTTCAACATTTACAACAAAGTCAATATTTAAGTTTTGACCATTTTCTCTTTATATGTAGTTAAGATTAACAATCATTTGACACTTAAAACCATTAAGATTAAAAGAGTATTTTAGGCAAAACATATTTACTCATTTTTAAATCTTCATAAGTTAAAAAAAAAAAAAAAAAAAAAAAAAAAAAAAAAAAAAAAACCTCTTTATATATGGTAGTATTAATTAATGGATACTCTTAGTGGAGTTTTTTTCTAGAGAGAATTGCAAAAATCGTCCTTAAAGTTTGGCCAAATTGCACGTTTCGTTTTAGAAGTTTGGAAAGTGCAAAGATCGTCCCTATGGAAAACTTTTGGGGCAAAATTTTTCCCTGGCCTACATCAAATGACTAAAATACCATTTTCCCTATATTACATTTCAGTTTTTTACACAAATGGTCCCTGTGTTTCGCCAAGTTTTGCAGATTTAGTCATAACTTTTTTTTTTAATTTATTTATTTAATATTAATATTGGTATTATTTTTTTATACCTTTTCGTCTGTTTTTGTTACGTTTTTGTCCGTTTTTCTCACATTTTTTTTTTGTTTTTGTCCGTTTTTCTTACGTTTCTGTCCGTTTTTCTTACGTTTTTGTCCGTTCTTCTTACGTTTTTGTCCGTTCTTCTTACATTTTTTCCGTTCTTCTTATATTTGTTCCGTTTTCATACGTTTTTGTCCGTTTTTATCCGTTTCTCACGTTTTTTTTTCCATTTTTCTTTATGTTTTTGTCCGTTCTTCTTACGTTTTTTCCGTTTTCATACGTTTATGTCCGTCTTTCTTACGTTTAAAACGGATGAAAACGTAAGAAAAAATGGACAAAAACGTATGAAGAACGAAAAAAAAAAGAAAAAATGGATAAAAACGTATGAAAAACGGACAAAAACATAAGAAAGGCTGACAAAAACGTATGAAAACAAAAAAATATAAGAAAACGGACAAAAACGTATGAAAACGGAAAAAATGTAAGAAGAACGGAAAAAAACGTAAGAAAAACGGACAAAAACGTATGAAAACAGAAAAAAACCTACGAAGAACGGACAAAAACGTAAGAAAAACGGACAAAAACGGGAAAAAAAACGTAAGAAAAATGGACAAAAACAAAAAAACGTGAGAAAAACGGACAAAAAAGTAAGAAAAACGGACGAAAATGTATAAAAAAAAATAATACCAATATTAATAGTTAAATAAATAAATTAAAAAAAAAGTTAGGACGAAATCAGTAAAACCTGGCAAAAAACAGGGACCATTTGTGTAAAAAACTGAAATGTAATATAAGGACAAGGGTATTTTAGTCATTTGATGTAGGACAGGGACTAATTTTGCCACAAAAGTTTCCCACAGGGATGATCCTGGTACTTTCCAAACTTTCAGGATGAAACGTGCAATTTGGCCAAACTTTAAGAACGATTTTTGCAATTCTCTCTTTTTTCTATAGTTAATCACTATTTATTGATATACTATGGAGTACTATTTTTGGTAGAAAAAACTATTCTCATCCGTTTGCATTAGATTGGCCATTTATGTGCTATCTGTTGGTTAGTAAGTGTTAACAAGTTTCCAGATTAGGGTTAAGATAATCAATAAGGTACCGGATATTCACTTGAAATCGTGGTATCACTTTCTAATAGAAACTATTCGACCATATGCCTGGGTTACACGAATATCTCTATGGGATAAGACCAAGTGATGTTCTTGTTTTAGGCACAAACCAAGAACCAGATGCGTATTCAAGTGTTTAGGGTTTTGTGATTTCGTGTATCCATGCAGATGTGTTATGACCTCTATTTATAATAGAGAATACTCAAAACCTTAGCCCATGGAATTATATATAATTAACGGCCCATTAATTATATCATAATACTTTCCATAATAGTAGGAATCAGTGGTTAAAACCGAGCAGCAGAATAACTGATGCTATCAGCAGATTCACACTAGCAGCAGAATCATCACACTAGCAGCAGATTCAGCAGTAGAATCAGCTAGCAGCAGATTCTTCTCATAACCACTATTGAGTCAGGGTGTTCATGGACCAAATGGGTGTACACTCCGTACCTCCAAACCCATTACCAGGTGTGAACTCATCCCTTTAGTGCACTAAATTTTCTAACAATCCTCCCCAAATTTAGTTCACTTCCTTTGCATGAAAAATTAAACACAAAACAAAACAAGTGCATAAATGAAAATATCCTAAGGATTGAATTTCCACATTAGTACATATACTTTCAAATATTCGAGAATCAGGGTGTTCTAAGAATTGAACCCTTCAACCCATTTGAATACCTGATGATAAATACACACAAGTTTTCAAACACTAAAATACTCCTGACACTATACAAGCCATGTGTCCATATCCAATTTATAAATGTTGTAAAAGCTAAAAATCCAAAGCTTCCTGAAGCGGCAAAACTTCAACATTCACATAGGTGGTTCATCTTTAATTCATGCTCCTGCGTAGCACTTTTCCAAAGAAAATTAACCATTAAGAAGTTATGACTTCATCCTCCTTTCCAGCAGATAACAAGCACAACTTTGGGATGTTTGTGATACATGTGCTTCAGTCTACTAAATGATCAGCTTTCCACATTGAACTCAGCTTCCAAGTTTCGTTAGAAGGGAGTTGGGTATCCTTGCTTTCAGTGACTAAGTTGGAGTTAAACCCATCCCTTTAGCAGACTTCAAAACCAAGTCTCTAACTAAACCCTTCGTCAAGTGATCAGCTAAGTTTTGTTGAGATTTAACAAACTCTATAGATATTACCCCATTCATGATAAGCTCACGAATCATTGTATGCCTAACACCTAAGTGTCTAGACTTCCCATTGTACATCTGGTTATAAGCCTTTGCCAATGTAGCAGCATTATCAAAACGGATAGAAATAGGTGCTATAAGTTTAGGCCATAATGGAATCTCAAGAAGCAAGTTTTTCAACCATTCAACTTCTTTGCCAGCAGCAGCTAAAGCCACAAATTCAGATTCCATGGTTGAACTGGTAATGCAAGTTTGTTTCTTGGATGCCCAAGAAATTGCACCTCCACCAAGTAGGAATACCCAGCCACTAGTAGACGAATTGTCTTCAGTGTTACTGATCCAACTTGCATCAGTGTATCCTTCTAATACTGAAGGATAACCAGTATATGAGAGACTATAATCCATAGTTCTCTTCAAATACTTAAAGACCCTCTGAATTGCTTGCCAATGATGAGCACTAGGATTACTAGTATACCTGCTCAGTTTACCCACAGCAAAAGCAATGTCAAGTTTTGTACAAGTAATGGCATACATCAAGCAGCCAATCACCCTAGAATACTCAAATTGAGATACAGCTTTGCCAGTATTAGGCATTAGCTTCTCACTTGTATCCATAGGAGTACTCACTGGAGTACAATCAAAGTAATTAAATTTCCTTAACACCTTCTCAATGTAATGAGACTGAGAGATAGAAATTTTGTTACTTTCATGTTTAATCCTAATACCAAGGATAACATCAGCCTCCCCCATATCCTTCATGGAAAACTTTGATGACAAAAATTCTTTTGTAAGATCAACTTGATTTTGGTCAGTGCCAAAGATCAACATGTCATCAACGTATAGACAAATGATGACTCCTTTACCAGATTCATTAAATTTGCTATATACACATTTGTCAGCTTGATTAAGTAAATAACCACTAGACAAAACCACTTCATCAAAATTTTGATGCCATTGCTTAGGTGCCTGTTTTAGTCCATAAAGAGACTTAATCAGTTTACACACCTTGTTTTCATTGCCAGGCATGATGAAGCCCTGAGGTTGGTCCATGTAAACCTCCTCATCTAAGTCACCATTCAAGAAAGCTGTCTTCACATCCATCTGATGAATAATCAGATTGTGAATTGATGCCAAAGCAATCAACAATCTTATGGTACTGATACGAGCCACTGGAGCATAAGTATCAAAATACTCTATTCCTAACTTTTGTCTAAAGCCCTGAATAACTAGTCTTGCCTTGAACTTTTCAACAGTTCCATCTACCTTCATTTTCTTTTTGAAAATCCATTTGCTACCTAGAGGTTTGCAACCAGGTGGTAGATCAGTCAACACATAAGTGTTATTGCCCATGATGGAGTCCATCTCATCATTAATTGCTTCTTTCCAGAAAGCAACATTCTGGGACTTCATTGTTTCTTCAAATATTTTGGGATCATCCTCAACAATGAAGCAATAGGAGTATTGATCAGAGACCTCACTCCTTGTACCTTCAATTAAGTATAATTGAAACTCAGGTCCAAAAGACTTTGGAGTCCTGACCCTATTGCTCCTTCTGAGCTCAGGTTCAGGTTGTTGTTCCACAACCTCAGTAGGAACCTCATCAGATACTTCTGAAACACCATTTTCATTGGTTCCATTTGGAATCCTTTGACTTGGTCTAGGGATAGATGAGAATATGTTCTCATCAAAGAGTGCATCCCTTGATTCAATTATTGAGTTAATTGAAACAGACTCATTAGGATCTATAACAAAAAACCTATATGCCTTGGAATGCTCAGCATATCCAACAAAGATGCATTCAATGCCTCTTTCTCCCAAAGTTTTCTGCTTTGGATCAGGGAGTCTTACAACAGCCCTACAACCCCATATCCTAAGATAATTAAGGTTAGGTTTCTTTTTAGTCCAAAGTTCATAAGGGGTAACTTTGTTCCTTTTGTTGGGAACCCTATTTAATAAATAGCAAGCTGTTAACATAGCTTCACCCCAGAACCCTTGACTCAGTCCTGAATAGGACAACATGGAATTAACCATCTCCTTCAGCACCCTGTTTTTCCTTTCAGAAATACCATTTTGCTGAGGAGTATAGGGAGCAGTTGTTTCATGGATTATACCAACAGATTGAAAATACAGAGTATCCATGTACTCACCTTCCCTATCAGTCCTTAATCTTTTGATCAGGGAACTTTGTTGCAATTCAACTTTAGTTTTAAATACTTTAAATTTATCGAATGCTTCATCTTTAGAATGTAATAAATATACACGACAAAACCTAGAAGCATCATCAATAAAAGTCACAAAGTATTTCTTGTTCCCCAAAGAGGGAGTAACATGTAAATCACAAAGGTCACTGTGAATTAACTCCAAAACTTTAGTTTCACGTTTTACTCCTTGAAAAGGTTTCTTAGTTATCTTGTTCAACATACAAGTTTTACACTTTTCAGTGTTCATATCAAAAGCTGGTATTAACCCATCCTTGGACATATCTTGCATTCTTTTAAAATGTACATGGCCAAGTCTTGCATGCCATAGATTTGAATCATAAAGTTTAGATGTAGATATAAAAGCAAAATCAATCTTATCATGAATAATATTAACTCTGAACATTTGATTACACAAATAACCAAAACCAATAAACACACCATTTTTAGACAAAACAAACTTATCAGATTCAATAACTTGTTTATAACCACAATTATTCAAAACACTACTAGAAACCAAATTATTTCTAATATCAGGAACATGTAAAACATTAAACAAAGAAACAATCTTTCCAGAACTAAACTTCAAATCAACACATCCTTTTCTATGCACCAGGGCAGTTGACTCGTTTCCCATATGAAGAATAGAACCATCATTCATTGACTCATAGGTCTTGAACCAGCTTCTATCTTTACATACATGAATTGTTGCTCCAGAGTCAACCCACCACGCAACATCATCATCCTGCACAAAGTAAATGTCAGATATATATGTAACATAATAAATCTCAAAGGACTTATTAAATACATTCTGACCTTTCAGAGAATTGGTGTTACCATTTCCTCCACCTGTGCCTGATCCATTGGATTTGTTTCCAACTTTACCACCCTTGCAATCTTTCCTGAAGTGTCCAGGTTTCCCACACTTCCAACAAGTCACCTTAGGTTTCTTGTTAAGGTCAGATTTGGTGTTATCTTGATGCTTACGCTTGCCCTTGTTGTCATTGTACTTGGTAGAGTTGTTATGCTCCACCATATTGACAACTGATGGACCAGTAGCAGTGCTACTCTTTGGCTTGTCAATGTCTTGAGCTTTGAGTGAATCCTCAATGCGCAAGTGACTGCCCAACTCAACAAGAGTTAACTCCTCATTCTTATGCTTAAGCATATGCTTGAAATCTTTCCAAGAGGGAGGCAGTTTGTCGATGATACACGAGACTGAAATAGCCTCATCCATGTTCATCTTGTGTTGTGTGAATCGACCAAGTATACTAAGAAGTTCATTATATTGTTCCATGACAGGTCTAGAATCAACCATTTTGTAATTTGTGGAAAACTAGAAGGGGGGTTGAATAGTTTACCGCTTTTTAAATCCTTATTAAAAACATTTAAACTAGTAGCACATGTATTAACTTCTACTAAGTGTCTATCAATTAGTTTTTCTAAAACTTCTAATTCATATGTAAGATCAAATTGATCATCTTTGACTTGACATATTCTTTGATGAAAGTTTAACATATTTTTCCAAATATCATTAGCCATTTGACAAAAATACATTCTTTCATATTTGGTACTAAAGCTTTATAAATCATTGTTTTAGCTTTAGTATTTTTATCAAGTTTAAGATAGTTATCTTGGTTTTCTAAAACTTGTTTTCTTTGGTTTGAAATCACCAAAAGAATTAGTATGCCAAAGATCTTGATCAATTGATTTCACATAGTTTTCAAAATTACTTTTCCACTCAAGTAAGTTTTCTTTTTCAAATAGCGGTTGGTTTTGAATAGGTTGCCCTTCTTTGAGATTTTCAAAATCCATGGATCGATCCAAGTTTTAAAATACATTCTATTTTAAAGATCTTGAGTAACGTAGCTCCTGATGCCAATTGTGGAAAACTAGAACGGGGGTTGAATAGTTTACCGCTTTTTAAATCCTTATTAACTTGAATATCTTTAAAAACATTTACGTTTGCTTAAAGATATAAACACAATGTTATATGTTTGATTCTTTAAAAAGCTTTTCATGTGAATATCAATTCTAACTTTACTAGTTTCATACTTTGAAAAGCTTTACTTGTGATGATCCTAACTTTACTTGTTTAGTTCTTTGAAAAGCTTTATATGCAACTAGCTATTTTAACTAAAGAACAACATGTAATAAGCAAAGATAAAGAAAGAAACGATCAAACCACAACACAATTGTTTATCGTGGTTCGGCTACAAGGACTTTTTTTCCTTGCCCTACATCCACGCCCCGAGTTTCCAACTTGAGAGTTATAAGCACTAATCAACAAGCTCCTTTCACCGGCGGAGAAAACCTTTACAACGTCGCTTACACTTTTACCGACACTAAGCTAGATGTCGAGTTCTTTTACAAGGGTACAACCACTCCCATTCGTCGCTTACACTTTTACCGACACTAAGCTAGATGTCGAGTTCTTTACCAAGGGTACAACCACTCCCGTTAGTTCTTTTACAAGGGTACAACAACTCTCGACACACTATGTATTTTGAGGCCTAAAATACTAACCACTTACATCTATATACATGACACACATGAAGTATAAACTATCAAAACTTATACATGACCAAGCTATCAAGACTTGCAACTTTAAAGTTGAAGCTTGTAACTTCTTGAATGATCTTGTGAAGTCCCTTGCTACATAAGAGAATCACAAATCAAAAGGTTACTGAGTTAGTTGAGAGAGTATGTGAATATATGTCCTAAAAGGGTTAGCCAAAAATCAAGTTATGGCTTGGTATTTATAGCACACCACACTGCATGCTTGGCGGATCAGGCGGAACCCTCAGATGGGTTCCGCCCGTGTACCCCCAGGGTACCGCCGGGTCTGCAGTAGGTTTTTGAAATAACTCTTCAAACCAAACAAGGTCTTATCTCATAACTCCTAGCAACCAAACAATGTCACATCACTTAAATCAAGTCAAACACAAAACTTGTAAGCAACATCAAAGCTAGTCAAACACATTTCTTTCCATAAATGCATAATGACAAAACTTGCCCTAAGTGTGATGTGACCTTACTATATTAAGAAATAAATATGATATGACAAGACTCATTTTAGTTTAAGAAGTAAAAACAATGTTTTGTTTAAAAAGAAATGTTAACCTTAGTTAAACAAGACTTAAACACTTAAAGTGATGATTTACTTATAGCTAAACTTCATACTTTGTCATTAACAAAACTTAGCAAAGATCGTAAAATATAAATAACGTTTTTAGGCGATATTTGTATTAACAATCTCCCCCTTTTTGTTGATGACAAAACATAAACTTTATTTATAAGTAAGTCACTAGTTTTAGTGTTAAGTCTTATAAAGTTAGGTATAAAAACTTGTTTTTGCTAAGATGATGTGATATGCACAAGAAAAAAATTTTTTGAAACAAGTTTATATCTAAATTTTCCCTTTTTTGTCGAAACAAAAAGAAGAGTAGCGAAGCGGAAGTAACCACTAGCTCCCCCTTGGACGATACTCCCCCTAAATGGAGTGCCAAGAGAGGAGACATGGATTTTGAACCTACAAGAAAAAGGTTAGTTGTTGCACAAGATAAGCATGAAAGAATTTCATATTTAAAACACAACTAAGAGTTGTGAAGTGAAATAGTACAACACTCATGCTCCCCCTTGAATATTACTCCCCTAAATGGAGTATCAAGGAAGGAAAACATGGAAAATGAACCTACAAAAAGAGAGGTTAGTTTTTAAAGCACAAGATTTATGTATGGTATCATAACAAGGTAGAGTTCACATATCATACCTAAATGGTCAACAAACAAAGAAAACCTTGTAGTGTAATGAACTTCATTTCATGTAAAATTTAGACTTCTTAAAAAGTCAAAGACAAGAAATTTTGGTTACACTATCCTACCTCTAGAAATAAAGAAAAAGCTACAAATAAGCTACGACCATAAAAAGCTACAAGGAAATCATCATTTTCCTTTGTGAGAAACATTTTTCAAAAACAAGGCTAAGGTTGTTTAAGGGTGAAAATGTGGGTTGTGGTTGTAGCGGGGTTTATTTTGAAGGTGGAAAGGATGACATGGTTTTGGTTTGTTGGTTTAGATGGGAAACATTTTCCAAAAGAAACGGTTTTGTTTCATTTTGGAGACTCTATGGTTGAGGTGTGTGAGACGAGGATTGTAGAAGATTCAAAATGTGGTTTAGTATAAACCTCATTTCTTCGGATAGCTCACGAATTTCCCTTCGACACCCTTCACTAATGTGAGCGGTTCTTTCGCAATGATTGCAATCATGGCGGGGATAAGGTTTGGTGGAAGGGTGGTTTGAAATGTTGGTGGTGGATGGTTTGAACTTGAAGGAGCAAAGGTGGAAGGTTAAGTAGTGTTTTTGCTTCCTTCATTTGTTGATTGAAGTGTTGTTTGTAAAACCATGATATGGTTGATTTGAAAGTCAACCATACGTTTGAAGGCATGAAGGTGGTTTAAATGAGTGTCAATCTCATTATGAAGGTTTGGAGGTTTTTCCCACATGGATGCTTCTATTTTCTTATAAGAAGAAAGTAGAGACTCAAGATGTTGGGAAGGTTCTTGTGGTGATGGTTGTTGTTGTGGTGGTGGTTGTTGGTTTTGAACAAAATGGCGGAAACTTGGTTCGCTGATAGGATCACCATGAAGGTTTTTGTAAATTGGATGAAACACAAATGAATGTGAGTGGGTATGACCTTGATCATTTTGAAAAATGGATGGTCTAGCATAACGGTAAGCCAACCGTTCTACCGTAGATGGGTAATGGGGTTCATCATTAAGTTGCTCACTAGGTTGTTGTTGGGTTTCCATTTGAGCAACGGTGTCAAAAAGTGAGAAGGATGGTGGTGTTGATGATAAATCATCAAAAGTTTCCAAATTGGGTGTTGGTGGTGTATGGAAAAGTTCCATTGGTGTAGGTGTAGGTGTTGGTGATTGAGGTGAAGGAGTTTTTTATTTAAAAGCTTGTTGAGAAGATGGAGTTGACTCACTCAAAGGTTTAGTTGATGATGGGTTAATTGCTAGGTTTGAGTTGCAAAGTGGTGGAGAAGGTGGTGGAGTAGCAAGATTAAGAAAATCTTGAATGGTGATCACATTGGTATTACAATGTGTTGAGGGTGTATTTGAGGTAGTAAGGTTAAGAAAATCTTGGATAGGTGAGGAGATGTTGAGTGAAGCATCACTTGATGATGATGAGCTTGACTTTGTGGTTTTGTTGAAGCAACAAGGTTTCACACTAATCCTAGTGGTTTTAGCACATGATTTTGATGACTCGGATGAGGTGTTGGATTTGGTCATTTCAAAGGTTTTGGTTTTGATGTTTGAGGGGAGAAGTCTTGATGGTGATGGTGTGATTTGAATTGTTGTGAAGCTTTCAATTTTATAGGATGAGAAAAGTGTTGAAATAGTGTTTGGATTTGATGTTTTACTATTCTAAGATTGAGGTGTCAAATGATTTTCATGACCATGTCACATCATTTGAGGTCAATCCAATGAATAGGATGGAGTGAAAGACCAACCTAAGCACTCAATGCTTTGTGATCATGGGAAGTGGTTTGGTTGAAAATGTATCAAAGGTTTGAAGGATCCTTTAAAAGGGTTCCTTTGGTTAGTTATGTTTTGAATTTGAATTTTGGCGGGAAGTGTCTTACTAATTGTTTTAGTGAGTGAGGTTTGTTCCAATATGGTTGTTGTTGTAAATGAAAGATGTTTCTCACTTAGGATAATGATTTGACACTTTACAAGTTATGAACTTAAGAAAAAATAGCAAAAATTTTCTGCAGGTGACTGGCGGATCCTTCAGAATACACTGGCGGAACCCACTTGAGGGTACCGCCTGGTCCGTTGGGCAATTTCTGGAATTCCCAGAAATTACACTGGCGGACCCCAATTTTGGGTACCGCCAGATCCGCCAGGGCTGAAAAAATTGGCAGTCCGCGATTTTGACCCGTGAGACGATTTTCAAATTTTTCGAAAATTCCTAAAATCAAAAAGATACTGCATATCTAGTTAGGCAATGCAAGAATTGAACATGTAAACACACATATCATAGGACTTTGACCTTGAGGTCGAGAATTTCACTATACTTAGTGAAAATTTCATAAACATGAAAATTTGACAACTTGCCAAATGTTGTCTTCCTGCATCATTGTTAGTTCCTACAAGTTCCAAATGGTACCAAATATCTTACCAACACACAAATACATAACACGTAATGTTTAAATGACCAAATCGTTCAACTAGCACCTAGTGCCAAACACTTCTACACACCCGCTCTCATAGACGGTCAATCTTCTTCTTGAGCATTTCAAGAAATCTCTCGATGTTTTTGAACATCCCCTTTGTTTGCTTGAACTCCGCCGACTCATTTGGAATATCCGAAAGTTGGAAAATGAATTCTAGATGTGGGAGCCTAGAGTTGGGCAAAGCCTAGAATTGGATGGGCTTTGTAGGTTCTCCTATCACTTAGTGGGGCAAAAGCGTGTGGAATAAGAGAGTAGTCTAGGTGAAGACCTCTAGGAGTTGATGGAATGGGAGAGGTGAACCTAAAGAGACGGGTCAAGAGTATTCCATATGGCATAGACGTTGTGCCTTGCACGGGAATGTCGGTCATTCTCTTGGTCATGTAGTAGACAAGGTTGAAGGGTTGCCTAACGGACAAGGAGTAGAGCATGTAGCAAAGGAAAATATTGATGTGATCCCGGTTTCCTATGGTGTTAATTACATTGTTTCTAAGGAGTTCTTACCATTCCTTGAATTGGGGCTTGAGTTCATTGAATTACATTCCATATGGGTCCTTGATGACCTCATTTCCGGTTCTAGTTCTCCTAGTGTTGGTGGTCCTAATGAAGAGGTGGTCACTAAGTTCATCTTTGGACACAAGAGGGGTATCATAGGGATGGATACGGTCAAAGAGTGTTTCAAGAGTTGAGAGGGAGTGCAAGTCGGAGTAGATGCAAGTACCATGGTTTGGGACACCTAGGATTTGAGCAAACTCCTCGAGAGTGAAGGAGTATTGATGACTACTAGCCCTAAAGTTAATAGACATGCGACCATACTCATCTTTGGAGAGGGTGACGGATGCATAGAATTCTAAAATGAACCTAGAACAAATAGGCTCGTCGATTTCTAAGAGACACTCTAAAGTTGATTGTGGCAAATTCCGTATAGAGGTTTGTATCTTCTAAGAAGGATGGATCAATGGTTCTACCCTTATGGACATATCGTTTTTCTAAGGCTTTGAAGACAACGAATTGAGTTTGAGTAAGACCTTTGGTTTTGTGGTGTTTGGGTAGGTACTTGATGGTGTCCTTGTGGTCGTAGTGAGTTAGAGGAGACATGATGATTCCTAGAAAATCAAAATTTCTCATTTTAGTCTAAGTGAACGACTATTGTAATGTGTATGTTCTAGTGTGTGCCTATATGAAAACAATGTGGAGGTGCGGTTAACTTGACTCATTTTGATGCTTAAAAATGTTTTATAATGCAAGTGATGTTTCAATGACGTTTTTTCATTTGTTTTAACAATGTGGTGAACGGTGGTAAAGTATGGGTGACGACCGAGAGTGGATATGTGAAATGAGGTGGTGATTGTTTGACAACACTTAAAGCTTGGATATCTTCTTTGTGTTCTTCACTTGCTAGAAAGTGGAAGAGACGCATTTCAGAATGAAATTTAATTGACTTTTGATGACATAGACAAATATGTTAATGAGAGTATGGATATGACAATTGCCCTTTGTTTCAAAGAGCGACACAAAGGTGAACATAGGTTTATGTATCATGAAAGGTGGTTTAATCTTAATAGGTTAGGTCATAGTGGGGATGACACACTTGTTTGGTTACATTGTGGAATCTTCTTGTGAAGATGACTAGGTGGAGTTATTGGTGAAGATGATATTGACTCTTGGTTTCTTTGAGGGCATGGAAATGGTGGATGACTCGATATTGATATGACAAAGGATAACTCGGTTTCTCATTTCACATTGGTTGTTTGAGGTTCGAGTGATGAAAGGTTATGAGGAATATGCTTGAAGTTTTGCTCATTTTGTGAATCTTATGGGCTGATGGTAAGTTGGAGTTGTGAGTAAAGAGGTGTTTGGTTTTGAAATTAAAAATAAAATATCCTATAGATTTGGCGGACCAGGCGGAACCAAAAAGTGGGTTCCGCCCGTATGGTCTGAGGGTCCCGTGGGATCTGCAGGGAAACCTCAAAAGGAATTGTCTTGATTTTTGTGGTTTTATCCTAATGTTCAAAACTAAGGTTTTAGGTCTTATGAGTCCTTGACTAAGCCTAGGGATGATGAATGCTTCTCATTCAAGAGGTTTTGTGAAAATGTTGATAGAATGGTTAACGTATAAGACTTTCTTAGTTAAGATGTTCCTCAATGAACATTTTTACCAAGACGATGATGATGGATCACAATATGTCAATTAAGAGCATAATGAATTGAATTGTCACTGAAGTCGATGCTTCCTTTGTTGAAGGTATAACAATGTTGATAAGATGAATTCCGTTGTTGATGCAAGTTTGCTTGTTCAAGCGGAGCTTGTTGATGTGCTTCTCCATCCGATACTAATTTGAGAATCATACGCGTTTTGGAGAATCATTGGGTAAGTAAGTATAAAAGTGCAAGTACCACTTGTGCTTTTCTTATCAACTTATTACCGACATAATTCCATTTGTCAAACACTATGGTTTCTATTCCCGTTCTTTTGGGAGACCATAATCCTAGTTGTGTAGTACCTTATGATGTATCCAAATAGGCTCAACTAAAGAGTTGTTTTAGGATCTTCTTTAACACGAGCACATAGACAAAAGCTAAACATAATGTTGAATCTAATTGTTATGAGAACAAGTAGTCTTCCAAACATTTCTCTACATTTAGTTTTACCTACGGATTTACTAATCTCATTCTTGATAAGTCATCAATAAGTTAACCATTGAGAACAAGAGAGCAACTAGGAATGTCTTTAAGTTAAAATCCCTTGCTTTTGTGGCTTGCTTTTATTATCAAAAGGTCTTTCAAATATTGACACTATACTCACTTGATTACTTTGAAATATCAATTTCGTTTCACTAGTTGTTTTATTCTAAATTCCAAAAATTATTTTTGTTGAATTTGTTTAGACACAACTATGACCTATAAATCAAGTTTTATAACTTATGTCAATTTTGCTTGATTCAATGTTTGTCTCATGGTGAGGAGATGTTATTTTATACTTTTATTCTTAATGTTTTACACAACATACTTGTCTTGCCATCATTGGACTTTCGACTAAGTTATCATCTACCAAAGATGATATCATAGAAGGAGGAGATCACTCGTTAAATGTCATATTCAACGACTCCTAGACTCTTTGGGTTTTCTTAGTTAAGACACTATGAACTCTATTTATTTTGAAAAAGTCCAAGAGGTACAACATCATGAGACTATGTGTCACATTTGATGTGTAAATCCTAGATGTTGAAAACTCATTTTCTTTCACACATCCTAATATATGCTAATGTGATTTATTTCACCTTGTGTGTTTTATGTGAGATTATCATAAAGGAGTGATTGAAGAAAAACACAATTAAAGACTCAAAGTATGGTGTTTGAGAAAATTGTTTAACAAAGGTTTCTTTTGCAAGCATCACAAAAGTGTTAGACATTTTAACACTTAGGAAATTCTTAGTTAGCTCACTTGTAAGCAAGAGTTGAGTGAGACATACTCAAGAGTTTTTCGTGTTTATCTCTTGATGGTTAAAGAACCAAAACACCTTATATCTCCTACTAGTACTAAAGACTAAATTCCTTGTTGCATAGAATCTAATCTTAGTTATTTACAAATAGCAGGTAGACACTCTAGAGTATTACAAATAACACATATTTGAACACATAATGCTAGAAACAAGATACAATCAAAGTCAAGTTGAAGTAATGCGTACCTTTTAAATTGCATAGAGATGCTATCAAGCGGATAAGCATTACGCGTAAAAACTTGGTTTGACGACACGCTTTGAAACTCAATAACTCATGTATCCAAGAAGGTTAGATAATCATATAAAAGCATAGAGCATGATAATCTTAATTCTTCTATCATGAGTTTCTATTAGAGATAGAATTATCTCTAAATCTCTCTTCTAGGTTAGACAAATTTTACTTGCTTTGTTTTATTAGTTAATGGTGCTTTTGAGTTAAATCCTAATCCGGTTTTATCTTTAAACAACCTTTGACTCCTCAACAATCTTTCAAAAGATTTTGAGCTTTCATCAAATTTAACTAATAATTTTTCCTTTCTCATTTTGCATTTTAATCTCATGGTTGTAATCTAGACATAATTTACATTCTAGATTAATTTCAACATTACTCTCAATTTTTGACATTTTATCTTCTAACAAGATTTCCTTTTCAAAGATTTTCTTAAAAGATTTTGAAGACTCTTTCTTGAAGATAGTTTTTAGGTCCATGTTGCATAAACGTTTTAGACTCATTTTCTAGTTTAGAAAACTCTAGGATAAATTTGTCAAAGAAAAAGTGTTTGGTTTCAAAGTGTACCTTGCTTGATGTTTTATCTAGTTTAGAATCACAAACCGGATGGTTAGCTTCATCTTCATCCGTGTTATTCCATGAATCGCAAGCAAGTCCACTACGAGCTTGACATGAGTAATCATCTTCACTAACACCTTGCTTGTTGTTTCAATAAATTGACAATTAACTACCGGTCATTGTCTTCGTCAACATCCATTTCATTCCATGATACGCAAGCAAGTTCATCAAAACACATGTACTCATCTTCACTTGTACCTTCATTAAAAACATTTAAACTAGTAGCACATGTATTAACTTCTACTAAGTGTCTATCAATTAGTTTTTCTAAAACTTCTAATTCATATGTAAGATCAAATTGATCATCTTTGACTTGACATATTCTTTGATGAAAGTTTAACATATTTTTCCAAATATCATTAGCCATTTGACAAAAATACATTCTTTCATATTTGGTACTAAAGCTTTATAATTCATTGTTTTAGCTTTAGTATTTTTATCAAGTTTAAGATAGTTATCTTGGTTTTCTAAAACTTGTTTTCTTTGGTTTGAAATCACCAAAAGAATTAGTATGCCAAAGATCTTGATCAATTGATTTCACATAGTTTTCAAAATTACTTTTCCACTCAAGTAAGTTTTCTTTTTCAAATAGCGGTTGGTTTTGAAAAGGTTGCCCTTCTTTGAGATTTTCAAAATCCATGGATCGATCCAAGTTTTAAAATACATTCTATTTTAAAGATCTTGAGTAACGTAGCTCCTGATGCCAATTGTGGAAAACTAGAACGGGGGTTGAATAGTTTACCGCTTTTTAAATCCTTATTAACTTGAATATCTTTAAAAACATTTACGTTTGCTTAAAGATATAAACACAATGTTATATGTTTGATTCTTTAAAAAGCTTTTCATGTGAATATCAATTCTAACTTTACTAGTTTCATACTTTGAAAAGCTTTACTTGTGATGATCTTAACTTTACTTGTTTAGTTCTTTGAAAAGCTTTACTTTTGTTTGAAGATATAAACACATCTTTACTTGTTTAGTTCTTTGAAAAGCTTTATATGTAACTAGCTATTTTAACTAAAGAACAACATGTAATAAGCAAAGATAAAGAAAGAAACGATCAAACCACAACACAATTTTTTATCGTGGTTCGGCTACAAGGACTTTTTTTCCTTGCCCTACATCCACGCCCCGAGTTTCCAACTTGAGAGTTATAAGCACTAATCAACAAGCTCCTTTCACCGGCGGAGAAAACCTTTACAACGTCGCTTACACTTTTACCGACACTAAGCTAGATGTCGAGTTCTTTTACAAGGGTACAACCACTCCCATTCGTCGCTTACACTTTTACCGACACTAAGCTAGATGTCGAGTTCTTTACCAAGGGTACAACCACTCCCGTTAGTTCTTTTACAAGGGTACAACAACTCTCGACACACTATGTATTTTGAGGCCTAAAATACTAACCACTTACATCTATATACATGACACACATGAAGTATAAACTATCAAAACTTATACATGACCAAGCTATCAAGACTTGCAACTTTAAAGTTGAAGCTTGTAACTTCTTGAATGATCTTGTGAAGTCCCTAGCTACATAAGAGAATCACAAATCAAAAGGTTACTGAGTTAGTTGAGAGAGTATGTGAATATATGTCCTAAAAGGGTTAGCCAAAAATCAAGTTATGGCTTGGTATTTATAGCACACCACACTGCATGCTTGGCGGATCAGGCGGAACCCTCAGATGGGTTCCGCCCGTGTACCCCCAGGGTACCGCCGGGTCTGCAGTAGGTTTTTGAAATAACTCTTCAAACCAAACAAGGTCTTATCTCATAACTCCTAGCAACCAAACAATGTCACATCACTTAAATCAAGTCAAACACAAAACTTGTAAGCAACATCAAAGCTAGTCAAACACATTTTTTTCCATAAATGCATAATGACAAAACTTGCCCTAAGTGTGATGTGACCTTACTATATTAAGAAATAAATATGATATGACAAGACTCATTTTAGTTTAAGAAGTAAAAACAATGTTTTGTTTAAAAAGAAATGTTAACCTTAGTTAAACAAGACTTAAACACTTAAAGTGATGATTTACTTATAGCTAAACTTCATACTTTGTCATTAACAAAACTTAGCAAAGATCGTAAAATATAAATAACGTTTTTAGGCGATATTTGTATTAACAATCTCCCCCTTTTTGTTGATGACAAAACATAAACTTTATTTATAAGTAAGTCACTAGTTTTAGTGTTAAGTCTTATAAAGTTAGGTATAAAAACTTGTTTTTGCTAAGATGATGTGATATGCACAAGAAAAAAAAATTTTGAAACAAGTTTATATCTAAATTTTCCCTTTTTTGTCGAAACAAAAAGAAGAGTAGCGAAGCGGAAGTAACCACTAGCTCCCCCTTGGACGATACTCCCCCTAAATGGAGTGCCAAGAGAGGAGACATGGATTTTGAACCTACAAGAAAAAGGTTAGTTGTTGCACAAGATAAGCATGAAAGAATTTCATATTTAAAACACAACTAAGAGTTGTGAAGTGAAATAGTACAACACTCATGCTCCCCCTTGAATATTACTCCCCTAAATGGAGTATCAAGGAAGGAAAACATGGAAAATGAACCTACAAAAAGAGAGGTTAGTTTTTAAAGCACAAGATTTATGTATGGTATCATAACAAGGTAGAGTTCACATATCATACCTAAATGGTCAACAAACAAAGAAAACCTTGTAGTGTAATGAACTTCATTTCATGTAAAATTTAGACTTCTTAAAAAGTCAAAGACAAGAAATTTTGGTTACACTATCCTACCTCTAGAAATAAAGAAAAAGCTACAAATAAGCTACGACCATAAAAAGCTACAAGGAAATCATCATTTTCCTTTGTGAGAAACATTTTTCAAAAACAAGGCTAAGGTTGTTTAAGGGTGAAAATGTGGGTTGTGGTTGTAGCGGGGTTTATTTTGAAGGTGGAAAGGATGACATGGTTTTGGTTTGTTGGTTTAGATGGGAAACATTTTCCAAAAGAAACGGTTTTGTTTCATTTTGGAGACTCTATGGTTGAGGTGTGTGAGACGAGGATTGTAGAAGATTCAAAATGTGGTTTAGTATAAACCTCATTTCTTCGGATAGCTCACGAATTTCCCTTCGACACCCTTCACTAATGTGAGCGGTTCTTTCGCAATGATTGCAATCATGGCGGGGATAAGGTTTGGTGGAAGGGTGGTTTGAAATGTTGGTGGTGGATGGTTTGAACTTGAAGGAGCAGAGGTACAACATTATGAGACTATGTGTCACATTTGATGTGTAAATCCTAGATGTTGAAAACTCATTTTCTTTCACACATCCTAATATATGCTAATGTGATTTATTTCACCTTGTGTGTTTTATGTGAGATTATCATAAAGGAGTGATTGAAGAAAAACACAATTAAAGACTCAAAGTATGGTGTTTGAGAAAATTGTTTAACAAAGGTTTCTTTTGCAAGCATCACAAAAGTGTTAGACATTTTAACACTTAGGAAATTCTTAGTTAGCTCACTTGTAAGCAAGAGTTGAGTGAGACATACTCAAGAGTTTTTCGTGTTTATCTCTTGATGGTTAAAGAACCAAAACACCTTATATCTCCTACTAGTACTAAAGACTAAATTCCTTGTTGCATAGAATCTAATCTTAGTTATTTACAAATAGCAGGTAGACACTCTAGAGTATTACAAATAACACATATTCGAACACATAATGCTAGAAACAAGATACAATCAAAGTCAAGTTGAAGTAATGCGTACCTTTTAAATTGCATAGAGATGCTATCAAGCGGATAAGCATTACGCGTAAAAACTTGGTTTGACGACACGCTTTGAAACTCAATAACTCATGTATCCAAGAAGGTTAGATAATCATATAAAAGCATAGAGCATGATAATCTTAATTCTTCTATCATGAGTTTCTATTAGAGATAGAATTATCTCTAAATCTCTCTTCTAGGTTAGACAAATTTTACTTGCTTTGTTTTATTAGTTAATGGTGCTTTTGAGTTAAATCCTAATCCGGTTTTATCTTTAAACAACCTTTGACTCCTCAACAATCTTTCAAAAGATTTTGAGCTTTCATCAAATTTAACTAATAATTTTTCCTTTCTCATTTTGCATTTTAATCTCATGGTTGTAATCTAGACATAATTTACATTCTAGATTAATTTCAACATTACTCTCAATTTTTGACATTTTATCTTCTAACAAGATTTCCTTTTCAAAGATTTTCTTAAAAGATTTTGAAGACTCTTTCTTGAAGATAGTTTTTAGGTCCATGTTGCATAAACGTTTTAGACTCATTTTCTAGTTTAGAAAACTCTAGGATAAATTTGTCAAAGAAAAAGTGTTTGGTTTCAAAGTGTACCTTGCTTGATGTTTTATCTAGTTTAGAATCACAAACCGGATGGTTAGCTTCATCTTCATCCGTGTTATTCCATGAATCGCAAGCAAGTCCACTACGAGCTTGACATGAGTAATCATCTTCACTAACACCTTGCTTGTTGTTTCAATAAATTGACAATTAACAACCGGATCATTGTCTTCGTCAACATCCATTTCATTCCATGATACGCAAGCAAGTTCATCAAAACACATGTACTCATCTTCACTTGTACCTTCATTAAAAACATTTAAACTAGTAGCACATGTATTAACATATTTTTCTACTAAGTGTCTATCAATTAGTTTTTCTAAAACTTCTACTAAGTGTCTATCAATTAGTTTTTCTAAAACTTCTAATTCATATGTAAGATCAAATTGATCATCTTTGACTTGACATATTCTTTGATGAAAGTTTAACATATTTTTCCAAATATCATTAGCCATTTGACAAAAATACATTCTTTCATATTTGGTACTAAAGCTTTATAAATCATTGTTTTAGCTTTAGTATTTTTACCAAGTTTAAGATAGTTATCTTGGTTTTCTAAAACTTGTTTTCTTTGGTTTGAAATCACCAAAAGAATTAGTATGCCAAATATCTTGATCAATTGATTTCACGTAGTTTTCAAAATTACTTTTCCACTCAAGTAAGTTTTCTTTTTCAAATAGCGGTTGGTTTTGAATAGGTTGCCCTTCTTTGAGATTTTCAAAATCCATGGATCGATCCAAGTTTTAAAATACATTCTATTTTAAAGATCTTGAGTAACGTAGCTCCTGATGCCAATTGTGGAAAACTAGAACGGGGGTTGAATAGTTTACCGCTTTTTAAATCCTTATTAACTTGAATATCTTTAAAAACATTTACGTTTGCTTAAAGATATAAACACAATGTTATATGTTTGATTCTTTAAAAAGCTTTTCATGTGAATAACAATTCTAACTTTACTAGTTTCATACTTTGAAAAGCTTTACTTGTGATGATCCTAACTTTACTTGTTTAGTTCTTTGAAAAGCTTTACTTTTGTTTGAAGATATAAACACATCTTTACTTGTTTAGTTCTTTGAAAAGCTTTATATGTAACTAGCTATTTTAACTAAAGAACAACATGTAATAAGCAAAGATAAAGAAAGAAACGATCAAACCACAACACAATTGTTTATCGTGGTTCGGCTACAAGGACTCTTTTTCCTTGCCCTACATCCACGCCCCGAGTTTCCAACTTGAGAGTTATAAGCACTAATCAACAAGCTCCTTTCACCGGCGGAGAAAACCTTTACAACGTCGCTTACACTTTTACCGACACTAAGCTAGATGTCGAGTTCTTTTACAAGGGTACAACCACTCCCATTCGTCGCTTACACTTTTACCGACACTAAGCTAGATGTCGAGTTCTTTACCAAGGGTACAACCACTCCCGTTAGTTCTTTTACAAGGGTACAACAACTCCCGACACACTATGTATTTTGAGTAGAGATGGCAACGGGGCCGGGTATGCGGGGAATGGTTGATACCATCCCCATCCCCGAAGTTAGATAGTTATCCCCATCCCCGTCGGGGGTCACAATTACATCCCCATCCCCATCCCCGAAGTTATATAGTTATCCCCATCCCCGTCCCCATCCCCATCCCCATCCCCAATGGGGAACGGGGATCCCCAATGGGGAATCGGGGATTTTTCCCCATTACATAATTAACATTTTAAATGGTGCAACCATAATAAAAGCAAACAAAATTCATTCATTAGATTAAGTTCAAGCATTCGACAAAACATAGTAAAGAGTACGACTTATCGTAAGTACGAAAACGACTACAATTGGAAACAAAAACGCGAACTAATCCAATATGCAAAGGTACAACGACCATTAACAAGAGTATATTAGCTATTAATTGAGAAGATTTTAAATATTATATACATATATAATTTTATTCATGTATAAAAGATATTCGGGGACGGGTTCGGGGACGGGTACGGGGACCCGAGGGTATTACCATCCCCGCCTGCATACCCGCTTTTGAGTAATGGGGATTCCCCATCCCCATCCCCATACCCGGTCAAGTCGGGGATTCCCCGGTCAAATCGGGGTCGGGTATCGGATTCTCCGTCAGATTCGGATTTTTTTGCCATCTCTAATTTTGAGGCCTAAAATACTAACCACTTACATCTATATACATGACACACATGAAGTATAAACTATCAAAACTTATACATGACCAAGCTATCAAGACTTGCAACTTTAAAGTTGAAGCTTGTAACTTCTTGAATGATCTTGTGAAGTCCCTTGCTACATAAGAGAATCACAAATCAAAAGGTTACTGAGTTAGTTGAGAGAGTATGTGAATATATGTCCTAAAAGGGTTAGCCAAAAATCAAGTTATGGCTTGGTATTTATAGCACACCACACTGCATGCTTGGCGGATCAGGTGGAACCCTCAGATGGGTTCCGCCCGTGTACCCCCAGGGTACCGCCGGGTCTGCAGTAGGTTTTTGCAATAACTCTTCAAACCAAACAAGGTCTTATCTCATAACTCCTAGCAACCAAACAATGTCACATCACTTAAATCAAGTCAAACACAAAACTTGTAAGCAACATCAAAGCTAGTCAAACACATTTCTTTCCATAAATGCATAATGACAAAACTTGCCCTAAGTGTGATGTGACCTTACTATATTAAGAAATAAATATGATGTGACAAGACTCATTTTAGTTTAAGAAGTAAAAACAATGTTTTGTTTAAAAAGAAATGTTAACCTTAGTTAAACAAGACTTAAACACTTAAAGTGTTGATTTACTTATAGCTAAACTTCATACTTTGTCATTAACAAAACTTAGCAAAGATCGTTAAAATATAAATAACGTTTTTAGGCGATATTTGTATTAACATAATTGTTAAAATTACTTACAAGGAACTTCTTACATGATGCATCCTCAGCCATATATTTGGCTTCCAAGGAATCCCATAGTTCTTGAGAAGTTTCAACATTCTGATAAATATCAAATAGAGAATCAGACATACCATTGAGAATTAAACCTCTGCAAGCATAATCATCATTCTCCCATTTGCTTCTTGCCCTCATCTGTTCCATAGTAGCATCTTCCCCAAAATCTTCTGGAATCTCAGTTGTCAGAACATAAACCACATTCATACTTGACAACAAGAAGTGCATCTTCTTTTGCCATCTTCTGAAATCAACACCTTCAAACTTTTCCAACTTTGAAAAGTTAGCAGCCATTTGTCTCATAGTAGCAGCCATTGATTATCACTAATAGTTTCTATTGATTGTTGGTTAGTAAGTGTTAACAAGTTCCCAGATTAGGGTTAAGATAATCAATAAGGTACCGGATATTCACTTAAAATCGTGGTATCACTTTCCAATAGAAACTATTCAACCCTCTGCCTGGGTTATACGAATATCTCTATGGGATAAGACCAAGTGATGTTCTTGTTTTAGGCACAAACCAAGAACCAGATGTGTATTCAAGTGTTTAGGGTTTTGTGATTTCATGTATCCATGCAGATGTGTTATGACCTCTATTTATGATAGAGAATACTCAAAACCCTAGCCCATGGAATTATATATAATTAACGGCCCATTAATTATATCATAATATTTTCCATAATAGTAGGAATCAGTAGTTAAAACCGAGCAGCAGAATAACTGATGCTATCAGCAGATTCACACTAGCAGCAGAATCATTACACTAGCAGCAGATTCAGCAGTAGAATCAGCTAGCAGCAGGTTCTTCTCATAACCACTATTGAGTCAGGGTGTTCATGGACCAAATGGGTGTACACTCCGTACCTCCAAACCCATTACCAGGTGTGAATCATCCCTTTAGTGCACTAAATTTTTTAACACTATCAGTTGAGTTTAAGATACCATTTATGTGATTGGCACAATATATGTTTTTGTTCAAGTATGCAACTGCAATGACATGCATGTACAAGTTTTTTAACCGTGATTTAAGTGTATACGATACAAGTTTTTTTTTTTTTTCATTATTTACGCGACTAGAATATGCTCAATGTGTGTATGCATGCATATATGAAGTACTGTATGTTTGTTCGTGCGGTCATGCGGGCACTTGTTATATCAACAGTAGGAATAGGAATATTGTAGACCAATATCACTTATCAAATCTTCGAGTTGTTCCTTGACTGTTAAGAGGATTTTCGTAGGTTTAGATTTGTTAATTGTTGTATGTATGACTCCATCGGTTTACTTGTGTTTCTCAATTATCGACAGGTATTAAAGCTGTAGTGCTAAGAGCATCCAGTATGATGTTTTACAAATAGGTTTATAATATGATGAAGAGGTTCATACTTTTGTTAACCATAGTGAAAACCTATTTTACGCTTACTTTGCATGAAAATGTTTAGGATCTTAAAACTCTTCACAATTTAATGCATTTGAGATATAAGTAATGTTTATAAAGCTTTAAGAAGTTTATGTATAGTGAAAATAGGTTTATACAACCAAAAGGTTTTACGAAGTAATGATATTGATAAAGGGTTATTACATACAAAGGTTACTAAAATTTCCAAAAAAATTTGCTTTAAGTTACTATAGTTTTTTTTTTTGTTCAAAGATGTTACCATTGTTTGCGTGACCGGTTATTTACGTTACTCCATATATTACAACTTATGATAGCAGGTAAAAAGTTACGAAATGGTCCTTGTGGGTTGTCGGGTTTAACAAATTTAGTCATTAGATTTTTTTTCTCGAATCCTCTCCTGTAGGCAACCCGTAACGGAGTTTCCTTACTCTTTATATGTTTTTCTCGAATCATCGCTTATGTTCTTGACTGTGGATGGCGATGAGCTAACTGTAAGTGTAATAAAATACATTCGTTTGAGGTAATAAACAAAATCTGTGTACACGTACGTTTGAAAGCAACAATGTGCTTCTGCAGACGGCAGTTTTCGGATCGACAAACTGGATACGGACTCCATACAAGGTTTACGACATAATGGGACTACACACATACATTGTATTAAAACACATGCATGATCGATATATTTGAAAACAATATTAATGCTTCTACATTTCATTAACCTCGCAGGGTAAGGAGTTGTGAACATGGATAAGTAGCAATAATGAAGATCCAATGAATGTGAGCAATATTACCCAACTTAATTCTGTGACACAATCAGCAAGTGCATCACTGAATTCTGTGACACAACTTAACTAGTGAAGCATGTGTTTATCAAATGAGTTTATGATCTCATGATTCTATGTGAACAATATTACCCAAATTATGATAAGCGACTTAGATTGTTTAGCAAATCAAGTATAGATAGGAACGTTTTTGATTCGGAATGTTATCAAGAAATTAAAGAGATATAATGAATGAGATAGGAACGTTTTTGATTCGGTATAGATTTGGGACGGTTTTGATTCGTTTTTTATTCGAGTTTGGGTCAATGTTATCAAGAAATTAAATAAAGCATGGTATACAACTATACATATAAAATCAATTTACCGGGTTCATATGTAATACAATGGAATAAGGATACATGTATTTGATATAATCCAAGATATAACTTATATCGGGTCCTATACATTATCCGCAAAGTACTAACTTTGAAAACATTAATGGCTTCCTAAGGACTAAATTCGTTATACCCGCCATGCTACAGGGACCAAAAATGTAAATTAAAGATAGTGAAAACCTGTTACACCCGGTAGCAAACTTTGGGAGTAACCTAATTAAACGAACACGTTTACATGAGTAACCTAATTAAACGAACTCGTTTACATGAGTAACCTTTTTGAAAAAAAAAAAAAAAAAAAAAAAAAAAAAAAAAAAAAAAAAAACTATAGGAACTTAAAGCAAATTTTTTGAAAAGTTTAGTTATCTTTGTGTGTAATAACCCTGTTGATAAATTATAAACTTTTATAAAGGTCTATTATAGTGGATACCCTGATACTATACATTTTTTAAGTAATAAGAATGAGGCTCAATACTCGTATTATACATTTTTTAAGTAATAAGAATGAGGCTCAATACTCGTATTCTTGATACTTAGACAAAGGATATGATATCATCATATAAACCTGATCATCAATGATATATCATCACAATACTCTCCATTTGTTTCATTATTTGAATTATTTTTTCTGTTTCTCTTTTGCATTCGTATAAAGTAATAATGAAATTAGAGAGTCCAAACTCAGGAATGCAAATACATACATATATAAATTAGTAATTAAAGAGATGTTAGAAACTTATGATCGAACACGTTAAAAATCCAAATTATTTTAAGTGTTTACAAAATACTACGGAGTATAAAAAAAACCAAACAGGTATCGAAACCCTTTTTCTTCTTTTCTGAAAACATTACTACAAAACGAATAGGCTGAGTCATTTTGAATAAACATTATAAATCAATCATTCAATCTTGTGTCACAAATAACGTCGTTGTCTTCTTTTTACAGTACGTAAATAAATTGACATAGACATGAACGATGATGAATCGATAAGCTTTACATCAATATACTTCAATAATGATATGTATGTTATAAGTTTTTTAGAAGTATTTAAAACTATTATATTATATACTAGTTATAATGCCCGTGCACGCGCGGGGCTTTTTCTAATTTTTTAAATAATACATTTTTATTTATTAAAAAGAAATTGTTACCTTAAAAATAAAAGTAATACACGTTTTCCTTAAAATTGCTTATATGTTGTATTGAATATGCATCGCTTTCTTGTATGTTCACTTTGTATTTAGCAGCATGTACGTGAATTAAGCCTGCAAGTTAACATCAAAACAAAATGAATTAAAATTTTCATGAACTAATTGGATGTATGTTATTTGAAAGCGGACTATTAAGGCTTTCAAGTAAAAACAATAATCGTATTAAGCTTATGATCAACAATATACTCATAAGATGTTTGTCTTGATTTTCCTTTTCCTTATCCATATTCAAAAGGTTAATCATGACGATCATTGAATTGTGCAATTATATATGTAATCTATGCACCAACTATTGGTTTTTAAATAAAAAATGACTAACAGTTTAGTAAAAATGGATCATACTCAACGCACGTCATAGACACTATGACTACATAATGACCAAATATGCATATATGACCTCAACAAAGGCTCACTACAGTGTCAAAACACATTGGTATATGCACGGATAATTATAGAATATAACCGGAGTTTACTTTCTTAAACATTTTATACATTAGATTTGATCATGTTCATTTCCTCTAAACTTGGATAATTATGTTCGCCTTCCTCGGAATATAAAACTTTTCAAGTCAAAGAAAAAAATCCATATTCTAAACATACATGCCTTCATCACGTAACATGTAAATAAATTATATATTGCATGCTAATAAAGATGACCTTTTCTCTTATGATTCAAACCCATGTTGACCCATTATGCAACCCACCTATTTTGCCAGACATATTTGCTCCTATTGTACTAACCATATCTTTTAACCAAATATTCATAATATATATAAACATGTGGAAAAATTTACCAGTTGCCTTTCCTGAAAGGAAGAAATATCGGTGTTGGGTCGTGGAGACCAACGCAAGTTCTCATCTAGTTAGATCAGCATTTTTTGCTTAACTACCGGTAAGTCCATTTGACGCCCATCTCTACACAGATAAAAAGTAACAAATAAGCATTTCAAGATTTAAAAAAAAAAAAAAAAAAAAAAAAATTACTCACCAAATTAGCGTTGAGCAAGTATTTACCAGTTGGAAGTACGGCCAGATCCAAAGCGTTGTTTTCCTCGATTGATTATGCACTTGGTGCATCGAAACTTAGCCCCTAAAATACCATACAATAGATCAATTTTTACGTAGGTATGCTGCTACTAATCTGAATCTTACTATATTTTACGTGATACAATTTCAAAAGTGATAACGTTATTTTACATTTAACGGCGCGTGCACAAAGTGGGAAGTTGACAAACACTCCCATATGGCAATCAAAAAATTTAAAGAGAGGTTTAGGAAGCTTTATGCGTTTTGGATAATTTTTGGCACATTTTTAGCTATTGGCTCGACCTATTACCTTTTGAGTTATATCATTTAGCTTAATCCATTTGACCCGTTAACGATACCACATAAAGCACAAACCATCGATAACCATGTGCTATGGGAGGATATCCCTTAATTAACCCATTTGTATCATGTTTCAATAAGGTCTGTTTGGGATTGCTTATAAATGGGCTATTTGGAATTCGCTAATTGAACAACCATGTATAAACAGTTTCAATAAGAAACCTGAAGTCGAATGACACATTTGGCTAATTGTGTTGCAGATCTAAAATGGACAGTTACATATTTGAAGTGATGAATTTATTGATTCTATTGTGCTTCAATTGTCAAAATACGACCTATGTAGATAGGTCAACTTGTTAACATAACATATTTTAACTAAAATTTTAATTGAAACAAAATTACCACAATCGAACTTTTGTTTTACCCGCGATAGTAAAATTCTTTGCATGCCTTGAATAGTTGTTTATAGACATCAATCTGCAACGATAATATGGAAATCCGTTAGCCAGTATGTTCTCAAACTGTGTAATTTCACAAATCGAAGCATTATCTATGCTAACTACATGCTCCTGCTAACTACAGGTACTCACGACCAATTTTCACCATTATGCTCCCATCACCAAATCCAATAACAACAACCCATTTCAACAGATCAATATATTGCAAATCAGTTGGTTCTGGTACACAGAAGCATCAAGTTAGGATATCTTAAACCTTTTACTCCCAAAATCTACGAAGTTAAATTAAAAGCCATGAACAAATCATGTTCACATCTATTTAAAGTGTTTTCTAATCATTCGATCCTTTAAAGAAACTTGATCTAGAGTTAAATTCTTGAATATTCTCATTTGATTGTCATTTTTAACTTTATTGTCAATCCTAAAACAAAATCCCATCACCATTTGCTATAACTTTTATTCTGATAAAATGTATATTTTTAGCTACATGGCTATGTCCCTATGTTATCTTACATTCTTTCATCGTGTTTGACTCATTTGACCCATTTTAGATGTGTCCTATTTAGTTAACTCATCAAATTAACCTATGTGGCCCGTTAAAAAAACCCCCAAATTGACCCATTGTTACATATACGGGTGAAATTGCTACCTCTGCCAGTTAGACAACACTATAAGGTTTCATTTATGATCGTTAGAGGTGAAAATTTAACGGAGTTAATTGTTAATGGATACAACCTACTAAATTACTTAATTCAGAAAAGTAGATATTCGTTGTTGATACTCGACCTAAAATTATTATTAAAAATTGAATTAAAATTTTGAGGTTAAATTACATTGGATGTACAAAGAAGTATGTGATTGGACTTGCTACCATATCTTAGTTTATCTAATTTATCAAGATAGAGTAACCTCTGATCATTGTAGGTGGTGTCCGTTTTAATTTGTTCCTTGCTACTTGGTCTTCGACTTGGAGATTTGTTTAGCTCATTCGTTGTATAATCTTCTTATGTGCTGCATGTTTTCATAAGCATAAAAGATGATTAACAATAACTCCTTTATCTCGTATGAATAACAGTATTGAGTGCACAGTAGCACTCGAGAATCACTCACAATACAATGCACACTTTATAAGTATAGGATACGACCACCATGTTAATTCCTATAATTAATTAATGGCAAAAATAATAAGTTGTTATTCATTAACATTAAATCAATGATGCTAATGAGTTTAGAACATTACAAACTTTAGAAACGAATGTTATCATATCATATTATCCCACTTTGCAATAATAAGGTCCATAAGTTTATAATCAAAATGCCCCTCCAATATACAATTTTATCTTAATTTGTACGATATCATCAAAAGATGCCTAATATGTATACATTGTACAAAAGCTTTGCATCAAAATCAAAGAGGAAAAGATTCATACCAGGTTCAATTCCCATGATACATTTTTCTTGTGTTGTTGGACACCCTGTAAATATAAGAATCCCGTCATCCAAACACTCAAATTTTCTTATCTATTGTATGATTGTATCAAAATTCAACATGCAGGTTAGGAGTTTTAAAGGGCATTCCCAAACAGCCCCTTAGTAACTTCGTTATGCAGTTTAAAGGTGTAACTTTGAAAGAATAACACATAGTGCTTAAATTTTCTAATTATGCTACGCTACACGTTCAATAATATTGCAAAATTCCAGTGGCCTATTATATGGCTGGACATCAACATTTGTGTTGGTGATTTTTTTCTTCTTCTTAAATTATTAGTAGAGATAGCCTAAATTTACCTGCATACCTTTTATCATCACATCCTTTTTGTGCATTTGTTGGGCCACCATATCATAGACAAACCAGCTTGCCCACAATATGCAAGATGAGTTTCAGTTCTTCATTTCCAAAGAATACACACCTCCGTAATCTGAAATCAAATACAACCAATTTCAATAAGTTTTTACTATATACTTCCTCTTTAACTGATTTATCCTTCAAGACATTAAACCCACAATCCATTTTATGTAAAAGGATATTTGCCTTCAATTGATGTTCAATAAACTTTCACTAAATACTTCATCTTTAGGTGATTTCTCCTTCAAGACATGAGCAACTTTCAAGGCTTTTAAATTCACTATGAACAAATCACAACCCACAATCCTTTTCTGCAATAAAAATTGGCCACAAACATCAGTCGTACTATCTTTAAACCCTAAAGAACATAAAATCAAAGACGAAACCAAACATGTATACACATATGCAGATTTAATAGCTAATTCAGAACCACCAATCCTCTTACTCATATTAATTAATCAAATTAGAGTTTCAATCAAACCCTAAAATTTTCCCCAAATTGAAACAAAATTAACAGCAAAATCACAAACCCTTTTAAAAAATAACTAAAAGCCCTATATCAGTTCTAAACAAAATCAAGAAATTGGACATTAAAAATCATACCTTTAGGCCTTTAAAGAGGTTTTTGTTCTCCCATGTATTGATTTTGATCTATGGCATCCATGTTCCTTGTTCCTGTATATACAAAAGTAAAATCATGGAAATTAAATTAGACAAAACCTTAAAACACTAAATTGGTATGACTTGTGATTGAGTAACAACAATGATAATAATTAATGTACCCTTTAACCCTGGAAAGTCAAAAAAAAAACGAAGCATCTTATTGTGATTAATACTGCCATGAAGCTTGATTGAATATTCAGGAGATGGTTTCGATAACCGTATAGTTCCATCGCATATCTTCAGGGGTTGATGTTGCAGGGTTTTGGGAGAAGGAAAAAAAACTGTGTTTTAGGTTTGTGTGTGTGTGCGTGTGAGTCGAGAAAAAATCCCCAAATTCTCTTAGGTTTTATGTTTTTTCTTAATTTTCAGTTTTGACCCCTAAGTCTTGTAGATCAACCCCGCGTTTTTAAAGTTTTAGTATTTTATAGTTTTGACACATATACTTTTTAGCTCATTTTTTTTCTTAAAATACGAATTTACAAATACTTTTGCCAAAAAAGAAAGTATTTAGGTTTATTTTTATTTAAACATATTTAAGAAAAATTCAAATTAAAAAATTATTTCTTAATAAGGTATGATTTGATTTTTTTGAAATGGAAAAGTCTCAACTAAAGGTTTTATTTTATTATATAAAAGATTTACAAGTTTTATTATACACTGATATTTGGAAACACTAATAAAAACCTACAAATTCCTCATACGTAACATGCTTGATACTTCAGATTGCATAATATTGACTATCGGCATATATATTATATTAGTTTACAGTTCATGTGCTTGAGCAAACCTCAATTATTCAGTCTCATGTTCAAAAAGTTTAATATCCAAATTTCAGTCTCTCTCACACACACTTGCAATACGACCACTATTTAGGAATGGGACAATTCAGCAGAAAAGTAAATGTCGACAGAGAAGTGTTCATTATTTGAAATACAAGTATATGGTATTTTTAAATTAAAGAATTTGATAATGCAAAAGCTTAAATCCGTTGACTTGGTAACGTTTACCAAATGTTAAGTTCTTCTCTTTTCATGATTTATTATTATTATTATTATTATTATTATTATTATTATTATTATTATTTTATTATAAACATCATCTTATTAGAAATTCAAATGATTTACAAAAAATTAGTGGAAAACCGAGAAACTAACTGGACCTCTACTCCTCTAGCTATAACAAAGCTAATCCTACTAATGCAATTACGACTTATTCTCATGCAATTGCGAATTTGTGATGCAGTTTTGTATATATCTAGATCTTCTATATTCGACAACATGTATGATTATAAGTGATCTCAGATAGGAATGTGTGGAGAGCTAGGATTAGGAATTGCGGGTAGTGTCGGTAGGGTAGTAGGTGCTTGCCTTTGCGTCTGGGTCTTTTCTCTTCCCTTTGTTGCCCTGCCCCTTTGCCTTTTAGGTCTAGTTTGCCCTTTGCACTTTAGGTTTAGTGGCCCTTTGCTCTTCCCTTTTAGGTTTGTGGTTGGCTAGTGGTGTCCCTTTGCTTTGCCTTTGCTTTTGCCCCCTGCGTTGCCTTGCTTTGTTTTTGTGTTGCTCTTCTTGCCTTTTGCCCGCTTGCTTGTGCGTCCTTGCTCCGTTGTGTTTGTTTTTGGCTTTTCTTTTGCTTTCTATCTTTTGCACTACTTGCTTTGTTTGCATGTTTTGATTGTCTTGCCCCTTGTTTGTTGTTTGTTTGTTGTTTTGATGCATGTTTGTTTGCTTGTTTTATTTGTTTGTCTTTTGTACTAGGCCCCTTTCTGGTTGGTTGCTTGCTTCTATTTGCTTTTACTTGTTGCTCTTTTGCTACTTGCTTCTTTTTAGTTTCTCTATCACTCGCACTGGTGCACATGCCGGAGGTCTCCCTGGAAGCAGTCTCTCTACTCCCAGGTTTTGCCTGAGGTAGGGGTAGGACCTGTCTACATTCCTACCTCCCCCATACCTCGCCTTCGCGGGATTGGGTATGTTGTTGTTGTTGTTGTTGATGTATGATTATAAGTTTAGACTTAGGATCAAATGAAAAACATAATTAAAATGAGAAAAATGAGAAGAAACTACAACCACAAATATTAGATGCACTCATAAAAAATAGATACATCTCCTATTATTTCTTTTTCTTTATTTGAAATATGTGGCTATAATTTTTTCTCATTCTTCTCATTTCATTAATTTTTCTCACTAAATCCATATAAGTTTATAACAATTTGTGTCATTTTAATTGTGGCCTATCTTGTCTTAAAATAAGAACGTGTGTTACAAGTTAAGATAGTTGTTTTCCTGAACGTGTGTTACCAGTATATGTCATTATCTAATTAATGAGACACTTCACCACATTTAGTGTTCAACAAACGAACATTGTGATGCTCTGCGCTTCAATGGTAAAAATTTTTTAAAAGAAAATTTTCATCTCGTTTATGCAAGAACTAAATTAAGATAATACTGTAGTTCTTTTTATCGTAATTTAAAATCTTTTTTGATGGTCAACTTTTAAAAGAACAAAAATTCCGTTTCATTTATATTGGAGTTAAATTAAGACAATACATGTAAATTTTGAATTTTTTTGGAACGCATAGTACTTAAAAAAAAATATTTAACAGAGTATGTATCTTTAAAAGTATTTAATGTACCACGTAATGACGTAATGTTTATCATTTATTTATTTATTTATTTATTTATTTATTTATTTATTATATTTTTTTCACAAAATCATTAAAACCCATAAATGAAGTTTTGTTAGCATCGTACCCATTGTGCTGGATATATATTCATAATAATCAATATTTTATCAACTTCTTATTTGATTTAAAAAGATAATTAAAAAGCAAAATAGTAAAAATTCAGCCATGGTTCTAATGTGCATTGAAGTACTCATCTCCTATGTCTTCGTCATCATATTGTAATGGTGCTAATGCACGGTGTGATTCCGACCATCGCTCAAAAGAATCGACAATGAGCGAAATAAAACATGATATTTGATTTGATTAGCAAGTTAAATGGTGATGTTCAATGTCGGTTCGATCAACTACCTTTCATATGATAACATTTATGAAAAAGCATTAATTGATCGAGCTGATCAATACTAGAATACTTTCGCATAAATTTTGCGATAATTATGGTTTTTATATTCTTCGTCAATTTGTTATGATAAGTCGAAAGAGAGAAAGAGATGAAGACGTGATGGGGTTGATGGCTATTATTAACATTTTTGTTATTTGATAGATAGAAAAAAGTATTAATTACATACTTTGTTAATTATTTCAATGAATACATACTTTGTTAATTTAGAGCCCGTTTGGTTTGTAGATGGGTTTAGATTAGGATTTGGATTTGAATGTAAAGTTGTAGATTAGGATTTGAATTTGGATGTGATGTACGAGAGAGAAAATAATATTTAATAGTATTAATTATTTTATATAATACTAGCTTCAAGACCCGCCCGATGAGCGGGCTAGTTTTATGTTTTTAATTTACTAATATAAGAAGATAAGAGAAGAAGATAATGTTTAAATCCCAACCGATGTGACTGTTGGTTTATATGTCTTATTATGACATAATGTTGAAAGATAAAAAGTTAACAGAATACGCCATTTGTAAATAATACGTAATCAACCTAAATAACCTTAAGAGTATTGTTTAAAAGTTAAAAAGCTAAATAAATAAGGAGAAACGAAGGACTTCTTTATACACAACATTTTTTGTGTAATTGCAATGGTCGTCATCTTTGTCAAAACATAACAATTTCAGACCCTTCTTGCTCTTTACCCTTGATACGGCTACATATAGTTGTCCATATGAAAAAGTATAGACCGAAAATACAATGTTTGCTCAAAAAATAAATTTTTATAACAATATGCTAACTCAACTGTACAATAGACCGAAAATGCTCAAAACAACTCTACAAACACATGTTTGGCATATTAAAACATACATAATTTCAATAATAACACTTTCTATCAGATATCAAACTAAGCTCTTGGAGACTGATACTATTATTTAAATTGTATTTAAATTGCAACATAGTCAAATTACATGAATGATATATAGCATCACTTCGGGAAAAAATGACAATAAAAGTACAAATTTGACAGTAGAAAATATATATAACTTATTGATTCTCCTGTGATGTAAAATAAGATCAAGCAAGTAGTCAAAAAGCTTTTGGTTCATAATTGTCCATGACTTCGTAATGTAAAGTTGAGTCCTTGTATTTATAACAACTGTGGATGTTATAAAATCCAATGACCATGTGCACCAAGAAGCGAATAGGTAGAGGTGGTAGCATGAGAGGGGTGGCAAATGACTCTTACCTAGATTATCTTTGAAGCGCACCATTTTAATTGAACATTGTAAAACAAGAACAGGTGGACCTCGCCAATAGCTTACACTCACAACCTTTCAAGTCCTGGCCAAAGAAGTAAGTTAGTGTGCAGATTTCCCAGCGGAATACCAACCCTTTAACGTTAGATACCCAACCCAAACAACCAGGTAATTCCGTAATAATAACTGATTAGTATCATCAATGATTTAGCTACAAATAAATCTATTTAAGTACTTACCACATTGATTCAAAACACCTGGTCCATAAGATTTGCAATTGTGATAAGGTATTTTCGTTTATTCTTTTATTTGTCTTTGTTATTGAATAAGTATTTTTTTTTTTTGGCTAGCCAACTAATGTGCGTAAGCGAAAACTTACATTTGAACCCTATTCGTTGAAACATCCTAATCATAACTTAAATTAATTATCACATTCAGTAGCAACAACTGCATTTTCAGAAATACAAATGAAATTTACAGTAATTTGAAAACATTAAAAGTGAGATGTAAAATGAGTGGAACACAGAAGTTTGTTATACTTCAAATGCTAGATGCTTAAATCAAGTAGAACAGCACGTATGCAATATAATTTTTTGACATGAACAAATTGCAAACTGATAAATATAAAGATAGAGAATTGGTTTGTGGTATATGCACACTTGCATTGGGTAAGCTTCCTATGGTTTTACGCAGGCTGGTTAACAGGTTACAATAGATGGATAACAGCTCCAGCCTCACCAACTGGCCCACTGAAACAATAGGCTAGTCAAATCTCTTTGTATGCATATATTTGTCTCTATTTAAGGGCATGGTTTTGCAGTCAACAAAACCTTATTTACACCAATGAGCAGATTTCATAAGGGCATTATCGATTAACCGACATTAGTTAAATAAATAAATAAACATACTTGAGCCATGAAGCATTTAACAATCCGAGGAAATTCAAGCATTTAATGCACTTTTAATGCAATGGTTTTCCAATAGAGCTTTCAAATTCCTTCCCCTGCACAATAAAAACAATTATGTAACAACGATACAGGCGTAAGCTTTCCAATATCTAACTTGAGCTTGACCCCAGGGCTCATGCTCAAGGCTCGATAAAGTTAAACTCAATTGCACCCCTAGCTCAAATCATAATTACATTCTTTGTTTCAAGTAATTCAAAAACTTTTATACAAAAACACTACTGAACTAAAATCACTTTTTTTTTTATAGATGTTAAACACACACAAACACAAATCAAAGTTTCCCAAACTTTTTGGAACACTATTACATCCAATAATTTGAAAAGCTTTTCACCAAGTTTCACACTTTCTCTAATCTTGAGAAGCCAATAACTATATCTCAAGTTTTCTGCGTGTTCTTACACTGAAAATGTAACACCCCCAAAATCGTCACGTCAGCGGAAGACTTAAAATGTCAGCGGAAGACTTTTTGGGTGTTACTTCGAGGATCTTTGTCACAATCATAGAAAACGACACAAAAGTGACGCTTTAAAGTTTAATTCATTCAAAATACCAAATATTCGAGACATCAAGATATTTCATATTTTAATCAACAAGTTTATTTAAAATATGTCAAAATGTTTATTTAAGTCCATGCCGGGTTACAAGCCCACTCCGTGCCTTCAAGTTCCTTCTTGTATAGTTACCTGAGATAAACACATGCTAAAAGTGTCAACACAAAGGTTGGTGAGTTCATAGAGTTTATAGTTTAAATCGTTAATTTGAAAATGAGTGATTTCCTTGTCAATTCAATAAGATAATCCGTTGGTTTGCCCTTCACCAGGTCAACATCAAAATAGTAATTGGTTTATAAATCCATTTAACACGAGTTTTGAATCACAAGTTAAGAATGTATTGTAATCACATACAATCAATAAGTTTAAATCAATGTTCCTGTTATTGCCTTAAGCTCATGATACTCAACGATTAACAGCCAATCATAATCTCAAGTTATGACGGTAAGTAGTAGGCCCTCAAGATAGGTATTTGCCAATAACCTATAATAAGAACAATAAAGTGCGCCTGGTGTTTTCTCTAACAACCAAACGAGGATTGTCAATCACTAATAGTACTATCCACATTTATTTACGTTCACCCTTCAAGTGATTAAGGTTCATGATCGAGGGACTTTTGGCAATAGTAACTTAAGCAATTAACATTGGCCTGACGGTATTTCAATACCCGGTATAAAAGACTTGTGTTCGAGTTTTAAGCATGTATCTCCCCCACGGGAAAATAGTTAAAGAGTGTGCTATGAAATCACAGTAATATGTAAATAGTTAACGAGTACTTGTAAGAGTATAAAACAATAGTTAAGCATGTATCTCCCCCGAAAATGTTTATAAATCATTGTAAAACAAGTAAGAGTAGGGGCTATGACTCACCTTAGTAGCACAGTAGTAGTGGTAGTAACATAATCTCAACGATGCAAGGCAACGGCTTCACACACAACCTAAAAGATATGATATGTTTTAGTTGATAGTCTAAGTCTAGTTTTATCGCGAATATTAGTCATTCAGTTTGTTATTAAAACTCATGTTCGTTTAAATGTTTGAAGTTCAAGAATAAAGTTATATAAACATATAACTTGTGAGTGTAATGATCGATGCTCGATGTGCGATGAAAAATCATCAAGAATAAGTTGAAGTATGTAGACGATGTTTTATGATGTTAGTTTTAAAAGAAAAGAAATAAACGTATCGTTATATATATATCGTTAAAATTTATTATAGTTACGCGATTATTTATATCGTATATATATATAAGTTAAATTTATAAGAGTTTTATATTAAACATGTGTATTTGTATATAAAATATTAATATTATCTTTATAAAATAATATTTACTGAAAATCCTTTAAGTTTTTACCAAAGTTACATTTTTAGTCATAACGGTTAAACTTTATACCGTTAGTCCAAAGTTAACGATCATTTCAATTTAAGTCCAAATAATATCAACAATTACATTTTATAATGCCAAGTTCCATTTTTTTACAGTTTAGTACTCAGAAATACAGAAATGACAGTTTTGACCCATAGTTTGCAGATTTTGCATTTTTAGTCCCTCGGTTAAGAAATTTTGCAAAGTTAGTCCAAAAATTACCAATTTCAAAACTTAACATTTAAACCTTTCTAATAAGTTCAGAACAGCTTATTTAACTTATAAAACTGCTTATTCTCTTAAAAGTCGTTTAATTTAGCTTATTGGGCCTTAACGAGATATAAACAAGGCCCGTTAATAATTTGAGATCCATTGGGCTTACGAGACCTTTGGGCCTGACCTTGGATTTATTTTTATAGTACAAAAATGTTATGAAACAGCTTAAAGCACCAGCTTATCGAATAAGCTTAGTGGACAGCTTATCGGGCTAATAAGCCCACTTGGCTTATTTAGTTTCATACGAAAACTGCTTTAGGTATGTTCAAAAAGGGTCGAGTAATTGGTTCAAATGAGCTTGTTAGGTCGAATGAAAAGTGTTTCTCAATTGTTGGTCATGTCAAAAATGAGGTCGAGCAATAAAATGGACATGTCATGTGTCGAATTTTTAAATGGCGAGACCAAAGCTTATGACCGAAATTTATATTAAAAATAGTTTCTATACTTAGAAATATTCTAAGTGTTTCGACTAGGTCAAGTGACGTTAGGAACGTGTCATATTTTACGTATGCATGTTATTATTAGCTTCAAATCTTTATTATACGTGATTGCTAGCATGGTCAAAAATGAAAAGAAAGAAAAACATATACATGTTACGTTTTAATATTTCAAAATAAAAGGTCAAAGTAAATGTGCAATTCAATACTAACGAAAACAAAGAAAATGTTCCAAGTGTTTTGAAATGACACGAATGGGTCAAGTGACCTCCTAAACGTGTCGAATATATTAGTTTAAACGTTAGCTTTAGGTTCAAAAGTTTATATCACTCGTTTGTCATCATGTTGGACAATTAGAATGTCGAATAATATGGTCATGTCACTTTTTTATATAACGAATTAATTTAGTAAAGTAAACGTGCAAAAATTAATAGTAACGAGATAAAAATAGAAGAGGAGTTCGTGAGTTCTCACCTCACCTTTCAAAGGTTGTGTAAAACGTAGTGTAGGGATCGTGTGAGGTTACGAGGCTCATGTGGTTCACTTCATGTTCCACCAATGGTTCAAGAGGCGTCAAACTTGGAGTCCTAGGTTCACTTGAGGCGTGGTACTCTTGGCAATCCTTCCGTCCTTCAACAACTCGTAATACTTAGCGAAAATCTATAATGTGGTGTGTTTGTGTGTGAGTTCCCAGCTGAGATTTCATGGAAGGTTTATATATAATGAGTTTAGTATGAGATAACAATCAAACTTCAAAATGGTTGAGTGTTCGATCAAACGGTTTGTATGTCACCTCCTCTTAGGTTCAATCGATGCATTACAAAGAGAATGTGTGTAAGACTTTTAACTCTGAACGTTTCTGACATTCTTATACGTGTATAGATGGTTTTTCAGGGATTGGGGGGCATGGGTGGTTACCTTGGAAGCATATGAAAAGTTGTACACAATCTTACCCCAACGTGTAGTGACCTTTGCTTTTGTATATTTTCACACAGCAATTGTTCATGATATTTGAATTGAAAAGTCATTCACGATTCTTTGTAGCAAGGTCAATAAGGATTCGTGATAATATGTATGAGTTATGTGTCAAAATCGAGAGAAAATGGGGGTGTTTTGGAGTGGTGTCGTGGCTGGAACAAGAAAAACAAAACAAGGAAAATTAAAAACACGCTGGGCTTGTTGGTTTGCCTGGTGGGCTGTTTTCGTGAATCTCGCCCAACAACGAATTTAAAGAAATAAAAGGAGTCCGTTTGGTGCAGTTTTGGCCATACGTGGCCCATTGGGTCAAGGGAGCCCACATAGTAAGTTTCGTGAGTCGGGTTTCGGTCCAATAATATTAATGAGTGATCTCGGGAAATTTTTGTAGGCTCCGGAAATATATAAATATTGTACCTTAAATATACGAAACGTATATTATAAAAATATAAATGTTTAAAATATATTTTCGCGATAATTAGACTATCTAGGTTGTGTGTAAGCAACGTTTCTAAGCAAAAGATAAATCATAATGTCGTAGTGGTTCACATAATATGTCATGTATATATAAAAAAAAAATTTGGTTCCCTAAAAAAAAATGCTTAATCTATGTTATGGTAACGTGTTAATCGTAGGAAAAATTTTACGGGGTGTTATATTACCTATCCGTTAAACGGAATCCCGTCCCGGGATTCTAAGATAAGGTAGTTGTAAAGGTGAGAGGTTAGAGGTGAATAAATAGTTATTCCAAATGATTTATCTTTTGAGCGGTTTTGAATTGTCCTTTCTAGCTTAACATATCTACTACAATATCAGCCTTTTCTTAACTCTTAATATGATTTTTATGAAAACTTTGGAAATACTTTGGTTCAAACTTTAAATCTATCTTGGTAATGCTAAATGTAATTTCTAGGTGTAAATAATGTTTTACTACAGTGGTGTACAGTACCCAATTCTTTTTCTCTTTATATCTTTCACTAGTGCGTTTTCTTTATTCCTAAAAGTAACCTTCTTCTTAGTGTTTGCCGACATGCCGCACATCATCACTTCCCTCGCGATTTTATACCTTATTGTTGCTACCATTCTCCTGGCATTCATTCCGAGAGAAGATCGTGCCATGATGGTTGGAATCTTATTGTTTATTGTACCGCTCGTTGTTGTATCTATCATTATTGACAAGTTCTGGAAATGAGGCATAATATTGTAGTGTAATGGTAGGATTGTTGTAATAATGTTCGTTGTGTTTCTATGTAATCTCTAGTGTATGAATAAAATCTTCTTTGTTTCCTAATGCCGTTGTTTATGTTAAATTTTCGTTTGCTTTTATTGCTTATAGATCATTAAATTTGCATTATGTGTTAAAACATTGGTTTGATTGTAGTTAGATTTGGTGGGTTTTAACAAATTTTGACCGAAAGTGTTAACAAAAGTTTGTTTGGTTTCGTGGGAAGTCGATTATTTAGATAAGTACAAGTTTTTGTATCGTTGGATAGTTTGGAGTTCGTACAAAATGAGGTGATGATATCTTGACCGTCCTAAGATTGATTTAAGTGATAAAGGTTCGTTTTAGTTGATTCTTAGGTATATGATAATTTGAAATGTACAAAACATTGGTAGAGTGTTAAGAAAATGTCACGGAAAATGACTTGAAATTATTCGACATGGATTTGTTTGGGAATATGATTAAATTTCTGGGATTCGAGCAACATCGGGCTCGAGTTATTGATCTAGTTCAAAATACAACGAAGTGTTGGGTTATTGAAATTTTGAGGCCCAAGTTGAGAGGGTGCGTTCCGTTTGGTTTAAGCGAGTATGAAGTGTTTATCGATACGTATATTATCATTTCATGTTATATCAGATCATGAGGTGGTCTAATATTTGTTATATAATGTTTGAAAGTCCATAGGGATTTATTTGATATGTTCAAAATTTCTTAAGGGTTATGGGTATTATTCATACGTGGTGTGTTTATGATTTAGTTGTAGTGTTACGTGTTTAACATGATCTGTTTCTTGCCACTTGTGTTAAAATGCGAAAGCCAAGGTAGAATTTTCACCACGTATTCCAAAAATTTATTTATTTGTTTAATAGATGTAGGCTTTTGAAAGTTTTTACCGTTTGAATACAAACGGTTATATTAAATAAAATAATGGAGAATATATTTCAATCTTCTATAAATACTACTGGTACGTTTGTGTTATCTTCACACACACACACACACAAAATGGTTTGTAGATTACCACATACCGCTGAACAAATTCAACAATATATCAAAGCAGAGACCAAAAATAGTGATGTGGATCGCAAAAATGCTATTTTGAGGGTCATTCTGGAGTTGGAGGTGGTGAAACAATCGAAACAACGGCTTAGAGAACGCTATGCAAAGTGTACGGATATATCAGATGATCGGAAACGTGTGATTGATACTTTCTTGCATGACGGATATCGTAAGGATGCGGCTATTATTGAATCGTTATGGGTTTGTGTTCATCAGATAGAGGACCATAGCTCCAGCAAGATCTGTTGGAGTTTTAAAGAGAATGTTGAAGCTGCTAGGATTGAACAACAACAGCAACAGCAGCAATGGCAACAGCAACAGCAACAGCAACAGCAACAACAACCAAATCCACTACCACCACCACAACAACCACAACAGCAATCACTACAACAAGGTGCATCGAGTTCTTCTGCACCAAGAGTGACTGTGCAACAACAACAATTGCCTCATCTGGATCAATTCCAGCCAAGTTTTGAGGAAAATGTGGCGGTCGATGATGGTGGTTGGACTTCTGACATGGAGCGGGAGCTGAGTAGGTTGGAGGCTCAAATAGAAGAAGAGAGGTTGGCAAGCTTCGACCCTTATGATGATGGATATGATTCTAACAATTCTCAGACTCGGGTTCACCCAGACTACCGCTGAAGTGTGATGTTAAATTTTTAGTATCGTTTGTAATGTTTTTATGTGTTTCAGTCAAGTTTAATAATAATATGTCGTTTGAATAAAATCCATTGTGAGCAAAATGAGGATGATAATTTATTTATTCTTCATGTTTTAAAATTACAAAAAAAATCTGTGCGGGTAACCTACCCGTTAAACAAAAGAGTTTTGTTGATACAAATTTTTACAAAGAGAATAGTGTGGAGATAATTCTCGAATTATTTAGTTCTTGTGGATAGATATTAACTTGGGGAAAAGTGAATGCACATGGCAAGAATAGTGATTCATGGCAACATGTCTATATATTTCCTGATTTTTCTCTTTATCGTTCATTTTGTCTTCAAGTAATAATTTTTAATATGTCTTATACTTATATTGTTCTCATAGTTGCGTATTTTGTTGTAGCTTTCTTCCCGAAAGAAGATCTGGAGTCCTTGGATTGGATCATAGCATTTCTTATGCTAATCGTGGTTTTAGTCGTTAGTGTGGATGAAATATGGGGGTAAGAAATATTAAGAGTGTTGTTTTTGAATTTGTAGCTTCATGCACTAGGCATTAACGTTTCATTGTGTGGTTTTTGTCATACAGGGTATTCGATGTATTACATCCAGTTGTGGTTCTTGCACTCGTAGGAGTGGTGGTATTCTTCATTAGCTTGGTGGATCAATCGTTTAGTGACGTCAAGGTTTACTTAGTGATCTTTGTGATGATAGCATTACCGATGCTAGTTATATCGTTGTGTATTAATATTCGCGGTTTCTAATGAGATTTAAGTTTTCTTGGTTTCATATGTCTGTTAACTCAGAAGTAATTAAACCTATTTATCTATATTTCGTTATTTACATAGAGAAGCGTCCCAAACTATGTAACTAAGGAAATATAAACTCATGGTTCAATGATTTACAATTTCTTGATTTGAACAAAAGGGCGTCCCAATCTATTCAAATTAAGACGTTGTAAATCATTTTAAGATTCTGACTTAACCATCTGACAAAATAATTTATGTGCGAATATGTTGTAAGCATCTATAAAGATGAAAGCGAGACAATTAAAGAGGATTTGCATAGTACTCAAAATAGTTGGGGGAGCATATAAATATATATATTAATATACTAGAGTGTAGTTGTACCATAAACTATTTAAAGGTCACATAATAGTCTAGCGGATGGAAATATGAAGACATGGTATTTGTAATAATCCCGATTAGTAAATGTAAGTCATTAGCATAATCATAACGTGTAAGCATATATCAAGTTATATAAGTAAGAAATAATGAGAAGTAACTTTTCTACCAGATGTTGGAATGTAGGCACGGAGGGCATGAAGTGGTATTTTGTAAAAATGGTCCAGTTAAAGTGTGGTTATAGTCCAATGTTTAAAAACATCTGGTTCTCTATAACCGTGGCTCTGAATACCAATCTGTAACACCCCCAAAATCGCCACGTCAGCGGAAGACTTAAAATGTCAGCGGAAGACTTTTTGGGTGTTACTTCGAGGATCTTTGTCACAATCATAGAAAACGACACAAAAGTGACGCTTTAAAGTTTAATTCATTCAAAATACCAAATATTCGAGACATCAAGATATTTCATATTTTAATCAACAAGTTTATTTAAAATATGTCAAAATGTTTATTTAAGTCCATGCCGGGTTACAAGCCCACTCCGTGCCTTCAAGTTCCTTCTTGTATAGTTACCTGAGATAAACACATGCTAAAAGTGTCAACACAAAGGTTGGTGAGTTCATAGAGTTTATAGTTTAAATCGTTAATTTGAAAATGAGTGATTTCCTTGTCAATTCAATAAGATAATCCGTTGGTTTGCCCTTCACCAGGTCAACATCAAAATAGTAATTGGTTTATAAATCCATTTAACACGAGTTTTGAATCACAAGTTAAGAATGTATTGTAATCACATACAATCAATAAGTTTAAATCAATGTTCCTGTTATTGCCTTAAGCTCATGATACTCAACGATTAACAGCCAATCATAATCTCAAGTTATGACGGTAAGTAGTAGGCCCTCAAGATAGGTATTTGCCAATAACCTATAATAAGAACAATAAAGTGCGCCTGGTGTTTTCTCTAACAACCAAACGAGGATTGTCAATCACTAATAGTACTATCCACATTTATTTACGTTCACCCTTCAAGTGATTAAGGTTCATGATCGAGGGACTTTTGGCAATAGTAACTTAAGCAATTAACATTGGCCTGACGGTATTTCAATACCCGGTATAAAAGACTTGTGTTCGAGTTTTAAGCATGTATCTCCCCCACGGGAAAATAGTTAAAGAGTGTGCTATGAAATCACAGTAATATGTAAATAGTTAACGAGTACTTGTAAGAGTATAAAACAATAGTTAAGCATGTATCTCCCCCGAAAATGTTTATAAATCATTGTAAAACAAGTAAGAGTAGGGGCTATGACTCACCTTAGTAGCACAGTAGTAGTGGTAGTAACATAATCTCAACGATGCAAGGCAACGGCTTCACACACAACCTAAAAGATATGATATGTTTTAGTTGATAGTCTAAGTCTAGTTTTATCGCGAATATTAGTCATTCAGTTTGTTATTAAAACTCATGTTCGTTTAAATGTTTGAAGTTCAAGAATAAAGTTATATAAACATATAACTTGTGAGTGTAATGATCGATGCTCGATGTGCGATGAAAAATCATCAAGAATAAGTTGAAGTATGTAGACGATGTTTTATGATGTTAGTTTTAAAAGAAAAGAAATAAACGTATCGTTATATATATATCGTTAAAATTTATTATAGTTACGCGATTATTTATATCGTATATATATATAAGTTAAATTTATAAGAGTTTTATATTAAACATGTGTATTTGTATATAAAATATTAATATTATCTTTATAAAATAATATTTACTGAAAATCCTTTAAGTTTTTACCAAAGTTACATTTTTAGTCCTAACGGTTAAACTTTATACCGTTAGTCCAAAGTTAACGATCATTTCAATTTAAGTCCAAATAATATCAACAATTACATTTTATAATGCCAAGTTCCATTTTTTTACAGTTTAGTACTCAGAAATACAGAAATGACAGTTTTGACCCATAGTTTGCAGATTTTGCATTTTTAGTCCCTCGGTTAAGAAATTTTGCAAAGTTAGTCCAAAAATTACCAATGTCAAAACTTAACATTTAAACCTTTCTAATAAGTTCAGAACAGCTTATTTAACTTATAAAACTGCTTATTCTCTTAAAAGTCGTTTAATTTAGCTTATTGGGCCTTAACGAGATATAAACAAGGCCCGTTAATAATTTGAGATCCATTGGGCTTACGAGACCTTTGGGCCTGACCTTGGATTTATTTTTATAGTACAAAAATGTTATGAAACAGCTTAAAGCACCAGCTTATCGAATAAGCTTAGTGGACAGCTTATCGGGCTAATAAGCCCACTTGGCTTATTTAGTTTCATACGAAAACTGCTTTAGGTAGGTTCAAAAAGGGTCGAGTAATTGGTTCAAATGAGCTTGTTAGGTCGAATGAAAAGTGTTTCTCAATTGTTGGTCATGTCAAAAATGAGGTCGAGCAATAAAATGGACATGTCATGTGTCGAATTTTTAAATGGCGAGACCAAAGCTTATGACCGAAATTTATATTAAAAATAGTTTCTATACTTAGAAATATTCTAAGTGTTTCGACTAGGTCAAGTGACGTTAGGAACGTGTCATATTTTACGTATGCATGTTATTATTAGCTTCAAATCTTTATTATACGTGATTGCTAGCATGGTCAAAAATGAAAAGAAAGAAAAACATATACATGTTACGTTTTAATATTTCAAAATAAAAGGTCAAAGTAAATGTGCAATTCAATACTAACGAAAACAAAGAAAATGTTCCAAGTGTTTTGAAATGACACGAATGGGTCAAGTGACCTCCTAAACGTGTCGAATATATTAGTTTAAACGTTAGCTTTAGGTTCAAAAGTTTATATCACTCGTTTGTCATCATGTTGGACAATTAGAATGTCGAATAATATGGTCATGTCACTTTTTTATATAACGAATTAATTTAGTAAAGTAAACGTGCAAAAATTAATAGTAACGAGATAAAAATAGAAGAGGAGTTCGTGAGTTCTCACCTCACCTTTCAAAGGTTGTGTAAAACGTAGTGTAGGGATCGTGTGAGGTTACGAGGCTCATGTGGTTCACTTCATGTTCCACCAATGGTTCAAGAGGCGTCAAACTTGGAGTCCTAGGTTCACTTGAGGCGTGGTACTCTTGGCAATCCTTCCGTCCTTCAACAACTCGTAATACTTAGCGAAAATCTATAATGTGGTGTGTTTGTGTGTGAGTTCCCAGCTGAGCTTTCATGGAAGGTTTATATATAATGAGTTTAGTATGAGATAACAATCAAACTTCAAAATGGTTGAGTGTTCGATCAAACGGTTTGTATGTCACCTCCTCTTAGGTTCAATCGATGCATTACAAAGAGAATGTGTGTAAGACTTTTAACTCTGAACGTTTCTGACATTCTTATACGTGTATAGATGGTTTTTCAGGGATTGGGGGGCATGGGTGGTTACCTTGGAAGCATATGAAAAGTTGTACACAATCTTACCCCAACGTGTAGTGACCTTTGCTTTTGTATATTTTCACACAGCAATTGTTCATGATATTTGAATTGAAAAGTCATTCACGATTCTTTGTAGCAAGGTCAATAAGGATTCGTGATAATATGTATGAGTTATGTGTCAAAATCGAGAGAAAATGGGGGTGTTTTGGAGTGGTGTCGTGGCTGGAACAAGAAAAACAAAACAAGGAAAATTAAAAACACGCTGGGCTTGTTGGTTTGCCTGGTGGGCTGTTTTCGTGAATCTCGCCCAACAACGAATTTAAAGAAATAAAAGGAGTCCGTTTGGTGCAGTTTTGGCCATACGTGGCCCATTGGGTCAAGGGAGCCCACATAGTAAGTTTCGTGAGTCGGGTTTCGGTCCAATAATATTAATGAGTGATCTCGGGAAATTTTTGTAGGCTCCGGAAATATATAAATATTGTACCTTAAATATATGAAACGTATATTATAAAAATATAAATGTTTAAAATATATTTTCGCGATAATTAGACTATCTAGGTTGTGTGTAAGCAACGTTTCTAAGCAAAAGATAAATCATAATGTCGTAGTGGTTCACATAATATGTCATGTATATATAAAAAAAAATTTGGTTCCCTAAAAAAAATGCTTAATCTATGTTATGGTAACGTGTTAATCGTAGGAAAAATTTTACGGGGTGTTATAGAAAACATATACTATATGTATAATTTAATAAAAGAACAATGTATATTCAACATGTTTATCCGAGTAAATTCAACAAAGAAATGTCATGTACCATATAGGGATTAAATCCAACGGATTATTTCAAATCCTTGCATGATCTCCTAACAATCTCATATTTACATTCTCGACTTCCAAACCTTTGATGTGCTCCATCATCATCCTAGGTGAGTTATGCTCAACTAACCTTTGGCACCCTGGCATGTAACCGGCCACCCCATCATCATAGCTACTGAGATTTACCTATTGAAGTTTTTTTTTTTTTTTTTTTTTTTTTTTTTTTTTTTTTTTTTTCTTCATATAGTGGATTGTTAATACCCACTCAGATTTACCTACTGAGTTTTTTCAAACACAAACATACTATGATCATAAAAATCTTACTTTGACTATTTAGAACCCAAAGTCACCTGTTCAGTCATATATGCTAAGTTCTTAACGCGAACTAATGTTTACTTTTCTTTAACTTGTTCCTCCCTTGCAAATATGGGCTCTAAGTTCCTTAAGGTCTATATGCAAGTATATACACACAACTTCATAGTTCATCAAATATTTTATAATCCAACTTGCATAATAGGTTAAGGAAAAGTACTAAACCTGTTTAAGCAGCTTCCACAAGCATCTTTTATTAGGCCATCCTCTTTCCTCGCATCCTTTATGAGTAAAGAAGTCGATAGCATGGCACGTGATTTCATAACTGAATACCAAACTTAAATGTTGAATCCACTCTCATAAATCTCAGCAATTGATCCAAACCTACAACTATAGTAACCCAAATTAGGTACCTCCTGTTAAATAAACAAAGTACAATAAATGAAATATATCTGGTCACTATAAACGTATTCAATCCTCCATTATAAAAACTATTTCATCTAGAATATATTTAAAGATAATAATGTACAATTTTTCATGACACAAAAACACTTCTAAATTTTTTATCAATTAAATCATCATTGTGAGAATATACATTTTGTAATGATATTCAAGCATTGATCTGCTGGGAGGGTATCCAATTTGAGTGTAAAAGTTAGTTAGGTAACCAAAGATTCAAACATCATACTGATCAGAACCCATGGTGAGACAAAAAAGGTGATAAGAACATCTTATTCACCTCCACACATCATGCTACTTGACCCCACATGCTCATCTGCAACATCACCTGATCCCACATGTTCATTTTCAACAGATCGATTGGTTAAAAAATTAGCAAGCTGCTGTTGTTGTAGGTTGGCATAACCATTATTTGCCGTTGCTGCATCTTCCAAATCGGATGATATTTGACTGGCGGTGCCACCCCAGTTTTTGACACAATGGCTCTTAGATTCATGAAGTTTCTGAATTCTGATGATGTCCTGTTACCTCGTTTACAGGGTGCGTCTTAGTTCCTATCAAATTGCATGAGAAAGACACGGTTATGTTAGATTGCTTAAAAAAAAACTGCAATAAATAGAATTCCATCCCTAAAATAATTCAAAAAAAGATGCTAACCACATATGTACTTGGCTGCCACAGAGACTTTCAACCACTGATTATCTTGAAAGCATATCCTGATTCCTGAAAGCCTAGAGCTTTAAAGTCTGATATAGCTTTTGTTCCAAGCTTTAGGCATCCTTGGTTAATTTCTGTCAATAGTCACAACCCATATCACATACACGTCGTTAGTTGTTTCATGAAAAAAAATTAAAGAAACATTTATCTCACTAACCTATTTAGAACTTATACACACAAATCCTCATATAATCGGAGTTTGCCAACTTAATATCTAAACAGGATAAGCATGCCCAAACACTCTCTCCTACACCCATTTTTTTAAACGCGCTACCAAACACATCAATAGTATCCTTGCAGACCAAATCTCCAATGTTTCAAGAGCAAAGAATGTTTGGCATTGTTCATTTTTTTAAGCACTTATATCTACTTTAAAAATTAAGCATGCACCAAGTTTAACCAACTACAATATGTATCAATGGCTCGTATTCTTTATCTGTCTCATAAATAATAGGATTTGGCTAAATGAGCCCAATGCATTGAAAATTTATTTGTGTCAATCCTCCAAGGCACCATTTGTCTGCCTCTAGTTGTGGTTTGTTTCATATACTTTTCCAAAATCTAAGAATTACTGCGAAGTACAAAGTGATATAGGCTTGAATAAACATGATAGCCTAATAGGTATGGTGGCCGGCGTGTGTATTAAGCTGATAAAAATGACATTAAAAATATCTATAATGTAGTAATCAAATAATAATTACATGTGAACAATATCCATGAGAATGACCATGCCTAACTCATGGGCTTTACCTATCATAAGATCATCTGGATCACCACAACAACTGGTAGGTGCAAAGAAATTTGGCACGTGGTACCTACAACATCACATAAAATATACAGATTATAAAAAACAAATACAAACATAAAATCAATAGCAACAACTATGATAAGGTGAAGGTCGGTAAATGCAACTCCCAACTCTTCAAACAACTTACTTTGATCCTCACTCATCATCTTCCACATTGTCATTTGCAACAGCAACCGCATTTAAAGCATTTAGCCTCTTGATTAGTTTTTCCCTCCTCTCGTCATATGTTAGCTCCTTTAGGTTATACCTGAACAATACATGAAAAATTCATTATTCTCAAGTTCCAGTAAAAGAGCACGAACATCTTCCTTAGTAGCCTCAAGTTCCAATTCAACCAAACTACTGTCTGAAACATGTATTAATAATGCCTAACCTCCTTTTCATATCATCATTGTATTAAAAAAAAAAAAAAAAAAAAAAAAAAAAAAAAAAAAAAAAAACCCGCAAGCCATTTACACATATTGATCATAAAGTTCAAATCTTTAGCAAACAAAACCCATAAATTGATTCAATTTAAACTTTTTTGAAATTTGTATGTGACATCAATTGGAAAATTTTAATTTGCTATTAAATCACTTACTTAAAGTTGAAGATTTTGGGAATTAGGGTTATAATGCCCTTTGAAGATACCTTTGATGATGATGTCGTAGCCTGTGAGATCTTTTGGTGGCTGAGATAACCGGATCAGAATATGCAAGATCTGATGATGATGCCATAGCCCGTATGGAAAGGGGATCGGAGCGTTATGTTGTTTGGGGATTTAAATTGGAGCCTCCCTAATTTATCTCCCTAATTACATTCGAAATATAGCTCCTTAATTATCTCCTAATTCTGGTTTCAATTTTTTTTTGAAAACTTGCTATTAGTAGTGATGTTTCCAGGTGTCATTTTTTTAGAATTTTGAGATAATTTTTGCCTCTAAAAATAGCAATCACACTTGTTCTATATATAGGTTGAGATTTTTGTAATAAAAAAAATATTATTATTAAAAATAAATATAGAGATAAATAAGAGTAAAGTTGCAAGTGGGGCACAAAAAACATAAATATTGATTAAACCCCACCCCTCCTTCTACTTTTGAAAAGTGTGAGACTATTGAGGTTGAGTCCCAATTTTAAATCCCATAAACACAACCAAACACATGATTTGCATTAATTAAATCCAAAAGTCAAACAAATCCCAATACCAAACGGGCCGTAATTTGTAAAACTACTATGGTTGCCTAAAAAACTCATAAATTTTCTATCATTAGTAAATAATTGAAAAGTAAAACTAACACTGTGTTCTCGAGTTAGAGTTAAGGAAGAAAAAGAAAGAAGTGGTGTTCTCGATTACCACTTAAGGAGGAACAAAAAAGGAAATGGAATGAAAGTTAGCATGATTTTGTTTAATACAGTAATGTGTTTTCTCCGAATTTTAAGAGTTAAATATTTATTTTACATTTTTTTTTTAAATAAAACTCAAAAACACAATGTAAAACTTTTTAAAATGCCTATTTAATCGGCCTTATTTTAAGGGTTGTTTTTGAACCTTTTACCGTAAGTTCAAACACAATCAAATGAACAAACAAACAACATATAAGGCCACATTACAAGTAACATAATTTTTTAAGTAATAATGAATTTGATCACTTGATGTTGTCATTTGGAAAGAGGTATAACTTCCTCTGCTTTACAAGGTATCTTACCTACCATCCTTGAATAATCCGTTATATATACTTAAATAGGGACATTTGTATAACTTTGACCTAAGATGATACTTATGTCTAATTTAACTTAATTTAACTTGTGACAAGATTGTCGACACTTTAAATCAAATTATCAATTGTGTCATTTTGCTGAAATAACACTATTTTTCATGCAAATTACACACCATCATTTTTTTTATCTCATGTATATGTAAATTATATAATTTTTCAGCAAACAATTATACCAATAAATGTATTTTGATCCTCTTTAATTTGATGTACATTTTTTTTGGTTAATGTTTCTTTATTTTTTTTTACATTTTTTCTGCAAAATATCGTAATATATCGTAACGGGAGATTTTGCGTTTAATAACATAAAAAACAAGGAAAACAAAAAAGATATATTACGATTAATTGCGAAGTATTAGGAAATGCTACAAAATCAGATAATGTTTTATCTCCCGAGACAAAACATTTCTCTCTTGTGACACAGAATTTCTCTATCCTTATTAGTTAATATATATTCCCTATAATCATACTTTTCTCAGTTTTATCATTTAAATTTATTACGAAGTTTGTACAAATTTTAAAACTTTCTTATATCTTCTTAAAAATACCTACACACTTTATAAAATACTTACAAAATAAAAACTAAAATTATTAAACAATTTATATCAACAATCTTAAAAATTTAATATTATTTCAATTGAGATCAATTGTGCTTCATATATGAATTTTTAAAAATTTCGATTCTTAAATTTAAAGGTTTATAAAAATCTATTTATAATGAATTTCGGTTGCGATGGGTACAAAATTAGAAGCATCGAACTAAGAAATAAATGGGCCAACAATGGTGTAATAGTGTATAAGAGTTGTGTTTGTATGAGGAGAATGTAATTTTGGAATACTAAAAAATTAGTCATACTTTAACAATATACTACAAAATTTAGTCAAGTTGTAAATGAGTGTTATATTTAGTCACAGTTTTGCAAAATATAACTTAACTTCCAAATGCAGAAAATTATCAATCATCCACATGTAGCTAGAGAAAAAGCTTGTGAATTATCTTTGCATATAAATAGAATGAGTTATAAATGAACTATCAAAGTTAACATCAATTCTTGGAGAGTGCTAAATGAAGGAATCCAAACTCGTATCAACCTTGATTCAAGAGGCATAGACCTTCACCCGGTACGTTGCTCCTTGTGTGATGATGGTATCGAGAGCGAATATCATATTTTCGCTTAATGGACTCATGGGATCGGAGAAAATCTTTAATTGGTGGAACGTACGTTGATCGCTGCCAATTTTCAAACATTGAGGAATATATGTGATGTGTTGCAGATCATATAAGCATTACGGGCTAATCTTTTTAAACGAATATATAAATTTTTTGAGATACTTTTTTTTTTTTTAATATTGGCCATGATATAATAAGAAACTAAACGTTGTAAGATCGTAACATTGTTTTATATATAGGAATATACCTATAAATTTATAATTTACTAACAAAAAGATAAAGTTCCAATTTTGTGGTCCAGTTTAATTAGTCGTCATAGCTGGCCGGCATCTAATTTTTGACGTTAATCTGATCTAAACGTTAAGTCCAAAATGACTTTATGTATACTGTATATCCGCATACAATTCAATTATTGCATGCGTAAATTCACATGTCACGTAACCATCTACGTACACATAATTCAATATAGGAAAATGAATTGTATGCTTAAAACTAAGACCTAAAATTAGACTTAAAGATTTGATTGATTCATTTAAAAAATTAATTGATGAAAAATGATGAGAGAGAATTAGTGTTTAACTTCATGAATGGATTAGGTCTATTAGTGGGTCTATCTTGTAGGTCTATATATCAACACTCTTCAATATATTGTTCCTAGTCGCATATATATAGGGAAAAGATCAAGTAAGAAAATTAATTGAAATAAGAAGGGTAAGAAGTAATTCTAGCCACACATTTCAAATTAGGAGAGAAATTTTATGTGTGGTTGTGGTTACTTCTTATAATTCTTATTTTAATTATTTTTCTTATTTGATCCTAATTAACTCTATATAGAAAAGTGAATATGAGGTTGTAAGACATCTAAACTTATAAAAAAAACCCACTAAAAGTGCATTATCTTCATCTAGACCGCAAAATACCGATCCAGTTTAGACCCTATCAATTGTTTATATTTTACAAAGTGCCAAATTATTTTGTGTTTGAACGTATAATGATTATTATTGCCCATCTTCATGATTAACAAATTAAACAATACTTTAAGACGAATACAAATTGTGTTTAGAAATCTAATGGTGGACCAGGTTTTAATTTCTTGATCAATTGCGTTTCAAAATACGATTTACATTTGCAAATACGTTTTTAAACAAACAAACTTGCATTTGTATGGCTGAGTGGATTTAGGCAATTTAGTTTGAGGTCGAATAATCAAAACTACGTAGTTTCGAAACAATATGACATAGTTTTGGTGAGTTTTTCATATAAGCTTACATGCCCAACAACCTCATATTCACTATATATATATATATATATATATATATATATATATATATATATATATATATATATATATATATATATATATCCTTCTAGTCGTTGATGACAACAACTAAACAGCATCATCATACCGAAACACCTATATATAGTCGTATATATACTCGTATTATTCGAGTTCCAATGTGTGCATACATATGCCAAAATACGTGCCGTGTGAATGATACAACACATCATACGCCGATCTTCAATAAAAATGCATTTCGTGTACGTATATATACTGTCACATGTTCATTATTCATTAGTATGTTTGTATAATCCATCTTACGTCATTTATATGTATAACAAGTTTTTTATTTAGAGTATGCTTATTATGAAATCACATGCATACTCTCAGAATGTTAATTCAAGAAACATAGGACAAATAACAACATGATCACAAAATATGATTTTTTTCTAGTATTTGATAATATGGTCATCTGACTCGATGGTCTACAAGGTTTGACACAATGCTACGAAGCTTGAGCTTGCATCTAAACAGATTAAAATTGCTTAAAGCCTTTTTACCGGGAAGATTAGCTTGATCATCATTTTATGCACCAAACGTGGTTTGAACTTAATATCTTCCATTTTATTTTACTTACGAATGCTTACTGATCCGGCTACCATCAGCTCATGGTTACAAAGAAATTACTTGTAAACACAAGAAGTTTTTTTTATCTAATATTTTTGTTAGCAACTATCACAATATCTTATTAAGGTCTGCAAACTCTTTAATTTCATATTAATGACATATTTCAGTAACGGAAAATTTAAGAGGACACGGTGCAATGACATTATGAGATGTTATTGTTAGTTTATGGACACATTTAATATGTTGTATGTCCGGTTCGAACTTGAGACTATAGGATTGCACACATTGTGTATGAGATTCAATGTATAATAACTAATATAAATGTAATGATTTAATTATTATTTTACAATAACGTCTAATGGCCGTTAAATTAGTACTTAATGGTAGTTAGTCTAACGATTGTTAAATATGAAAGAAAGGGACTAAAGATAAAAATATAAAATAGACTTGAAGAAGGATCTAGAACCCCTTGATTGGGCTTGGACGATCGGCCACAAGGGATCCTTAGGGATTCCTGGTCAAACTTGGACACTAAGGGTGCGTTTAGTATGCTAGGAGGAATGACAATGGGTATGAGTTTGATAGTACTCAACTATGAAAGTTTCATTCCCCACTCTCTAGCCATATATGGAGTATGGAAAATAATGGACTTTCATAGTCATAGTTATGGGACCCGACACCCTAAACAAACACCAACTATCACTTTCATAGTGATAGTTGATTTCCAGGAATGGGTACCAAACGCACCCAAGTTTCTCAAACTATATAGATAATGCCTTGTATCATTAGTTGGGTACTCTTGATCTCTCTAGTTGGCGAAACTTCTTCTTCTCTTTTCCTTGTACTCTTAGGTCAACGAAACAAAGCCCCTAAAGGATTTGCGTTTGACCTTGAGCGTGACAAAAGTGTTTGGTTAAGCTATTGTGATCAAGTAATTAGCATTCACATTGAATCACTAACAATACGCGTGTACAAGACCGTATTGAAACTCTCCTTTGGAGTTTGGTGTTTTGCCCTAATCGATTTTTCCCCAAATCGATTTATACATAAACCCTAATTAGGCTTTGTGATTTTCCTTGATCTTTGATTTTCTTGGATTGCTTACAAAGTCCGTTTATTATTTAATTTACATGGTTAATTAATTACATATATTTATTCTATGTTTTCCGCTGCATGCTTTGTGATATACGGAGTATATATTTATTTATATGATTGTCATGTTATTTAAATTGGGATTGCGATCATTTTGGTTTTTTCTTTTCATTTTTCATTTTTTTTTTGTCTTTTTTTATTTATTTAGTTTTATTTTGCGAGTGAGTGGGGTTTTTGGTGGTGTCTTCTAGGAACGTTATTTGGAGGATTTTTTATATATTTTTATTTATTATTTTTTTAGGAATATTAGTTATAGGGTTGGGGTGAGCAGGAACCGTACTGTAATCCTTAAATTGCATAAAAAACCGCAAAATTCACACCGCAAAAACCGATCAACAACAAAAATCGACGGTACAGTTCTTGAAAATAGAAAAACCGCATTTTGCGGTGCGGGTTGGGTTTTTACCCGCACCGCACCGCACCACTCCGTTATATTCAAAATAATTTTTTAAATAACACACTAAAATTTATAATTTTGTTATGATAAAATGATTTTCTTTATATTTTATAATTAATTATTTCAAACACATTTTAATGGTTAATTATTATCTGAGTTTTTAGGTAATATAACTTTATTTTTCTTTCAATTAATTATCGAAATTTATAAAATTATTCATTTTATTCGACTTTTACTATTGTATAAATTTATAATTTAATATTAATACACAACATTTTGTATATGTTTCAACCAATCATGTAACCTTAAAATATATTTATTTTATAACAAATATATACCAAAAATTAATTTTGAAAAAAAAATAATAACCCAAAAAACCGCATAAACCGCAAAAATCGAAACATCAAAATCGTGCGATGTAGATTCTCATTTTTTAAAAACCGCGCGGGTTGTTTTTTACCAAAAGCCGCACCATACTCACCCATAGCTATAACAATTATGCAATGTTTTGAAAACTGGGTTTGAAATCGACCCGGTCGAGTCACCGGGCACCGGGTCAACTGGTTCGTCCGATTCGACCGCCGGGTCAATCCGGTTTTCAATTTACTATTTTTTTTAAATTTTTCGACAGGGTCAACCGGTTCGACCGCCGGGTCAATCTGGGTCAACCCGGGTTTTTATTAAAAAATTTTGAAAAAACAAAATCCGCCCGGGTTTTGAGAACCGGGTTGACCCGGGTCACTCAAAACCCGGCGGGTCTAGCCGGTTAACCCGGTTTTAGAAACCCGGGTTATTTTGATCCGTTTTTTTGGCCGGAACCGGTCAAACCGGTTAACCTGGCCGTGTCGACCCGGGTTTGAAAACACTGCAATTATGGACACCAAGTAGCTAACACTCTAATATATATACTACGTAGATGCTAAGTATAATTTTTAATAAGAGAATAATATTGACGGGAAAACTGAAGCATACTAGAATGCAACATCATGTCCCTGTCATTCCTTGGCCCTGTATTAAACTGACACCAACTTATATTAAAAAGTGATTAAAGGACTAATTTTGAAGCTTCTTCTAGTTAATTAATAGCCATTTTGTCAACTTTTTTAGTTTCTATAGTTTAATAATTCCTTTGAATTATTCATGTAGTTTATCTAACCCTACTTCTTTACAAACTCATACATCATCTTGCTATATACCCCTTTCTAGTCTACAATTCCTAGCCACTCTTTTGGTGTTTGCTTTGGTGTTTTGTATGTCAAATATATACCCCTAATCAGTTACAATCTATTCCTTCAAGAATATTCATACCTTTTTGTATAGCTATTGTGTTTTCTTGTTTTCTTGTTTTCTTAGTGTCTTCTTATGTGTGTATTACATATGATCTTAATTCCCACGAGCACAATATTTCTTTCCAAGAATCGAATTTATCATCTGCGCTCTAATCTTACAAGAGTTGATGCATATGTGAGTTAGTGCACAAAATTGTTCTTAGTTCCTACGAATTCAAATATTATTCTTGCATCAAGGATCACATATATCCCTTGATGGAGCTATATATATATATCTAGCTTATATTATCATATCGTACTATACGCTACATGTTAGTGTGTGTTCTTGGTGTTTGTATGTGAAAATATCCAACCTTGACTATAAGACATGGCTCCACTAGTTTTGAAGGCTTCATTCAAAGGCTTGTTCTTCATGACATCATGCACCTTGATTATCTTAAAAATAACTTTCTTTTCTGTAACATTTATTCCTTCAACCACAAACATGATGATGCATGATCATGATCACGATCATTATTTTGACATGAAATCACCATTTGATCAATCTCAAGAAATCTCAAGTCCTGATCACATCTCCACTCATCTTGAGCATGATGAAGTTATACGTGTTTTGCACGAAAAAAAACCGCCCTCCATAGCCGAAGATAGGTTTGGGACGCCGCCTGGAAACAACAGTAATGGCGGTGTCAGCCCATCGGAGATTTTACAAGTTGTCATGAAAAATTCAAGCCAGGAGGTTGTGCATGATGATGGTCATATGTCAGCTAGAGGTTCTACAATCTCAAAAGGTAATATATGGCAAGATAAATATTATGTCTTTATCACATGTTTATTTATTATATTCATTCAAGCAAGTTAACTAGTGCTTTAGAAGTATTATCCAGAGGTGATTAATTTGTTCAAAATGTGTATAGGAGAAAAGGAAGATATTCTTCTTCCATGATGTTCGATAACTTGTGGTGAAAGTAATTGCTATATTTGTTGTGTTAACGTCGTGAGATAGTTAAAAATTGCCGTTAAAAAAAATGCTATATTGATTCATGTTGTGTTGTTGAAAAGTAATTTTTAGGAATTTAGTTTGCTTAAAAAATGATCGTAATCGAAATACAAATTTCAGAATATTGGATAGTATAATTCATATCTCTAGAAAATAAAATAGTACATATGTCAATTTGGTGAAACTGTGAAAGCATTCAAAATTTGACAAATCAAATATCGATTGAAGGACATGTGATTAGTCAATGTTTTGTTTCAACAAATTATAACTATCCATTTTAATTGCCATTAGTATTAGACTATTAGTATTTGGTCTAAAATGTTAAGTTTTGTGTTAGAAAACAAATAAGTTTCTGGTTATCCGGAAATGTTGAGTGTTTTCGACAACCTAACCGGTATTTTTGTGATTTTCTTATTGTTTTTAAGAAATTTTGTAGGTTAAAAGATTTTTGTGATTTGAATTCTTATTGTTTCTAAGAAATTATGTATATTAAAATATTTTTGTGACTGTTAGATATTTTGTATGTTGTTCATTTGTTGTTCTAAAACATCCAGACTTACATAGTATCTTAAAAGAATCCTGAATAAGTTATACCTTGTTGTGCATGAACAATGTCAAGTAGTTAATTTAATACACACACCAGAGAGATGGTGTTATTATATCATATACCATACAGAATGTCATTTACAATAAATTTATTCAACAGATCAACAAATAATTTCATATCAATATCAATTTCATATCAACAAATATATTCAGCCACCTTCAAAACCGCCACATGTTTTTCTTGTATGCAATTACATTTTTGCCCTCTCTTAGCATCCACATTTTGACATTCCTTTTTATACAACTTGGGCTTAGAGGGTCTACAATATGGGCCCAATTTGTTACAACTGTTTCTAAATTCTAACTTTATAATTAACTTGATATTTCCTTTATTTCAGAGAAGCCTTTGAATGTTAAACATGTTTACCATGACCAAGATATTTTTTTGGAGAACTACAAAGAAATGAACAGAAGTTTGAAAATATATATCTACCCACATGCGAAAAATGACCCATTTGCCAACGTTTTGTTACCCGAAAACAATGCATCACCAGGAGGCAACTATGCTAGCGAAAGCTACTTCAAAATCGCCCTCTCAATGAGTCACTTTGTTACACAAGATCCATCTGAGGCAGACTTATTTTTCTTGCCTTTTTCCATAGCAAGTATGAGACATGATAAAAGAATTGGAGTTGGTGGCATCCAAGACTTTATAAAAAATTATATCTCGACTATTAGTCACAAATACCCGTTTTGGAACCGCACGGGTGGGGCTGATCATTTCTACGTTGCGTGTCATTCTATTGGGAGGACTGCCATGGAGAAAGCACCTGAAGTTAGAATCAATGCTATTCAAGTTGTTTGCTCTTCAAGTTACTTCTTGACGGGATACACTGCACACAAAGATGCATCAATACCACAAATATGGCCAAGACCAGGAGTCCGCCCTAGCCGTCACCCATCCAAAAGGTTTTATCTCTTATATATTTACTCGTGTTCATATTTTCAATTGGATATGATTAGTACACTATGTATGCTCAATAGTTTTTTCTTCCAATAAATGTTTCAGGGAAATGCTTGCATTTTATGCTGGAGCTATGAACTCAAGGGTGCGTGAATCTTTGGTTCGCACATGGATTAATGATACAGAGATTAGGGTTCACCAAAAGCGTCTCAAGACCCCTTACTCAGAATCACTACTTGGAAGCAAGTTCTGTTTACACGCAAAAGGCTTTGAAGTGAACACTGCTCGTATAGGTGACGCAATCTACTATGGTTGTGTCCCTGTCGTATTGGCTGATCATTATGATCTGCCGTTTGCTGACATTTTGAATTGGAGTAGCTTTGCGGTTATTGTTTCAACAGGAGATATTGCATTCTTGAAGACAATACTCAAAAAGAGCCTCGACTCTAATGAGTACTTGAAGTTGCAAAGGAATGTGATACAGGTTCAAAAGCATTTTCAATGGCATTCAAAACCAGTAGATTTTGATACGTTTTACATGGTGATGTACGAATTATGGTTGAGGAGAAATACTGTTAGGATTCTTTCATTCAACTAGCGATAAGTTATTAGATTCTTTTACTCATTTTTTTGTTGCACACCAAAATCGGTTCTTCAAAATGCAGAGCAACGCTCAAGTTTGTAAGAATTAACGATCTGCACAAAAGTGCTCAATAAAAGTATAGTACAAAGGTTTTACATTTTCATAATTTGTACAAAATGATATATTGGGTGTTCTAGAAAGAGTGGTTGCTTTGCAACCCAAAAAAAAAAAAAAAGTCTAAATGCTATTGTTAAATAAGTCAACTGATTTGTATTCAGTTATATCTTATAGAAATGAGATCAATTCAAGAGCTTTTCAAATCATGTATGTATATGCAAAGAATTGATTGTAGCAAAAACATATCACCAATAAAAACCAATTTCACCATGTAGGACTGAAAACATATATCTAAATGGAAACAAAAGAGTTCCTACTCTCAAAAAGTGGGTCAAGTAGTCAAGATCATCTTGCGAACAACATCACTTCACATTTAACGCTATGTAACTCTAACCTTATACTCTTTGAACCACAATAAGTACCGGAATTTGATTATCTAGTAACGTTGGTGAGCAGTGGCTGTTGCATAGATCGTTTATAGGGTATGCACTTAAGAACAAAAATACCAAAATTTGTTAGTTCGCCAATTTTTATGCGGGGTGTGTGCCAAATTTGAAGTACTTGTTATTCAATGGCATTCACTTCTAGTCCAAAAAAACTCAAAGTTTGTGTCCATGATCGGATTTTAGAAACAAATAAATTAAGTGTAGTTACTTATAAATGTACAGAAATTCCTATGGTTTTATGACCCGCCCCGAATTTTGGTTTTCTATACATTTATTTTTTTTAGCTTCTAGTTAGTTTATAACCAGTTTCTCCCTTTTTATAAACTTTATACTATTTGCACTTTTTAATACTTTATAAGAATTATTCATGCAGTTTTTTTGACAAAGACACTCACAATCTTGCTTAATTCATGATTTTACGTATCTTCTTCATTACTTTATATACTACATTTGTATAGTATTCATGTTTATGCTTATATATCCTTTCTTAGTGCTAGTGTGAGAAACACTTTATCTAATTCCCACAAACTCCCGAACCACAATTTTCTTTCACAGAATATTTGCGTTTTTATGTGCAGTGTTCTTGGTGTTTCTGTGTGAGAGTTTGTACTTAGTTCATAACCGCATTAATCCAATGGCTGCAAAGACTTCATTAAGAGGCTTGTTCTTCATGACATCGTGCACCTTGACGATCTTAAAAGTAATCTTTATTTTCGTAGCATCTATCCATTCAAACTCAAAACTAATGTTGCACGATCATGAAAATCATCCTTCTGATGTGAAACTGCTATCCAGTCAATCTGAAGAAATCTTTACTCTTGATCACATCTCAATCCATCAAGAGCCGCTGTCCACTGCCAATGATAAGTTCAGTGAACATGTCACGAGAAATACAAGCAAAGCTGTTGTGCAAGACGAGGGTCTAATATCAGCAGCTAGAGGATCTATGCCCATAAAAGGTAATACTACGTCATTTTAGAATTTTGAAAAAGCATAACTAATCATGGTGGCCGTCTTAACCATAAGTTGGCTAAGATAACGGCTTCAGCCATAAAAACCTTATAAAGTGTACCAGATCAAAGAAGCTAGAAAGGCAACAAGTTTTTCATAGAAGCTATATAGCTTTGTAAGCTACGAGTATAAATTTTCTATCTAAAGTTTCGTGATGTATGATTATATTGATCATGAATAATAATAAGTTTAAGTAGGAGGATCACATCAATCCACTTAACCGTGCAATTCTTCCTTCTTTGTTTTTTTTTTTTTTTTTTTCGATCTTTTGGCTAACAAAATACCATGTCGCTAGACCACAATGTTCGTTCGGTATGTCAAAAAGAACCCAAAACAAATAACTGTCATTTGTATATTTGATAACTGGAGCATACCAAAAAAAAAAAATGTTAGAAAAAATTATTTAAGCTTCAATTTTAATAGGCCATTACCTGAAAGTCTTAATTTTTAAAAATGTTTAATACTTAGATAGCAAAGTGATACAAAGGAAAAATTGCATAATGGGTAAAAGTGTAAAACATTATGCTTATAACAAATTCAAACAAAATATTTCACTCAGTTATTGTTATTACCTTATTGGTGTTGCATGTTGGCCAATGGACAACCCTACAAGTATCCAATAAAAGAAATCATTTGATATAAAAAAACTTGGCGTTTCATCCATAATTTGCATAATGTCTATTCAGATGGAAGAAAACATTTTATTCCTGTTCTCATAAACTTGTCATTCACGTTAGTTATTTCAAGAGGCAATTATCTTTGTCATCAACTATGTGTATAAGTAATATTAGAAACAAAACATAACGTGTTATATTGTTTGTTGGAAATTTATTTCATATATTTGGTAATATTGGTTTGGAGGTATGGAACTTATGCCTATCAAGTCAATGAATCTCCGTGACTCAAATAGTGGTGGTGTTGTTGAAATCAAGATGAGTTTAGTGAGTTATACTCTTTAGTGAGTATACTGTATACGACCTCATCATGCTGATGAGTTCAGTGAGTATACTCAGGGAATGACATCATCACGGAGTAATCTCATTTAGGGTTCAACCCTCGAGTATACTCAGGAGCAACCTCATTTATTGAGCAAGCTCATCAGTGATCAATCACACTAGAACTGGTTTCCTATTATATTGTAATGACTTTAACCAATTCAAGGACAACTTTAAATGCAACTTAATGATCATTATCAATTGGTCATGTAATCACTATTGCTATGATGGGGTAATATTATGAGGAGATTAATGGGTTGATTAGTTCTCCTAATTACATTTACTTGAGTTTCTTTTTTATATAAGAGAATTAAATCTGCATGGGAAATACAAAAGGATTATGTTATCCCCCCTCCCCCTCTTTGGATATGACATAAGGGGTAAAGGTACAAAAAATTTCTTTTGTCTCACAGTTTACGGTACAACACAATTTTTTTTTTTCAGTTTTGTTACGTGTTTTCTGGTAGTTTTAAGCTTTTGACTTATTAAACTTTAAATTTTGTGTTCCGTACTTTCAGGTTTATAGTCTTTTTATATAAACAAAATTATAAAAATTAAAAAATAAAAATTAAAATCAAAAGATTGAAAAAAAGCGGGGAGGGGGGAGGGGGGGTCATTTGTAAAAAAAGAGGGGTGAGAATAATCTCTCCCTATACAAAAATCTAAACACTTTCAAGCAAAAGAGTTCTTGTTTTGTGCGTAAATCAAGAACATAACACTTGGTCTTCAACATACTAGTGTTGCATAACAGAAAATCAACCAATAATCAAAAGAAACTGTAACACCCCCAATTCATGGTTGCAGCGGAATTCAAACTGGCTGTTACTCGACGGCACAATAGTCACAATAATAGAAAACGAACTCCAATTGAGTCGTTTTAAAAGATTTATCATTCAAATTGTATAAATATCAGAGATTACAAAATGAGGTCCCAAATGGTTCCATGTTTACAATTTACATTAAATGAGTTTTTGAATGATAGTAAAATTTATAGCCCTCTTGAGTATCTGTGCCCTTCCGTGCCATCCTTGATCGTCATGAACCTGAAATACATGCTTGAGAGGTCAACACAAAGGTTGAGTGATATTCATAGAGTTTGTTTAATGTTTTGAACACAATATGTTGGTAATGTGAGTTATAGGCTCACACCAATGGTTGGAAAACAAAACAGGTAGGCTACATTATTATACGCCCGGTACGGTTATTAATTCACTAAGCTTATGACACCAAAACGTTAACGGGTACCAATATCGATCGACGGAGTTATCCCGGTAGGTACTTTGCCGTCATACCTAATGTCTCAAATATTAATGCATTTGTTTGAACTTAGTCAATACAAATGGGATTCGTCAATCCCAATAGGCCTATTCACAATATTCGCGCTCACTATTTCTAGTGATTAAATGGTTCATAATAAGGGATCTCGGTTTGGCAAGGATGGTACTTAGTGATAATAAAACAATCAGGCAAGCATACAATTTAAAAACATTGTTCTCGGTTAAAAATAGCATGTATTCCCCCCAAGGGTTTGTAAAACAATTAAGTAATGGAAAGTGGGGCTATGAACTCACCTTGGGATGTAGTGATGTAATGAACACAACTGTGCCAAGGAGTATGGCAGAATAGTAACATAAGTGATTTCAATAATTAGAGCGCAACGATACAGAATCGGCATAACCTAATGAATATAAGCTTGTCTCAAAACATAATACGCAGAAAGTAATCGATACGTATGAGTTTCAAAAGGTAGAGTGTTGTAGTTTTCGTGGAATATTTGTATCAATGTTTGTAAAAAGTTTAGTATCCCATTCGTGTGGTGGTATAAAGTCATAGACTCACACAAAACGCACGCCAAATCACAAATCATATAGCATAAGTATGAAAGGTAATAAGCACGTATAAAAGAATAAACCGGTAATAAGTGATTTGTTATTAAGTCGTAAGTCCATTAAGAGTGCAATACATTAATCCTAAACCCTTGTAAGATTATATATGTATTTGACATGGTACATGAGGTTTGTAACTTGAAGATTTGCTAAAACAAGCCCTATGTATGAGTTAGAAACTGAAATTCTAAAACAGTCCCAAAGATTGGAAAGTCTGCACAACTCAGTGAGTTATGGGCCTTAGGTAATTAGATAGGGTGATATATCTATGTCTTGTGGTCGTTTCGCCGGGTGGCGCACCTCATAACTCATCCCGATGAGTAAATGAGAGCCAAAATGGCGAAAGGTGTCAAAATCTGTACACCAGATTTCAATCAGAAAAAGCTCATGGTTCTGGTCATTTCTGGAGTTCGGCCCAATTTTATGAAATGTTGGTAAGATATAAACTTAAATGTAGCCGCAAACGGTGCATCAACCGGAGTTGTAGAACTCTAGATATCGCCGAAAAGGCGGGACTGCAGTGAACTGTTCCAAACAGCTCATGTACGCAGTAAATAGACAAACAAAACGCACCCATTTGGTGCAGAAAATCAGCACACAAACACTCCTATTTGGGGCTGTTTTGCAGCCACTAAACACCCTCGGTTGGGGCTGGTCTTGGGGCTGTTTTGGCAGCCAACAAACACCCTCTATTGTGCAGAAAAATAGGCATACGAAATGCACCCCTGTAGGGGCGGAACTAAGCAGACAAACGCACCATTGCTGGGGCTGCGTAGCAGCAAGCAAATGCCCCTGTTGGGGCTGTTTTGGGGCTGTAATAAGCCCTATCCAAGCGCACCCTTTGGGTGGCTGTTACAGCAGACAAACGAACACCCCTTTTGAGGGCTGTGGTGTGGGTCAAACTACAAAATCAAGCGCACCCTCTTTGGGTCGTGGCTGTGAACCAGTTCATCAAACACACCCTCTTGTGGGTTGATATAAACTAATCAGCCGCACCCCCCCCCCTTAGGTGGGGCTGTGGTACGCATAAACAAATACACCCTGATGGGTGGTGTTGTTGACTGAACCGAAACAAGCACCCTACGTGGGTGTCCCTTTTGTGAATCGAACCCATCAAAACACCCTCTTTGGTTCATTTTCTATTCTAGGCACCCCTAGCTGGTGTAGCTGCGATAGCAGACAACAAACACACCCTAGTGGATGTTTCTCTTGAACCGAGCAAACAAAACAACTAAACAACCTCAAGTGGGTTTCTAGTTGAACCTCAGCAAGAACAAACACCCCTTGGGTGTGACTGAAACAAACAAGCCAATCGTACCCTTGTGGGCTTGCGTTGGTGGTTCGAGACAAGACAACCAAACAAACAAACCACCTCTTAAATCTGTTTCACCACACGAATCTTTACTAAAAACATGTTTTAATCCAATTTATTTCCACGAAAATCATACAAATAATATATTAGTTGGTTTAATATTAAGAAGATAATATACCAGATGTGTTTCGACATACCACAAGGAAAGGAGGAGGTAGTAAAGAGATGATGTTATTGATGGTGCGGATGTGGTGATTCACGGACACAAACCAAACCACAAAGACCTATGAGTGACCCTTCTCTTTAACCCGTAACGAGCCACCCTTGTCTTCTCCTCGTGATGGTGTGGCGGTTATCAAGAGAGTTCAGGAGGTGGGAGAGGCGGTGTAGTGAGAGAGATGAGGAAGAGATAGATAAGATCTGATTTTATCTGCTTATTTATATGAAGAGGGAGGCGGTGGAGGTGATAAGATAAGGGTAAGTTTGTTTTATTATTATATCATGTGTCCCGTGTCCCGTTGAGCTAAAGTGTAACCTCGGTACTTTGATTTGGTAATTGTGAGAAATATATTTCTGGAAGCGTTTTTATATTAGCAAAAATAAAAATGAAATTATTGACTCCAAATAATAATGATAAAATTTAAACCATTATTAATGCGGTGTCGGTATCGTTCTTCAAGAAAAGCGATATATCCTCTAGCTTTTAAGTTTTAAATCACCGATAATCGTCAGAAAATAAATAACTCGTATTTTCTGATAAAAATAAATAGTGGTACTATTTAGAATAATAGTCTGAAAAATTATAGGTTGTGCCGGTACGCGTTGTGTGCGGTCTTCACGTTTTGCAAGATAACTTCTCGTTAAATAGACCGAGGTGAACGAAATTGTTTAGAAAGTAATAATTCAAAACAGAATGAATTATTTAACTTGGAAGATTACTGGTTAACTACTGGTCATAGTAATTGCTTTTACGTTACGGTAAAAGTGAAATAGTCAAAAGTCAAAGTCAAAGGGCAAAATAGTCATTTTGCCTTATGAAAATTTACGGGTTGCTACAGTATCCACCCCTCATTTGGAACTTCGTCCCGAAGTTCAGCGGGTGTTATCTGCTGACAGTGTGTTCGAGAATAGATGGAAGTACTTGCGACACATCTGGTCTTCACGCTCCCACGTGAATTCGAGTTCTTACCGAAAGTTCTAACAAACTCTTGAACAATAGGAATGCGACCTTACTTAAGTCGTTTGACCTTACGGTCTATGATCTTGATTGGTTCTGTGATAAAGTTCAGACATTCGTCAAGAACTCTTTTAGAGGAATAGTGACCAATCCTAGTCTGGATCTTGTATAGTCCGATGTTGAGATGTCTGGGAAAGAGTGTAGGTATTTGTGGAGAATTTTGATCTCACACTCCCAGGTGAAATCAGGAACTCTTTTAATGTTTTGATGGGTGAGCGAAAGTGCTACGATTAATATCATGGCTCAAACTAACATTTGTAAGAAATAAAGTAAGGGTATAGATGTTTGGAGGACTAAAACAATTGGAGAGTCTAATGTTGCAGGGCTAGCTGAAAATATTGGAGAACCAAATGTTGTGGCGCCTCTTCGAGTGATTGTTGTGCCAGGTGTTAAAGAGGTTGTTTTCACAAGGATTTCATGAGTTGCAAATGCAGCAGTTTCAAAAGCCTAGAGAGAGTGGTTGCATTTAGGTGCCTAGATGATGAATCAATTTTGATGTCTCGTAAGCCAGTGTATCATGTTGTAAGAGCTTGGTCTGCTCATGAATTAAATAATGGCAAAAATAACAATAGTAACAAACGGTGTGGGGATGTGGAGAGAGAACATTTCGAGAAACAATGACTCTAAAATAAAGGTCAACAAATGGAAGGAACTTTTGGGAGAGTTTATGTGTAGGTGTCCACACACCCAAGTAAAGTAGGTAGAATATCAAACACAGTCTGCTAGTTTGAGACTGAACCAAGTCAAAAGTGTAACAAGTCTGTTAACTCAATAAATAACTCATGATTGTAAAGATTTGCAACGACAAAAGTGACAACTTATGAATGAACTTAGGAAGTTCTAACGAGATCTTAAAACTTTTGCTGAGAAATAGAATACCGGAGATTCTAAAGTTCGAGTTCATACTCATGTCATATCGGATACAACTAAGTCCACTTGTTTATAATTCTTTATTTACATAGAGAGGCATCCCAAACAATGTAAATAGAGGAATATAAACTTATGATTCGGTGATTTACAATTTCTTTATTTAAATGAAAAGGCATCCTAATCCATTCCAAATAAGGACGTTATAAATTCTCCTACCTAAGAATTCCTAACACAACATTCATACTTAGCCGGTGAGTTACAAGGTAGTGTATTACGAGATGATACTGGTGTTCCAAAAGTAAAAGATGAATATTCAATCTTGTAAAGCTGATGAGGGTGCTTGTGATGTAACTAAGGATGATTTGAGCTTTAAAAGTGCATCAAGATCTGTTAATGAGCTTGTGGTTGTAACGGTTGTGAAGATAATGATGTGATATGTTGGTGAACAGAAGTGTGTAGTGTATGCTTAACATTGATACTCTTAGGTATAGATGTTGAGTTTGTTTTGAAAATCTTAAGAGATTTTAACGGTTTATGATGGAACGGTATCCTTAGGACCTAAACAGGATAGTATTTCTACAGGATGAAGAGAATAATTGATAACTATCCCAAGATAGTAGTTCGGATTATCTCATAAATGAAAATTTTCAAGAATGAATTTAGATCATACAAATAAGGTGTTAAGATCTTGCTGAGTGGTAAGGCACTATCGTGTCTCTAGATTGTTTTAATGTATTCTGGTGGTTTATCGTGTTCATGTAGGAAATCAATCTAAACATAACCCTAGTACAACTATTCTCAGTATTTAAAAATTTTAAGTCGAATATAGTTAGTCAGACTATATTCCACTGTCCCTAGGTTAAATATAGGTGACTAGTCTATATTTAGCCAAGGTTCGATAAAATTTTCAAATACCTAAATTAGGTATACTTGTGATATGTCCGTTGCTTTTGGGAAACTGTCCACTAAACAAAGGCGATGTCAAACCCTTCAGTTGCAAGTCCCGGCCATACAAGATTTGTAACGTATGTTTACATATTCCATTGCATAGAAGATAGTACGGGTAGGTACGTGTGGAAAGGAAGTTTTAAGTAGTTCTAAAATAGAACATACTTGGCCAGGATCACGAACTTTTAATAATGAAGGTTTCAGAAGAAAACTTTGATGAATGTAGAGCTGAACTTCAGCTTTTGTAGGTGATGGATTTGTTTGTCCTATAAAAATCTCATATTTCTATTTTGAGATCGATAGGTTGTGATGGGTTTTTGATGTCATATGAAATGATATTGATGATGTGATGGAATAATTCTAGAGACCATTGCGCAAAACACAATGTCTCGGAAGTAGGTTAGACCATTGTGTAATTCATAATGTCTGGGAAGTAGGTTAGACCATTGTGTGACTCAAAACATTTGAGAAATGATTAAGACCATTGTATCATACAATGTCTTGGAAAATAGGAAAGACCATTGCAATAAGTTACAATGTCTTGGACATAAAATGTTGGAGTAGGAACATGATTGGGAGAATGTGATTGTGTCGAAATGCCCTAGAATAGGCATACGCAGATATGTTTAGTCCATTGTTTAGATAAATGATTGAAAATAAACCGAGTTTATATATCAATATACTAATATGTTTATGTAGTATAAAATGCTTACGGGGAAATGCTCAATTATGTTTAGGGTACATATATTAATATGCAATTATGTTTGTGTAGCATAAAAATGTCTACGGGGAAATGCTCAAAATGGGTATATATGAACATACTAATATGTTTGTCTAGCATAACATGCTTACTAAGTCCATAATTGTCTGGAGGATGGAAGACACGGAGAGCGGAAGGCTATAAAAATGTTTTTGCTTGTAATTGTAGTTATAGTTTAAGTCTCAATTAGACCCGTTTCTCTATAACCATGGCTCTGGTACCAATCTGTAACACCCGCAATTCATGGTTGCAGCGGAATTCAAACTGGGTGTTACTCGACGGCACAATAGTCACAATAATAGAAAACGAACTCCAATTGAGTCGTTTTAAAAGATTTATCATTCAAATTGTATAAATATTAGATATTACAAAATGAGGTCCCAAATGGTTCCATGTTTACAATTTACATTAAATGAGTTTTTGAATGATAGTAAAATTTATAGCCCTCTTGAGTATCCGTGCCCTTCCGTGCCATCCTTGATCGTCATGAACCTGAAATGCATGCTTGAGAGGTCAACACAAAGGTTGAGTGATATTCATAGAGTTTGTTTAATGTTTTGAACACAATATGTTGGTAATGTGAGTTATAGGCTCACACCAATGGTTGGAAAACAAAACAGGTAGGCTACGTTATTATACGCCCGGTACGGTTATTAATTCACTAAGCTTATGACACCAAAACGTTAACGGGTACCAATATCGATCGGCGGAGTTATCCCGGTAGGTACTTTGCCGTCATACCTAATGTCTCAAATATTAATGCATTTGTTTGAACTTAGTCAATACAAATGGGATTCGTCAATCCCAATAGGCCTATTCACAATATTCGCGCTCACTATTTCTAGTGATTAAATGGTTCATAATAAGGGATCTCGGTTTGGCAAGGATGGTACTTAGTGATAATAAAACAATCAGGCAAGCATACAATTTAAAAACATTGTGCTCGGTTAAAAATAGCATGTATTCCCCCCAAGGGTTTGTAAAACAATTAAGTAATGGAAAGTGGGGCTATGAACTCACCTTGGGATGTAGTGATGTAATGAACACAACTGTGCCAAGGAGTATGGCAGAATAGTAACATAAGTGATGTCAATAATTAGAGCGCAACGATACAGAATCGGCATAACCTAATGAATATAAGCTTGTCTCAAAACATAATACGCAGAAAGTAATCGATACGTATGAGTTTCAAAAGGTAGAGTGTTGTAGTTTTCGTGGAATATTTGTATCAATGTTTGTAAAAAGTTTAGTATCCCATTCGTGTGGTGGTATAAAGTCATAGACTCACACAAAACACACGCCAAAGCACAAATCATATAGCATAAGTATGAAAGGTAATAAGCACGTATAAAAGAATAAACCGGTAATAAGTGATTTGTTATTAAGTCGTAAGTCCATTAAGAGTGCAATACATTAATCCTAAACCCTTGTAAGATTATATATGTATTTGACATGGTACATGAGGTTTGTAACTTGAAGATTTGCTAAAACAAGCCCTATGTATGAGTTAGAAACTGAAATTCTAAAACAGTCCCAAAGATTGGAAAGTCTGCACAACTCAGTGAGTTATGGGCCTTAGGTAATTAGATAGGGTGATAGAGCTATGTCTTGTGGTCGTTTCGCCGGGTGGCGCACCTCATAACTCATCCCGATGAGTAAATGAGAGCCAAAATGGCGAAAGGTGTCAAAATCTGCACACCAGATTTCAATCAGAAAAAGCTCATGGTTCTGGTCATTTCTGGAGTTCGGCCCAATTTTATGAAATGTTGGTAAGATATAAACTTAAATGTAGCCGCAAACGGTGCATCAACCGGAGTTGTAGAACTCTAGATATCGCCGAAAAGGCGGGACTGCAGTGAACTGTTCCAAACAGCTCATGTACGCAGTAAATAGACAAACAAAACGCACCCATTTGGTGCAGAAAATCAGCACACAAACACTCCTATTTGGGGCTGTTTTGCAGCCACTAAACACCCTCGGTTGGGGCTGGTCTTGGGGCTGTTTTGGCAGCCAACAAACACCCTCTATTGTGCAGAAAAATAGGCATACGAAATGCACCCCTGTAGGGGCGGAACTAAGCAGACAAACGCACCATTGCTGGGGCTGCGTAGCAGCAAGCAAATGCCCCTGTTGGGGCTGTTTTGGGGCTGTAATAAGCCCTATCCAAGCGCACCCTTTGGGTGGCTGTTACAGCAGACAAACGAACACCCCTTTTGAGGGCTGTGGTGTGGGTCAAACTACAAAATCAAGCGCACCCTCTTTGGGTCGTGGCTGTGAACCAGTTCATCAAACACACCCTCTTGTGGGTTGATATAAACTAATCAGCCGCACCCCCCCCCCCCTTAGGTGGGGCTGTGGTACGCATAAACAAATACACCCTGATGGGTGGTGTTGTTGACTGAACTGAAACAAGCACCCTACGTGGGTGTCCCTTTTGTGAATCGAACCCATCAAAACACCCTCTTTGGTTCATTTTCTATTCTAGGCTGGCAACAAACAAGCACCCCTAGCTGGTGTAGCTGCGATAGCAGACAACAAACACACCCTAGTGGATGTTTCTCTTGAACCGAGCAAACAAAACAACTAAACAACCTCAAGTGGGTTTCTAGTTGAACCTCAGCAAGAACAAACACCCCTTGGGTGTGACTGAAACAAACAAGCCAATCGTACCCTTGTGGGCTTGCGTTGGTGGTTCGAGACAAGACAACCAAACAAACAAACCACCTCTTAAATCTGTTTCACCACACGAATCTTTACTAAAAACATGTTTTAATCCAATTTATTTCCACGAAAATCATACAAATAATATATTAGTTGGTTTAATATTAAGAAGATAATATACCAGATGTGTTTCGACATACCACAAGGAAAGGAGGAGGTAGTAAAGAGATGATGTTATTGATGGTGCGGCTGTGGTGATTCACGGACACAAACCAAACCACAAAGACCTATGAGTGACCCTTCTCTTTAACCCGTAACGAGCCACCCTTGTCTTCTCCTCGTGATGGTGTGGCGGTTATCAAGAGAGTTCAGGAGGTGGGAGAGGCGGTGTAGTGAGAGAGATGAGGAAGAGATAGATAAGATCTGATTTTATCTGCTTATTTATATGAAGAGGGAGGCGGTGGAGGTGATAAGATAAGGGTAAGTTTGTTTTATTATTATATCATGTGTCCCGTGTCCCGTTGAGCTAAAGTGTAACCTCGGTACTTTGATTTGGTAATTGTGAGAAATATATTTCTGGAAGCGTTTTTATATTAGCAAAAATAAAAATGAAATTATTGACTCCAAATAATAATGATAAAATTTAAACCATTATTAATGCGGTGTCGGTATCGTTCTTCAAGAAAAGCGATATATCCTCTAGCTTTTAAGTTTTAAATCACCGGTAATCGTTAGAAAATAAATAACTCATATTTTCTGATAAAAATAAATAGTGGTACTATTTAGAATAATAGTCTGAAAAATTATAGGTTGTGCCGGTACGCGTTGTGTGCGGTCTTCACGTTTTGCAAGATAACTTCTCGTTAAATAGACCGAGGTGAACGAAATTGTTTAGAAAGTAATAATTCAAAACAGAATGAATTATTTAACTTGGAAGATTACTGGTTAACTACTGGTCATAGTAATTGCTTTTACGTTACGGTAAAAGTGAAATAGTCAAAAGTCAAAGTCAAAGGGCAAAATAGTCATTTTGCCTTATGAAAATTTACGGGTTGCTACAGAAACTATTTTGTGATAATCAATGGTGGCTATGATGAAGCATATTATGGCTAACTTTTCCAAACAAGATAAGTTTGAAGGGATGGATTTAGGAGATAGCAAAAGAATATGCACTTCTTCTTGTCAATTAAGCATGAGTGTAGTGTATGTTCTTAAGACACTAATTCCGGATGATAGTGATGATGCTATTGTGGAACAAATTAGAAAGAAGAGCAAATGGGAGAATAATGAATATGTGTATCGTGGTTTGATTCTCAATGGTATATTTGATCCTCTCTTTGATATTTATCAAAATATTGAATCTGCTAAAAAACTATAGGATTCTTTGGAGGCTAAGTATATGTTTGAGGATGTTTCTAGTAAAAAGTTCCTAGTGAGTAATTTTAATAATTACAAGATGGTCGATTTCAGACCTGTCATGGAACAATACAATGAACTTCTTCGTATACTTAGTCAGTTCACACAACACAAAATGAACATGGATGAGGCTATTTCAGTCTCTTGTGTCATTGATACCTTGAAACATAAGACAGAGGAATTAACTCTTGTTGAGTTGGACTGTCATTTGCATATTGAGGAATCACCCAGGGCGCAAGGAAAATAACAAGCCAAGGAACAACGTTGATGGTGCGTATGTTGTCAATATGGTGGAACATAATAACTCTACCGGTACAATGACAACAAGAGCAAACGCAAACATCATGATAACAACAAGGTTGATCCTAACAAGAAGTCTAAATTGACTTGTTAGATGTGTGGTATAACTGAACATTTGAAAAAGGATAGCAGAGTTGTTAAGGTTGGTACTAAAAATACCAATGGTTCAAGAACAAGTGGAGGTAGGGTAGAGAACGGTCCGAAAACCGGACCAAACCAACTAAAATCGGACTAGACTGAAAACCGATTTGGCCCAAAACACCGGACCGCATCTTAAATGCACCAAGTCCATCGAAATGTGTTTCTATATTACGGTTCAAAAAATTTGTACACCCGGTCATATTTGGTCCTGGTTCCGTCCCTACCTTCCATAGTTCCATGTTAAAGTTAAAAGTAGGAAGTCTATCGATATACTCTCAATACTTCCAAAATTAGAATGTCTACTAAAAAATTTAATCGTGATTTGTTTAAATAATTGTTACAAAAGATTGTTAGGAAAAATATCCATTCAACCACAACCTATAGAACTGTTTTTTAGCAAAATTATAAGCTTTTAGATCCCGTTTTATGTTGCAGGAATGGCTTTCCATGACCAAGACGTGTACCATGAGCAAGATATATTCTTGGAGAACTACAAAGAAATGAACAAAAGCTTGAAAATATACATTTACCCGCACAAGAAAACTGACCCCTTTGCCAACGTTTTATTACCCAAAAACAGTGCTTCACCAGGAGGCAACTATGCTAGCGAAAGCAACTTTAAAATCGCCCTCTCAATGAGTCACTTTGTTACACAAGATCCATCTGAAGCTGACTTATTTTTCTTGCCTTTTTCCATTGCAAGTATGAGACATGATAACAGGATTGGAGTTAATGGCATACAAAAGTTTATAAAAGACTATATCTCCACCATCAGTCACAAATACCCCTTTTGGAACCGCACGGGTGGGGCTGATCATTTCTATGTTGCTTGCCACTCTATTGGGAGGACTGCCATGGAGAAAGCACCTGAAGTTAGAGTCAATGCTATTCAAGTTGTTTGCTCTTCAAGTTACTTCTTGACGGGATACATTGCACACAAAGATGCATCAATACCACAAATATGGCCAAGACCAGGAGTCTGCCCTAGCCGTCACCCTTCCAAAAGGTTTAATACCATAAATATCTTTTTTTTTAGTGTTCATATTTGCAGTTAGCATTGATTAGAACTCTATATATGCTCAATAGTCTTTTTCTTTTAATAAATGTTTCAGGAAAATGCTGGCATTTTATGCTGGGGCTATGAACTCAAAGGTGCGTGAATCTTTGGTTCGGACATGGATTAATGATACAGAGATTTTTGTTCACCAGAAGCATCTCAATACACCTTACTCAGAGTCACTACTTGGAAGCAAGTTTTGTTTACACGCGAAAGGATTTGAAGTGAACACTGCTCGTATAGGTGATGCAATCTACTATGGTTGTGTCCCCGTTCTGTTGGCTGACTATTATGATTTGCCATTTGCTGACATTTTGAATTGGAGTAGCTTCGCGGTTGTTATTTCTACAGAAGATATTGCAGTCCTGAAAACAATACTCAAAAAGAGAGTCGATTCTGGTGAGTACCTGAAGTTGCATAAGAATGTCTTAAAGGTGCAAAAGCATTTTCAATGGCATAAGAAGCCAGTCGATTTTGATACGTTTTACATGGTGTTGTATGGGTTATGGTTAAGGAGAAGTTCTATTAGGATCCTTCTGTTCAACTAGTGATTACTATTTAGATTGACATGATTGTCTTTCCGTTGCAGATAGACCACTACTGTTCTGGAAGAACGCAGAATAATGCTCAAGTTTGTAAGAAATATATATGAATTTTGATCCAACATTCAAACCTAAAAAGTTGTGCAGAGAGATGATTGCTGTGAATCTGTGATATATGGTGTTTCTTAGAATCATATCAACATAAATGCTAATTCCACATCTGAATCAAAAAAGCCAATTACCAATGTCTAAACAACCAAAAAATCTCTTTCGTTAAATTCTACCTTATTAGATCAACACCTTTTATATGACCATGTATACATTATCTGGAATACATGTAAAAAAGTAACATCCAAAAACATGCCTTGTTGTAATGTAATTTTTATCAGATGCCAATAGGACTTTGCATATAGCCGTACAGTCCATTAATCACAGATTGTGGATTCAAGTCTAGAGAGGCGAAACTAGTAAATGATTAGGGAAAACTTTTTGTATTACTAACTTAACGAAATTAAGGTTTGTGTCCTAAACGAAGACTAGTACCTTAATATTGACTAATCACTTTCCGTTTACCATGTGACCAACATCCTCTTTCTGCAGATTCCATGACAAAAAGCCTGCATATTGGGTTTATTTGTTACTTTTAGCACATTTTAGAAACAACAGAATTGGTATATATAGTGTTCGTGTTAACTTACGCTATACCAAAAAAAACTTGAACGATATGCAAATTTTTTTGGCTAGCATTCTTTTTGTAAACATTAGATCAGTCAGATTCAGCTTTAGGAGAGAGTTGAGACTTCAAGAATCTACAAGAAAAAATAAATAGTAAATAAATAAATAATAAAAATTACTTTCTTTAGTATAAGGCTTAAAAAGGGTTCCATTGCCGGGAATCGAACCCGGGTCTCCTGGGTGAAAGCCAGATATCCTAACCGCTGGACGACAATGGATTGATGTTTAAACATGTAAATTTGTTTTCCTTATATTAACTAAACTAAAAAGTCTCTAAAATGTCATTTCTTGCCATGTGTTAACTAAATTTCTTTTATCAAAAAAATACATATTTAATATTTTCTAAACTTTATTTTATTGAAAAAGAGTTTGTCAACAGGATATGAGTTTTCATTTAAAGAAAGCATTGCATATAACAACACATAAGGACATAACAAACAATTGCTGTTTGTTTGTAGACTAAAGGCAGTACCAGTTTATCAGATAACACTAGTCACTTTGAGTCACTTATTGCTAAAGTTTGTTTTGAGAAATGACACTAAAAATATAAAGCGCAATGTTTCGTTAAACTATGGTGACAAAATTGCTGAAAACGCGTCAAATTAAGGTTATCAACAGTGGGAACGATGGAAAGATGCTAATTTAATTGCTTTAATTTATTCATTTAACATTAAGATGAGATTTGTAGATGAAAATTTGAATGTGCCTCTCTACTAGAAGATCAAACTCCTAGAAAAAATCACTCAAAATACAACACTCATTAGCTTCACAAACTCTTCGTAGGCTTAGTTGTGAGCCCGAACCCGAATGGGTACAATGGGTCATAATGTGCATCCCCAACGTTCATTGGGAGCTGATCAACAGATTTGAACCAAGTACGTGCAAGCTTGCCTGTAAACCCATAGTCACCAAAAAGAGCATCTGTGACACCTTGACCCTCAGTTCCTGGGAGCCAAGCAGCAACAAGGGCGTCTATGGTTGCAACATATGGTTGCACCACCACGGGTCGGCCACTTATCAAGACCACCACACATTTTACTGAACCGCAGACGTTCTTGATAGTGCTTGGCCCAGGCTCTGGGATTGTCAGGTTCATGTTGTCTCCAAATGTCTCGGCATATGGGTGCTCTCCCACGACGACAATTGCATAGTCGAATTTGCTAGACTTGACGAAATCCCCACTTGGGTTCTCGTTGTAGACCACTTGAGTTTTTGGGTCAACGGCCTTTTTCACAGCAGATAGAATTGTGGTGCCTGCAATATCAAAGGGTTTAGTTCAATATTTTTAAAGGATTAGAGGTATTTTAATTATTATCAAATGACTTAACTGAAGATTTATAAATAAAAAATAAAAAAAAAATAAATAAATAAATTATGCAATATGACTATATGAGTGTTAGTAAATTGTAATTATACCATCAGTAATATCTCCTGAAAGTCCTTGCCACTCGATTGTCCATCCACCACACTGATAACCAAGGTTATCTGCATGGGACCCAGCAACTAGTATCTTCGATGCCTTCTTGGGAAGAGGCAACACTGGCTTCTTTGCAGATTTACCATTTTTCAATAACACAAGTGTTTTTCTCACAGCTTCCCGGGCAAGGTTCCTGTGCTCCTGTTCACATTCAAGTTTAAGCCAAATAAAGTTTAGCTTCAAGTTTTGATTTTTAAGGTTATTAGTTATATAATTAAAAAAGTCAAAAGACTCGGGTTACCTGACTTCCGAGGTACTTGGTCATGCTGTAATCAGCCAATGGGTGTTCAAACAGACCCATGGTAAACTTGACCCTTAGAATTCTCTTAACTGCATCATCTACCCGGCTCATGGAAATGAACTTGTTCTTGACTAGGTCAGTTAGGCCATCTATAAACTCGGTGTAGTTGTATGGTACCATGAACTGCATACAAGATACAACCAGCAGGTTAGATTCTTGTAATTTGAATACAATCATAAACAAGAAAAATCCAAACAAACCATGTCAATGCCAGTGTTCATCCCAGCAACAATAGAGTATGTATAATTAGCATGTTCAGGATTAGTGATCCTGTCAATCCCTTGCCAATCTGATATAACAAACCCCTGAAGTCAAAGTCAAACAAAAACTTCATAAGTTGCTCGTCATGTGTAGAAAAGCACTCGGTGCAATTAAGAAGCGGATGTTTACCTTGAATTTAAGCCTGTTCTTGAGGAAATCTGTGACAAGGTAACGGTTGGCGTGCATTTTGACTCCATTCCAGCTAGAATATGAGGTCATAATAGTAGCAACACCCTTGATGACTGCATCATAGTATGCTGGCATGTGAATGCTGAAGAAACCTTTGGCATCTATAATTGTGTTGCCCTCATTCGTGCCCAAATGAGTCCCTCCGTCTCCCAAATAATGCTTAGCACATGCTGCTATCTTATCTCTGTCCAAAGACAGAATTAACAATTATGCGTGGATAAAGATAAAACGTGCTGATATATTATGTTGTATAATGTAAACCGAACACCATTCAGTTTCGCCTGAAGATCCATCTTGCCGCCTTACGGCAGTCTAAAATACAAGGTGGCTGCTTTCATACATCAGCCACAAGTAAGCATGACATCATGGCCAACTTTTCAATTTTGAAAACAGACAATTTGGCATGTTTTATGAAACTATGGATTTTAGCAAGTGGAGTACATGGTCCACATCAGTTGAGATCTAGAGTTATCCCTTAATTACACAATGTGCTCTGTTGACTAAAAAGAGTCAAACTTATATATTATGATAAGATTTACAAAGCCTGCTTTTTAAAAGAGAAAAAGAAATATGATATTCCTTCCAGCTAAAAAATCAATTTAATATTTGTCACCTAATCTAATAAAAACTTTTTGAGCAACGATAAAAACACCACCTAACGAATACAAAAACGATTAAACTTATAAAACACGGCTAATCTTACTTATATCTTGTAATGATTACTAATCGACAGAATGTAATTTTGCAAATCTATCAATAAAATACATAGAATAAGTTGGTTTTTGACACACCAAGACTGGAAATGTCAATTTTTCGGCCGAAATCAGTAGAAGTTTATGGCTAAATAAAAAGGATTATTAGATAAACACAAAAAAGTCACTGTCACTATCTGTGACCAAAATGTATCCCATACTTGTGGCCTTGTGGGGCATCCCTCATCTTATCAGGGTTTAATTCACTTGCACCATTTTCCACTTTGTGATTCCCGTCTTTTTTTCTCATCTCATAAACGAAAAAGGCCCAAAGTTGCGTAAACAGGACCAGAAAATGAAATTTATAGTTGCCAAAACCGAATATAACCATATGCTAAAGCACGAGGCACTAGAAGTACCATTCATATCAAAGATTCAAAACATGTCAAAATAAACATGTCACGAGATGTTTGATTAGAAGGGTTAGTTAACTTACTGTCCACCGACGAAAGGAACACCCTTTCTTGAACCAGCAGGGATATCTCCTTGTAAACCTGATATAATCTCAGTCATTAACTTAACAATTTTGGGATCTTCACTATAACTCTCGAAGCAGCGACCCCACCTCGGATCTCTGCAAACCTGTTTAGCAACAACTATAATTATCAGAAAAGATTTCACCTTTTTTTATATTAGAAGTAAAATTATGCAGTAACTTTTTTTGAAAAAAACTTACTGCGATACAAGGTGCAAAAGCATATTGTATGCCAGTAGCTCTGACTTCAAGGGCAGTTGCAGCGCCAATCTTCTTAACCAAAGCAGGATCCCTGTTCATATTGTAGCATATAATTCAGTTATAAAACCATTATTAAGACTGTGGGCACACAAATCAGATAAACGGGTCGTGCTAAATCATCATGGGTCGATTTTGGACCAAGCTTGTTGTAGATGGGGTGTCATAAGGGGTTAACAATTAAATTCTAAGATATTGTCTACACTATCTATGTCCCAAATGATATCCAATTATCCATGCTTGTACATTATAACTTTAAAAGCTGTACACTGTTCGAGATTTATCTTTTTTTTTGGTTCTTAAAAAGCCTAGATAAAGTAATAACATTGCTATAGAACTTGCCTGGTAACTCCAAGACCAACATTGTGAGGAAAGATCGTCGCTTTGTAAACATTGTTATGACCATGGACAGCATCAATCCCATAAATCAATGGTATCCCCAATCGCGTGGATAACGCACCCTTTTGGTAATCATTGACCATGTCAACCCATGTTTTCGCAGAAGCATGTTTCCCTGGAACGCTCCCTCCTCCACTCAAAACACTCCCTGCAAAAGTATACAATATTCACAAACATCCAAACACAGGAAAAAAACATAAAATTTTTATTATGATTTGTGAGCTTTGGATACTGTACCAATTAAGTACTTCTTGATGACCTCATTGGATGCAACTTTTTTATCAATTTGTGTCATTTGGCCAATCTTTTCCTCTAATGTCATTCTTTTCATCAAGTCTTTTATCCGCATACCAATCGGTTGTTTTGGATCTTTGTACTTAAAGTACTCAGCTTCAGCCATTGAAGCCAAACAACACATCACCATAATCAACAAAACTGAACATTTCTTCATGTTCTTGACCCCCATTGCAAATGGGAGTATGCTCTTCCTTATTTAACTTCAACTGACAATTTTTCTACAGGATAGTGATCATAGTTAAATAAAAACAAACCATTTAGGTGAGGATATCATATTAACAATAAATGGCATTAAAAGAAAATGCTCAGATTGTCTCAGATTGGGTCCCAGTTTTACTTTCAATAGTCCAACATGCAAGATTTATGCTGTACTACTTCAAATTGAACACAAACAATGTGATTACTGATAACAGTGAGGAAAGTTTTAAGCTAAAAGACAAAATAATAAAATTAATATAATACTAAAAGCCAAGATTGAATCTAGATTTCAGAACCAATGCATGATGATCAGTAATAATAATAAATTACTATAATAAAGTTCAAAACTTTCTGTTACATTTTAAGTTGGTTCCACATGAAATTAGCAGTTTCAGTTACTCTAAAATGAAAAATATTTGCATTTTATGATGCAAAAGTACTTTTTTATTTTATTTTTTTACTTTTTTTAACGGTAACTAGCTATCTCACAATAAACACGCCACCAATTTATCTCTCACATGTCCTAAGTACGACTCAAACATTGCACAAATGAAATAAAATGTAATATTTCATATCTAGCAGCTTACTTAAGCTATAAAAGGAAACATGAAATGAATTGGTACACAAACAGAAGATCAAGATCATAAAACAAGACAGCAACATTAACACGTTTTGTTTTATTTTCATAAAAATAAAATAATACTTACAGTGGTGACCAGATGGTGAGAGAGTGAGACTGGTTGGTTTAATGAACTAGTATGAAATAGGATGGATATTTATAGAAACTTGCCTTTAATATTTATTCAATGTTTTTTGTTTAAAGTTTGTGGATTAGTTGGCTTTTTCTTTCTTTGCTCAAAAGTTAGCTTAATCGTTTGTTGGATGCTGAAATTCAAATTTACAACGTTAACAAAGACCGTTAAATCCAATACTATATATACTTATTAGTTATTACTCCCTAAATTATGGGTACCATTGTTTATTTTGGTTGGGACACTCATTGTATAAGTATACAAAGCATATTGTAAATACTGTACAATTATGGTTATGCACAATCATGGAGCTTTGTGGTCCACTGAGTGAAGCTTATTGAGTTAAGCGAGCCTATGTGAGAGTAGTACCGGGTTGGGTGACCAACCGGGAAGTCCTCACTTGGGGACCACAAGCTCTAATGATATCCACCAGCTACCTTAGAAGCCTGGGCCCAACCATGTGATGTCTTGATCCAACAAAGGATGCGTGTTCGATTCCGTTCCGCAGCATGGTTGGGTATTGGGTGAAGGTATTTCACAGGCATCAAACCTTTGCTGGATAGGGTTGATGGGTACCATTATAGTACACAGGGTTGAGGTGCCCCTACCAATCTACACTTTTTGATCCAACTATGTTATGCACAAATTAAAGTATCTCAATCAAAACCTTAAGGGCACGTTTGGTAGAGAGAATTTCAGAGAAATGAAATGAAGTAAATAATAGAAATTCAGAGAATAGAAATCAGTAGAGAATTTTGTTCAATTATAATGTTTGGTAACAACAGAGAGTTAACACGAGAAATGAAAAAAAATAATTAAATAAATTTTATCATATGAGACTCACATGTATTTGTTTGTTGATTTTTTTATTGAATTTAATTTTCTAAATAACAATTTTAAAAAATATATATATAATTTTTTTTTAAACTTTTTAATTTTTTTAAATTTATTTAAAAAAAAACTTATTTTTTAAAAAAATTATTTTTTTTTAAATTTTCTTAAATTTATTTTTTATAAAATTAATTAAAAAAAATTATTTTAAAAAAATGTTTTTTTTTTCTAAATAACAATTCTATATAAAATATAGAATTTTTAAATTATTTTTGTAATTTTTTTAACAAAGTACACCATTTAAAAAAATTATAATTTGAAGCGATTAAAAAAAAAAAAAAAAAAAAAAAAAAAAAAAAAAACTCAATTCTCTAAATTCTCCGCCAAAAGGATGGAAATAGAGTTTAACTAAATTACACTACCATTTCTCTCCAACTCTCCATCAATTTCTCTTCAATTCTTCACTTTTTTATTTCTCTCTGCAAAACAAGAGAATTCAATTCAATTCCATTTCTCCTATTTCTTTTCTCTTTACCAAACACACCCTAAGTGTGCAAATCAATTACCTTTAATTATACTCGCTCCGTGACATAATAAATGTTTTCAATATGCACAAAGTTTTAAAATATCTCATTAACTATACTCTTTACCAATCAAATACTATCTCTTACCACTAAAATCTCTTCTCACGGATTAAAATATATAGTAGACACTTATTTTATGAAATCCCAAAATAATAACGCGTAAACTTATTTTGAAACATAAAGAGTATTTTGAGATGTCTCAAAATAACAGTCTTTTTATTGTGTCGGTCAATTAAAAAAGAGTTTATCGGATAAAAGTGATATTTGATTGGTTGAATAATATAGTGATCTTACTTTTATTAAACTGTATCTTTTTGTTTAAGGACAATAATTTTAAGATGGATAGAATATTAATTATTAAAAATTACTATATAATTAAAAACAACAATGGAGTTCAAGAAATGATAGAGAGAAAACAAAAGTGATGGGGAAAGTTTGTTATTTGATTCAAAATGAAACGGATACAAGAATATTTATACTAAAGTTTATAGTCTAATCTCTATACTATACAAATTTACAGAACAAGCCCCTCAACTATCATTTTCCTTCTCTTTTACACTCCCCTCAAGTGGAGAGTTAGAAGGCACTGAAACTTCCAACTTGGACAAAAGAGTGTTATGTTGTTCCATAGACACCACCTTAGTAAAAACATCAGCAAGTTGGGATTTTGTAGTCACATAAGAAGGATTAATAAGACTTCAACTTGTCTCTTACAAAACGGCAGTCCACTTCAATATGCTTTGTTTTAGCATTAAACACTGGATTTGCAGCTATGTACAACGATGCTTGATTGCCACAGAACAAATCAACAGGTTCTAGTCCTTCAATACCTTGATCTTTTAGCAGACTTACTAACCAAGTTACTTCACAACATGTCAATGCCATATCTCTATAATCTGCTTCAGCTGATGACCCTGAAACAACTGCTTGCTTCTTTGACTTCCAGGAAACATGAGAATCGTCCAAAAGAATACAGTAGCCAGTGGTTGATCTTCTAGTCATTGGATAACTAGCCCAATCTAAGTTACAATAAGCTTTAAGTTGAACAGCAGAATCCTTTGCAAATAAAATTCATCGTCCTGGTGCTTGAATAAGATGTCTCAACAAGTTCTAACAAGTCTACTTGACAATTAAAACAAGCAATACCTACAGCAAAGGCATGCTCAAACTCATCACAAGTATCAACACCATGCTTAAGTTGCTGAAATGTCTTTATCAATTGCTCAAACTGTTGAGGAGTAAAGCTAACATTCCCATTTTTCACATATGCTGCAGTTTTTGGTGCAAATTGAATTAGTTTTTGGTGTAAACTGAATCAGTTTTTAGTGCAAACTGAATCAGTTTTTGGTGCAAACTGAATCCTACCCTGACTATCTTTGTTCTTAGACTGCTTAAACTTAGGATGCCAAGAACGATAGCCTACTTTTTCCCAGCACTTCTCTGGCGGATGCCACTTAACCCATAAATAGTACATTTCTCTTCGAATGACCCTTTACTAAGCAAAGCAGTTGACTTAAATGAAGCAGTACTTAACAAATTCCTTTGTGATTCTTCTTGTTGTAGCATAGAACAAGCATTCTCAATACTAGGCAGTGGAACAATCATAAGCAGTTGACTTCTTTGACTGTTATAATGCTCATCCAACCCATTAAAAAACTGAAACAACCTCTGTTCCTCTTTTTGCTTGTTCAACACACTTAGAATATTTTCAATTTCAGGAGTAATTTGAGACAACACATGCAAGGTAGTCATATTATCCAATTCCTCCCAAACAGTTTTCATAACAGAACTTCCAGATTGAGTAATAGCATACGTATCCTTATTTGACTTATACTTTCTAGAATCATCACTTAAGGCAAACCTATTTTCCAACTATTGCCATATTTCTCTAGCAGTTCCAACAAACATTACTGATCTAGCAATTGATTCACTAACTGATACTAATATCCTACAAATCACTATATTGTTACAAGTGTCCCATAATTCAACAATATTTTCATCCGTAAGAGAACGAGTAACAATACCTTTGACAAACCTTAATTTTCTCTTCGTAGACAGACTAATTATACTATAAATGAACTTGGTCCCTCAAATATCCTTTTCCTTCTCTTTTACATAATTTAGTCTCTTTAACTTTCTAATTTTTTACTTGTATTTAAACTATTAAATGCATTTTTTTCCTAATATAAATTACTAAAATTTTAACTTTTTAAATTATATCATTTTCAACGGTATACTTTGTATGCTTTGTGTGGTAGTTGAGAGCAGCATAACATTATTATACCAAAAATCGTGAGTTCAATTTACAACTCTTATGTTATAAAAAGAAACTTACACGAATATTAACACTAACGAGAATCATCCCGACGCAGTGCACGAGCAACATAAAAACTTGTGTAATTCAATTTAAATTTAACATAATATTGTTTTTAATTTCTTTTGTTGTGTTATATGGCCTTTTGTATTATGTGACACACACGAATTTGTCATAATTTATGCATTCTTTAAGGACAAATTATGCACTTTATCAATAAACTTTATAGAATTTATTTAAATATAACATAATATATATTTTTTAATTTCTTTTGTTGTGTTATATGGCTTTTTGTATTATGTGACACACATGAACTTGTCATAATTTACGCATTTTTAAGGACATATTATGCGCTTTATCAATGAACTTTATAGAATTTATTTAAATTTAACATAATATTATTTTTAATTTCTTTTGTTGTGTTATATGGCTTTTTGTATTATATGACACACATGAATTTGTCATAATTTATGCATTCTTTAAGGACAAATTATGCACTTTATCAATGAATTTTATAGAATTTATTTAAATATAACATAATATATATATATATATATATATATATATATATATATATATATATATATATATATATATATATATATATATATATATATAGGGTAGGGTTCTAGAGAAAAGTGCATTTCGGTAGAAAAGTGAGAAAATAACTGTGATGCACTAAAATAAAAATTGGTGCATCACAATTAAAAATTTTAGTGCATCACAGTTATTTTCTACTTTTTTACCGAAATGCACATTTCTCTTGAACCGAACACTATATATATATATATATATATATATATATATATATATATATATATATATATATATATATATATATATATATATATATATAAAGGGGATATCTTGGCTACAATTATTGTAGCCAAGATGGCTACAATCCTCACTAATATCAGAAGTAGGACCAAACTGAGAGTTAGCAGCATAAACAAAGAGGAATTTGTGAATGAGAAATACAAGTTTCCTATCTTCATAAATTACACAAAAAATAATTCAGAACCCACTAAAATGATTCAGGAACCCAGCAGAAAATTTAAGGACCCACAAATTATAACATGAAATTGTAAGGAATTTACTACAAACAAATTGTAGCTAATATATATATATATATATATATATATATATATATATATATATATATATATATATATATATATATATATATATATATATATATATATAATTTCTTTTGTTGTGTTATATGCTTTTTGTATTATACTATTATGTGACAAACATGAAGTTGTCATAATTTATGCATTCTTTAAGGACATATTATGCGCTTTATCAATAAACTTTATAGAATTTATTCAAATTTAACATAATATTGTTTTTAATTTCTTTTGTTGTGTTATATGGCTTTTTGTATTATGTGACACACATGAATTTGTCATAATTTATGCATTTTTAAGGACAAATTATGCACTTTATCAATGAACTTTATAGAATTTAAATAAATGTTTTTTGTTTTGTCATTACTAATGACTCTATAAAGATATACATGTGCATACTTTTGTCTCAATTATATTCGTCTTTGCTTTTGTTGTGTTATATGATTTCTATTTGGTTCAGAATCGTTACTTAGAGCAAACGGTAAGGTAACGTGAGTGGATGAGTTATAGGTTAACTCGGTGCGTTATTGTACCATGGGTCTGCGTTATATACATGTTAACGTGCTAAATGATTTACTTAACGTAGCGTTAAGCTTGAATGTTGAATAAAAAAAAAATTACACTTTGACCCTTGTAATCTTTTATATTATTTGAATTTCAAAAACCAAAAATTACAAAACACCCCCCATTTGATTTAAAATTCAAGCCAAAAATTACAAAAACAATACGAAAACATAAATCATCCAACGATACTCATGAAGCTTTTATATATATTTGTAATTGTCGATGAGCTCTGACTTCTCTTCTCATACTTGCAACACTTGTTCCCTAACAATCTTCAAGGTGACATGAAGTTGCAGATCTGTTTCATCGTTTCTTAATAGAGTTTTTAGACCGACCCTGATAGCTGGATGGTCTTGAGGCAGCGCACGCAACCTTTCGATCTCTGGAGCATGTTCATCCTTCTGCAACATAATACGATTTATCTCACCTAGAAAATTGTTAATCAGCATGAGCTATTTTTATTGTTCATTTCGTAATCGGGTAAGGATGCTCCTTTGCACCTCAGCTAGTTCGTTAGCCACAGTGTTAGTGTGAGATTATGAAGTCTTGTTAAAGTGGCATTTATAGAAGAAACTAGCCGTCAGAGGATATTGTAACGGAAACTAGCCGTTAGGCATTTTATTCAGATTCAAACTAGCCGTTAAGCATTTTAACAGTACATCATTTTAAAAACGATACGGAAATAGTTAAAAACGATACTAAATCATACGAGACAAAAAAGGAGCAGAGAATCTTGCTGCTGATCACTTATCCCGGTTAGAGAATCCTCATCAGGATATTCTCGAGAGAAAAGAAATTAATGAAACTTTTCCTCTGGAGACTCTCAATTAACCATAAATTAGCCATATGGGTTGGTTTCTCAAAACCTCCCACACGTGAACATATTTGAAGCTTTTCCCACCATAGCGTTGCTCATAAATGGTCTTTGCAGTGGCGAGACGATCATTGGCATCTACAACCCGATTCCAAAATGTGTAATCTTTGTGGGTATGTTGTTCTTGGTAAACTTTACCCCAAACTTCAGCCAACAATTTTTCTTCATCTCTCCACCATAAATTCGCCATATGTGTGATCTTTTATAAAATGTTTAGATGTAGAAGTGTGTGAACAAAACTGGACTCTGTTATGTTATTTATAGCTGTCTTAAACAATAAGACTGGGATTTTGGATTTCAAATTTAAAATTCAAGTTCAAATTTGAAATTTAAATTAAAAAATGAGCGGGGTATATTTAAATTTCAAATTAAAAAACGAGAAGGATATATTTAAATACAGATTCAAAAGATGGCGGGATATCAAAATTGAAATGGGAGCGGGATTTCAAATTTGAAATTCAAATTCAAGTTCAAACCTATATATAGCCTCGTACACTGGATTGTTTATACACACACACGCACAAAATTTATTAACAAATTCTCTCCACAACAATCTCTCGCAAAGACTTCTCCCAACAATTCCCAAGTCACCGTGACTTCTCCTAACAATTCCCAAGTCACTGTGACTTCTCTCAACAATTCCCAAATGAACGCGACTTCTCCCAGCAATTCCCACGCTCCAACATGTTTCCAAATGAACCGGTGAACACTCCACCGGAAGACATCTTTCCGGTATTTACTCTGAAAAATGAACCGGTAACCAATCAACCGGTTGTCGAACAACAACCCGATCAACCGGCAAACAATCCACTGGCAAGATTTGGGTTGACTGATGAAGAACTCATGGAGCAAGATTTGCAAGTCTTGAGAGAGTATAAAGAAGCCGAAGAACGTGAGGCAGCTGCTCGTAGGGCTCGAAAAGATGCTCGTACGGAGTGGGTAAACAGAGAAGCACAATACTGCTGGGCCATGGGGTTATGCCCTATTCAATCAAAGTCTTCGACTTCGAGTGACGAGGGTTATGACTCAGATGATTCGTTTTTTTTAATTCGTAGTTTCATTTAGATGTTTAATGTATTTACATTTCATCGTACTTTTTATGTTTAATGTAGTTCGTGTTTTAAGTTTAATGTTTAATGTAATTCGTGTCTAAGTATAATAGTTAATGTAAGTTGTATTTTATAAATGTTTAATATTAGTTTTAGTTTAGAGTTGAATTTGAAAATATTTGAGTTAGCTGAGTTAAGGTGAGTTATTGTAACATGTGTTTTTTTATGAGTTAAGGTGAAAAGGTTAAAGCTGATGTGACACTAACGTCGCACCGAGTTTGTTAGTACAAAACTGGGGCACCCCTCTAGATTTGGTTAGGCACGAGCCTTGAGAGGGTGAGTTATGACTGTTAAGATCTTCGAGTAAGCTGCTAAGAAAGAAACACCGTTAGCCTCACCGCGGAAGGGGTGTTCCGCGGTCAACCTCCGGTGTGAGAGTAAGTGTATGATAGAGAGAGATAAAAGTATTTAAAGATAAAGTGTGAGAGAGAGAAAAGATCTGCCTCAAGAATGAACCTTTTTGCTCTTTATATAGGCCAAGCATACTTGTCCTTTTCGACCGTTTATGCATGTTTCTCGGAATTGCGCACTCCCCTTATTGTTCGGCTTATTCCATGATCATGTACCATCTGTCCTTTTTGTCTCTGATCCATTGTATGACAGCTGTTTGTACTATTGCTTTTAATCCGCGTCCTGGGTTAGTCCGGATACATGTCAGTGTCTGCGGGCTATCCCGTTCGTTTCACCGGGCTGGGCTGCGAGTGTGTGTTCCGCGGTTTGCAGCGAAAGGCGTATGTGAACTCCGCTCCTGTCGGATGTGAACTCCGCTCCTGTCGGATTTGTCAATATGAGACCAGCTCCGGACCCCTCCTGGCACGAGGAGCCGTTTGTGTATAGATTCCATGGTTCCGCGTAGGGTAGCTCTTCTACGGTTGAACTTGCCGCTGCGGTTATATCTTCTGGAATTTCCGCGATCAAGGCCGCCAGAATTTGACCCCTGGTTGCTGTTCTTGGTCTGTAATTGATGTCATGCTCTCCCAATTCCATTGCCCATTTTGTCATTCTGCCCGTTTTTCCGGTTGTGCTAGCACCTGCTTGATTGGTTGATCAGTGACGACGATGATTGGATGTGCCTGGAAATATCTCCTTAATCTTCTGGCCGCATGGACTAATGCTAAGATTAGCTTCTCCATTGCGCTGTAGTTTATTTCCGGGCTCTGTAAGGCGCGGCTGACGAAGTATATTGGCATTTGGCGCGCTCCTCTCTCTGCTAGCAACACGGCACTGATGGCTTCTCGTGCCGCGGATAGGTACATTACTAATTCTTCCTTTGGGCGAGGGGCTGTCAGAGTTGGGAGGTTGGCAATGTGTCCTTTCATTTCTTTGAAGGCCGCTTCCGCTTCTGGTGTCCACTGGAAGTCGCTCTTCTTGATGCACTTTTTTAGTGTTCGAAAAAATGGTAGTGACTATTCTGCGGATTTTGAAAGGAAACGGTTGAGGCTTGCCAGCTTTCCATTGAGGGATTGCACTTCTTTTAGGGTTCTTGGGGATGGTAGTTGGGCGACGATCTGGGATTTCTCCGGACAAGCGCGGATCCCCTGCTTGTTAATCAGGTGTCCCAGGAACATGCCTTCCTCAGCGCCAAAAGCGCACTTCTTTGGGTTCAACTTCATATTGATTTTTCTAAGGGTTGCGAAAGTTTCTTCTATGTCCCTTAGCATCTCCGTTTCTGAGTGACTTTTTATGACCAGATCATCTACGTACACCTCCAAATTTCTCCCAATCTGCTTTTGAAAAGCCATGTCGACCAATCTTTGGTACGTAGCTCCCGCGTTCTTTAGGCCGAAGGGCATTTTTTGATAGCAAAATATTCCTTGGTTTGTGTGGAAGGCGGTCTTCTCTTCGTCTTCCGCGGCCATTTGTATCTGGTGATACCCTTTATACGCATCCAAGAAACATTTGAATGTATAGCCGCACAATGATTCCACCTTCCAATCAATTTCTGGTAGGGGGTAGCAATCTTTGGTGCAGGCTTTGTTTAAGTCTTTGAAGTCGACGCACATTCTCCAGCTCCCATCGCTTTTCTTTACTAAGACGGGGTTTGACAACCAATCGTGATAGTGGACCTCTCTCATGATACCGGCTTCTACTAACTTGGTTACGTCGTCATTAATAGCTTTGTTTCTTTCTGGAGCTTGCTCTCGCTTCTTTTGTCTTACTGGGGTGTACCCTTCCCGCACATTGAGCTTGTGTTCTGCAATACTCCTTGGTACTCCGGTCATGTCTGATGGTTTCCATGCGAAGATATCCAAATTGTTTCGGAGTAGGTCGCACAGGTCTTTTTTCCCTTGGGTAGTGAGGCTTCCCCCTATAGTGATTGTCTGGTCTGGGAACTCCGGGTGTAGCGCGACCTTGATGCTTTCCGCCGCGGCTGCTTCACTGTTCTGCTGCGGTTGTGTTTCTGCTTTCATGCGACATTCGGCGGGTACGACTTTGTCGCTGTGGATCGTTACTATGCCTCCCTCAGTCGGGAATTTTATCATGCCGTGGGCCGTAGAAGGTATGATCTTTAGCAACCTTATCCCCGGCCTACCGATGATTCCATTGTACGGTGATGGTGATTGTACCACCATGAAATTCATCCATGTGCTCGCTGAGTTTTCCTCATTCCCCAGAGTTACTTCCAGCAGGATTTGGCCTAGAGGCCATGATATTTCGCCGCTGAAACCGAGTAGTGGGGTTGTGGCGGGAATCATCCTTTTCCTGACCTCTGGGTTTAAACGGTTAAAACAGTGTTCATAGAGTACCTCTGATGCACTCCCGTTGTCGACATACATTCTGTGAACGCGATGGCCCCCTATTTCTGCTTTAATTACCAGCGGATGGTCATCCCAGTCATCCCCTTGTACCGGGGGAAAAGATATCTCCAGGTCTGGACCCGCGTGCGGTGGAATTTTTTGCTTCACATTTCTTTGCCAAGATTGAATCATAAATATGGCGGGGGCTTTGTCTTTTGTCGCGGCGTCTTTTTTAACGCCCTTAGCTGCTCCTCCTTTTTGGCTGCCATTCTTTATTTCTTTCACCAAGTGTGCCAGTTGGCCGGATCTTACTGCTTCCTCAATTTGCTTCTTTAACTGAAAGCATTCATCCGTGGTGTGTCCTCTTTCTCTGTGGAAGTCGCAGTATTTGTCTTTGTTTCTTGACTCCACCGGACTTGCCATGGGCGGTGGTGCCGTGAAATTGACGGAGTCCATTGCTAAGATCTCCCTTGGCGTCCTAGTGAGAGGTGTGAATAGGTCAACTTGCCTCCTATCCGCCCTGGAGCGTCCCTTAAATTCTGATTTTTGCTCAAACGTCTGGGTGGTTTTAGGCCCGTTTTCTTGAGCTTTCCACGTGGGCCGGTCTTGCTTTTTCTTAGACTGATTTGCCGTGGCCGTAGTACCGCGGAGGAAGGCTGTTGTTGCTTTCCACATCTCATCCATCGTGCGTGGATATTGTCATTGAGTCTTTTTATCAGTTCCGGGTTGGTGATCCCGTGCATGAATCCGGAGACTTTCATGCATTCTGGGGCCCCTTTCACGTGCATACTCTCAGCTTTGAAACGTTCAACGAAGGCTCCAGTCGATTCTCCTTCTTTTTGTTTGGTGTGATGCAACTCCACTGGGTCTTTTGCATATTTCTTTTGTTGGAGGAAGTATGATAGGAAGCTTTTCCGCAGATCTTCAAAATTGTCAATGCTTTCCACGGGTAGTTCGTCGAACCACACTCGAGCATGGCCCATAAGAGTAGAATTGAACATGTGACACCAGGTAGGCATGGCCCATCGTTCCACTTTGGCCGCGGTACAGAAATTTTTCAAGTGATCCTCCGGATCGCTTGCCCCGTCATAGGTTTTAACGTTGGACGGCATTCGTGTTCGCCTGGGGAACTCAAAGTTTCTGATCCGGTGTGTGAATGGATCGCTATCTTCGATATCGTACGGGCGGTAGAGATCATCTTCACTGTGTTTGATGCTTCTGGATTTGGATTCCCAATGCCTTCCGTCACTGTCTTCGCTGTCTAAGGAGAGTCGTTTTTTCTTTTTTCCGGGGTCGGAGTATGCGGACCGTCTCCCAGCGCTTCGCTTCCTGGAATAGGGTGCGCTGTTGTAAGTTGGACTGGGGCTTCTTCTTTTTCGTCCAACTGGTCTGTCCCTGCTTTCCTCTCGCCATGTACGTCCATTCTCGGCTCTGTGTTCTTCCCCGGCCCGGATTTTTGAGCTTAGCCTTGAGAACACATCTGCTTTCCGGTTTCCCAGTCGCGACCGGACATCCTGTCTTTTCTCTCCTAGGCGTGTGAAGACGGTCGACCGAGGGCATCTCTGCTTCTCATGGATTTCTTCAGGAGTTTGTGTATTTCTGCTGCTAAGTCGAGAAAAGACACTCCGAGAGTATGAGTCGTCGGAGGAACCAGACTTGGCGTTTGGCCTATCTTGTCGCTTTGTTCTGACCTCTTTCTTACTCAGGGATTTGGACTCGGAATCTTGGGCTTGTTCACGAGCTCCTCTGCCCTTTCCTTCTTCGCCATCAAAGTCAAGGCGTGTCTGCACCTGCCTTAACTTTTCTTGATGAACCTTTTCGGCCATTAGGGGCAACAATTGGTCGTAATGCTTGTCGCAAAACTCCCTTAGTGCCACGTCTGGCAATGGTTCGTTTGCTTCTTGACTCTTTTCCTTCTCCAAGGTGTTCCGTACTGCAGATTGTTCTTGGGTGGGAGCAGAGCCGCTTCTTGCCGGATGGCTCATGTTGGTTTGAGTATCTTTGGAAACGTAGTTAAGTTAACGAGTCCCGACACGGATGGCGCCACTTGTTAGTACAAAACTGGGGCACCCCTCTAGACTTGGTTAGGCATGAGCCTTGAGAGGGTGAGTTATGACTGTTAAGATCTTCGAGTAAGCTGCTAAGAAAGAAACACCGTTAGCCTCACCGCGGAAGGGGTGTTCCGCGGTCAACCTCCGGTGTGAGAGTAAGTGTATGATAGAGAGAGATAAAAGTATTTAAAGATAAAGTGTGAGAGAGAGAAAAGATCTGCCTCAAGAATGAACCTTTTTGCTCTTTATATAGGCCAATCATACTTGTCCTTTTCGACCGTTTATGCATGTTTCTCGGAATTGCGCACTCCCTTATTGTTCGGCTTATTCCATGATCATGTACCATCTGTCCTTTTTGTCTCTGATCCATTGTATGACAGCTGTTTGTACTATTGCTTTTAATCCGCGTCCTGGGTTAGTCCGGATACATGTCAGTGTCTGCGGGCTATCCCGTTCGTTTCACCGGGCTGGGCTGCGAGTGTATGTTCCGCGGTTGCTCTTGTTAAGGTGAGTTATTGTAACATGTGTTTTTTTATAAGTTAAGGTGAAAAGGTTAAAGCTGATGTGACACTAACGTCGCACCGAGTTAAAGTATAACTCATCGTCACCATACCTTGTGCTCTAATTATCACGTATTCACAAAATGTAACGTTTGATTATGGTTCCTGGTTCTAGAAATATACTCGTATAAGGTTACAAAAGATTATGAGTATTTTTCATAAACAAATTACTCAGTACATATAGTATCCTTCATCTCCTTGTGATCTTTTTTAAGAAGAAAAGAAGATAATAATGTCACTTAATTACTCCGACAAGAAGGTTTCAAAGTCTTTCAATGAAGGTTTCAACCCACAAGGGTTCGAATCTGAAGAAGGCAGGGTTTACTTCAATTTAAGTGTCGTGCCTTCGGGCGGCTTAAGTTGAAGATTTTCCCCCCACCGGGTTTCAAATTGGACTTGGATTTCCCCGATGAAAGTCAATTTAAAAAAAAAAAAAAAAAATTACTCCGACAAGAATATCCAAAAACCTCGAGAATGTGTATGCTGGCACGTTATCTTATTATTATTATTATTATTATTATTATTATTATTATTTATTTTTTAATTTTACTTTTATTTATTTATTTATTTTTTTAACATATGATGGCACGTTATCGAGAGTGGGATATGGTAGCAACTAGCAACATCACATGGGAATAATTACTCTTTTTTATTTGCTAATAACTTATTATTATATTTATTTTACCCGACTATTGTAATTGGCTCAGATTTATGGTTACATTACATATTTTTTTTTTAACGGCAGGTTAGATGTTAGTTATTGGTTCGAGTTAGTGTCGCATTTTCGGGCAGAGATACCAACCGCGAGCCTCTCCTTAGGGGATAACCCCACTCCTATTCCCGATTCACCTGCTATCATTAGAGCTTGTGGTTCTCAAGTGAGTACCCAAACCGGTACTACTATCACTTGGGCTCACTTAACTAGTTAAGCCTTTACCACTATACCACAAGCACCATGATTTATCGTTACATTACTTGAGTTTTAAAATAAACAAGCCATTTAAAAAGTAATACTAAACGCACCAGGAATTGATAAGTCATAAGTCAACGTGTGCTTAGTATGAGGACAAATGATTCGATCTTCATTGTAAATCTCGGATTGCCTAACGTTCAAAACAATAGAGTAATATAAAAAAATGTATTTGAAAATTATTTAAGATACTACTTCATTAGCTTCAAAATAATTATCTACGTACTGGGAATAGGATCAAACAAAAAGTAGTTCTCTTTTAAGAAGTTTAAAAAGTCACCAGAGTCGCGATTCTGTTAAGAAAAACATCAAGATATGTTGAGTATCATTTTTTGTAAAAAATTATGCTGAACATCAAAATATGATGAGTATCAACCTAAAAAATAAATAAATAAATAAATAAATAATGATGAAAACAAACGGAGTATTAATGAAAATGAACATTTTCTATTAATGAATTTTTTGTACTGATGAAACTTTTTATTGATGAATATGATTTGATGAAAATAAAAAAATGATTAACACGTATTGATGAACATATTAAAAGCTGATGAACATTTTCTATTGATAAATACGATTTGATTAACATAAAACAAAAGAACAAATGAACACGTTTTGCAGATTTGAAGTTTTATTCATCATTATTTTGATTTTTTCAGGAAATCTCGATTCTCGAAGCTTTTATTTAAAAACCCAACCCATAGGGTTTTAGTAATCAAAATCCAAAAATATTTCCAAAGATAAAAAGTCAAGTTATTAAATTTGAACTTGAAACTTCATTAACCCGATCTCTCTTCCTAAAGTCGCGCATAATGCATGCATCTAACCTACGCATAAACACATCCTTAATTATGCATCTTAAAACCAAGCAAAATGAATTATTCATTTCATTATTCAATTGTAAATAAAGATCAAATTTATTTATTTATTAGTTTTTTTGAACTATTTAGAGTTTCAAAAGCGCTATGGCAACAAAGTATTTTTTTTTTTAAGAACAGAGCAATAAAGTATTAAACACGAGTAAGCGAAGTCAAGAAATTATACTATACAATGAAAAGGTGGCACACACGCTACCCTCAATCATCGGGATATACATAAATTCTGTATTTTTATACATTATGAAATGCAATTTGATTTTTAATTATAATTTTGCTTTGCTTTTAACGTTATCGCATTAAGAGATTCTTAAAAGAAAAAAAGAAGCAACGACCGTGTAGAAAGAGGCAACCACAATACTATTAAAAAGCTAGCTAGCGAGATTTGAAGATCTCGAGTTTTGAATGTTTTAAGTTGATCTTGACTCAACTTAACTTATACGGGTTCAGTTTTGTAATGTCTCTAGTCAATCTTGCGTAAATCAAGCGAACATAAAGGATTATGTCCCATTTAACAGAGTTTCCATGTTCCGTACGTGATTCTAGTCAACCAAGTATAAGACTACGTATAATATTATTTCCACAGTCAAAACGTAAATGATTTTGGAGGTGTAACATATGGTGACAACGTTTTTCTTTAAAAAAAACATGTCATTATCCTAAAAAAAACTAACACCACATCGGGATACATAAACGTAAATCGGGGACAACATAACATGACAATTTAGTACCTTATTTTGAATTTTATCCCAACTAGTTTGCTAAAAGTATCATAGTTAGTTTACTTCATTATTCATACATATGTCAGTTTATCTTACTAAATATGATACAGTCGATTAGTCATCTGGAGTTGGAGCGGATAGATCGAGTCCTTAATCAGTTGGCGGGGTTCGTGAGCAAGAGAAGGCAAGATGGTAGTAAGTCGCTTAATAACAAATTGGCATAATGACAACTGATTATGAGACACATGCCATTGTCTTGCTTAGTATCTTCATACTCTTTGAACAAGCCAAAATAGCAATAAAAGCTCACACATTGTGAACCTCTTCCAATTTTTCATGTCATATTGATGCATCAAAACAAGTCTTTCATAACTAGCCACACATATATTTGAAGATGAGTACATTATAAGGTTTTTTTTTTTTTTTTTTTTTTTTTTTTTTTTTTTTTTCCTTCCCGGAGTTGGACAATTTAACGAACACTAATTTGAATATTTGCTCGCCCTTTAAATAAGATATAAATGGACAATTGAATTGTAACGCGCGTTATCAATCATTTTTGTGCATGTATTAGTTACTTTGGCATTTTTTTATGTGGACCCAAATCTAGTAATGTATGCACTAAGTTCATCGTGAATCATGATAGTATTAGTTGTTTCCCACGTTATAATGACTATTTTTCTTAATAATTAGTATAGTACGAGCGCATACTTGTCTTCTGTTCTATACAAAGAATACTGATTACACGATTAATAAAACTATCATCCACTCATCCTCTAATAAAACTTGAAAAAAAAGTCATTATATAGAAAGTAAGTTTCACATATATTTGACTTAGGCCAGTAGTAGAATATTTTTGTGAACATTAGACAACTTATTACTTATGCATGTGAATGTGCCATATAGATGATATGGACAATTTTATCAAAATGTATATGTACAGTGTTATATGTGTCTGGACTAGCTAGCATATTGTAATGGCTAGGAGTTGTTAGTTAATTTGTTGAGCTAAATGTGTATGCATTGAGGCTTTTAGTGAACGGGAAGAGTTTATAAAACTAGCAAGAAGTTGGAGGAGAAATTACAAAGGGTTGAGAGGGCGGTTCTAGGAATGCTAAACCACTCACCATTATTATAATTTTTTTTTCCCTACATCTAGAAGAGATCCAAGCAAAGGAAAAATGCTTTAATCATTGAGGATAAGGTCTTTTTTGCCTTGTCGAACGTCTCAATCCTATGACACCAAAAGAACCACATGGTAAGTTGAATCACAACGTCGATGAGGGGGTTGTAGCTGCCGTTCAAAATTACAAAACCATAATAAAACTACGCTATCTAGACTAATATCCAGAAGAGTTTTCTTAATTTCTCATTTCTAATTGCCCATGGAAGGCTCGGTTGTGAGCCCAAATCCAAACGGGTACAACGGGTCATAATGCAGGTCACCAACGTTCATAGGAAGTTGATCAACACTCTTGAACCAAGTATGCGCCAATTTTCCAGTAAAACCATAATCACCAAACAAAACATCCGTCACACCTTGGCCTTCAGTACCAGGAAGCCAAGCAGCCACCAAAGCATCAATGCTAGAGACATAAGGCTCGATCACAACAGGTCTACCTGACATCAGTACTACCACACACTTCACAGACCCACATACGTTCATGATAGTGGTTGGACCAGGTTCAGGTATCGTTAGATCCTGACTGTCTCCAGCTGACTCTGAGTATGGAAACTCGCCAGTTACCACAATGGCGTAGGAGAAATTGTTGGACTTGATGAAATCAGGAGTTGGATTTTCTACATACACAACTTCAGTTTTCGGGTCAACTGCTTTCTTCACTGCAGATAAAATGGTTGTTCCTGATATAGAAATCAAGAAAGGTAGTTATTCTCATATGAGTTATAAAAATTTGTACTAATTTGATACATGGAACATAAAAGGGGCTACACAAAATGCATACCATGTGTAATATTACCACTTTTTCCATTCCATTCAATTGTCCATCCACCACACTGGTTACCAATGTCATTGGCATGGGTACCGGCTACCAAAATCTTGGTCGAATTTTTAGGTAGGGGAAGCATTGGTTGGTCGACACGTTTACCGTTCTTTAGCAAGACTAAAGATTTCCTTACTGCCTCTCTAGCCAAATCTCTATGATCCTGCTTAATTAATACACCATAAATAAATCACTAAAGAATCGTTTCATATATTAATCATACCAAGAAAATGTATATAGATTTTGAAATGAAGATGATCGTAACTTGATTTCCAAGGTATTTTCCCATGGTGAAAGCTGTGAACGGGTTCTCAAAAAGACCCATCATGAACTTCACACGCAAAATCCTACGTACTGCATCATTAATTCGACTAATTGGGATGTAATTGTTCTTCACAAGGTATTTTAACCGACTTATAAAACCTGGGTAGTCAAAGCCAACCATTATCTGCAATAGAATTAAGAAAAATGTTTAGAATGTAAACATGCAAACAAATGAGGTTTTCCGTGCTTAGGTTACCCGGGGAGGGCAAGTCTTTGACTCTCATGTACGCGGCCTAACCGGGGTATTCCCGTGACCTCTTATGAAGTTTGAATGTGAGACCTCTTGTGATGATATCAGGGTGTGTGACCACTAGGCCACATGAGTGGTGGTTAGAATATAGAAATACTTGTTTATTAAAAAAAAAAAAAAAATGCTTTCTTTGGACAAACCATGTCGATGCCAGCCATAACGCTGTGTTGAATGGACCAAGTGTAATTAGCATGAGGGTGATTAGCCATCTTGTGAACACCCATAAAATCTGATATCACAAATCCCTGAAAAACATAGAAAAAATAAAATAAAAACTCAGATCTTTAAAGATTAACAAAACCAAAATCTTTAAAGATTAGGCGAGTTCTTACTTTGAATTTAAGAGTTTTTTTAAGAAATTCAGTTATAAGATCCCGATGTCTATGCATTTTGACTCCATTCAAGCTAGAATAAGAAATCATGATAGTTGCAACACCTTTCCGTACTGAATCAATATAAGGTGGCATATGAATTCTCATTAAAGTATGAATGTCTATTCTGGTATTGGCCTCATTGATGCCTCTTGTTGTTCCACCATCAGCAACATAGTGTTTGGCGCAACTCGCAACCTTTTCTCTATGTACACCAAAAGAGTTAATGAAAATTGGTTTACAGCTTATACAAGTAGTAACTTAAATGCAGTCAATCATGTCCCGATGCTAGCCGACAACATGATTGGCTTGCTAGATGTAAACTAGTGATCGGATAAGATAATATAAGCATAAAAAAAAGAGTTGAAGACATACTTTGCACCATCAAAAGAAACACCTAATCGACCATTACTATTAATATCTCCTTGAAGTCCAGGTATAATCTCGGTCATTGCTTGAACAATATTAGGATCTTCACTAAAACTTTCAAAGCAACGACCCCATCTTGGATCTCTACATACCTATCAATAGATAGTAATAAAAAGTGCTTAGAAATCGCTTTTTAACAATAATTCTCTGTAATGTTTTTATCATTTACCGCAACACAAGGTGCAAAGGCATAGTTAATCCCCGTTGCTCGAACTTCAAGAGCAGTCGCAGCTCCAATTTTCTTGATTAATTCGGTGTCCCTAACCATGATTTGAAAATAAAATATCTCACAAATTTGGAAAACAAGTATGAATGAAAGTAATTAATGTTACAAAAAATATTAACCTACATTTGACTTACCTTGTTACTCCAAGACCAATATTATGTGGGAAAATTGTAGCATTCAGAACTTTACTATTGCCATGGACAGCATCAATCCCATACATCATCGGTATCTCTAAAGGAGTAGACATCGATCCTATTTGGAAGTCGTTTACCATGTTAATCCATGCCTCAGGAGATGTCTCTTTTGCCGGAGGACTTGCTCCACCGGTCAATACACTCCCTATACGAAATCATATCGTAACATGAATTTTAGGATTAAAATAAATAAATGGTCAAGTACGTGTAAGAAATTACCTATGAAGAATTTCTGCATTACTTCAGGTGTAGCTACATAACGATCAATCTGTGTCATTTGACCGATCTTTTCTTCTAAAGTCATTCGATTAATCAAGTCTGTTATTCGAACCTCTACTGGTTGTTTCGGGTCTTTGTATCTCATGCCAATGGATTCAGCAGTGGTAGCCCAACAACATATCACCAGAAAAGTGATGACACACTGCAAAAGTTTCGCCATCCCTTTATTTCAGTCAGTGGCGGATCTAGAATTTTAGAGGAGGGTATGCACTTTAGTAAGACTTACTAATAAATTTTGGTTTTTGGGTTTTTCGGGTCGGGTTATCTGGAAGTTCACTTTTTTCATTCCAAGTTCTATAGTTACTTTGGTTTATCAAGCTTGAGTTATTAATTAGTTACTCACATTTGAGTATTATTGAATAATGGTTAACGTACTAAAAGAATAACGTGACGGTAATTTCATTCATATATAAAACACCTAAAACAACAAACCTTAGAAGTTAAAAGCTAAAAACATATATTTCCCATGCAAACTAAAATCTCAATTTACTGCATATACGAAAGAAAAATTTGTCAAAATAGACTAAAGTTATATTATTAAATCTTATTGTAAGATCCTATTTTACTATGTAATAGACAGATAGTTGCAAATTGTAAATTTGACTGGTGGGCCTAAGGAAGAAAAATAGTGGACTCAAATGGGCCAGGAAAAAAAAATACATAACCTATTGGCTATTTGACCTACGTCTTATCTTCTTCAAGCCGCTAACATAAGTTCTCCTACTGCTTCTCTGTTACACAGAATCATCTATTTTATCACATTGAGGAATTAAAAAATGGCAAGTTGGATTTGGGTGTGCACTCATATTTTTTCTATATTCCAAAGGGTGTGCACTCTTAACTTCTTAGTGTATTTTGCAATGGCTTTTGAGAAAAAACAAATTTTTTTACACTGTCGAAATTTTACACAGGGTATGCACTTGCATACCCTGTGTTTCATGTAGATCCGCCCCTGATTTCAGTCAAGATCTGCAAACAATTTTAAGAAAAACAACCAAGCACGCTTCAATTAAAAATCAAACATTAGGCACATCTTTGTGTAGTAAAAAGACATTACTTGATTAGTCTCAAGACTTTGAACGTCAAAAGCAGTTTTAACGAAGCTGATTATTTCTCGACGAACTATTTCACCTTCACCTTCAAATGATCCGATAAAAATCGAACAAATCTGAAAGACAACTTAAATGGATGGAAGCAATGAAACTAATGGAAGAAGAGAATGTGGTATTTTTATATAGTGACATGCTTGTTGGCTGTGTTTAAGGACAAGCGTTCGATAATCAATTATGGTTTTATATTGTTACTAATTATATCATCTCAAAGATCATGATACTCCTATTTGTATATCTACCTCTTTTTGTATTGTGTCTAAATTTTTTATCAAATAAAGAAAAGTTAGAGCATTGCATATGCAAATACTAACAAGAAACGAATTCTTGATAACAAAAAAAAAAAAAAAAAAAGGTCATACAAATCTCAGTGATAAAACCTAATATAACCTAAGTCCTAATACCTAAAAACATTCTTGATTACACACTTCTAACAACTGCTAATAGCTTCACATCGTGAGCCCGAATCCAAACGGGAACAATGGGTCATAATGTGGGTCACCAACATTCATCGGAAGCTGATCAACAGTCTTGAACCAAGTACGTGCAAGTGTCCCCGTAAAACCATAATCACCAAACAAAACATCAGTCACACCTTTGCCTTCGGTCCCAGGAAGCCACGCAGCCATCAAAGCATTTATTTCAGGTAGATATGGTTCAATCACAACAGGTCTTCCTGTTATTAGCACAACGACACACTTCACGGATGAGCACACGTCTGTGATTGTTGTCGGTCCAGGTTCAGGGATCGTCAGATTCTCATTGTCTCCGCTTGACTCTGAGTAAGGTAACTCTCCAGTGACCACAATTGCGTACGAGAAATTGTTGGCCTTCATGAATTCAGGAGTCGGGTTCTCTTCATACACAACTTCAGTTGCCGGGTCGACAGTCTCTTTTATAGCAGATAAAATGGTCGTGCCTGTTAACATCAAGAATAATAGTTATATTTGATTATATGATTATATCATGGTGTCACACCAATCAATAGGTTTTGTCACTTAAAAAAGTGGTAACAGAAATGCATACCTTTAGTTATGTTACCACTTTTTCCATGCCATTCAATAGTCCATCCACCACACTGGTTTCCAATGTTATCGGCATGACTACCCGCTACCAAGATTCTGCTCGTTTTCTTAGGTAGAGGAATTGTTGATTCGTCTACAGATTTTCCATTCTTTAACAATACTAATGATTTCCTTACTGCTTCCCTAGCCAAATCTCGGTGATTCTGTTTTATAAGCAAGAGAACAACATCAGATTATCCAATGTTTCATATAAAAAAAATAAAAAATGAATAAAATGAATGATGATTTTAACCTGGTATCCAAGGTATTTCGCCATGCTTAAATCACTTAACGGGTTTTCAAACAAGCCCATGGTGAACTTGACACGTAAAATTCTCCTCACTGCATCATTAATTCGACTAATTGGGATGACATTGTTATTCACAAGGGATGTTAACCCGTCAATGAATTCAAAGTAGTTGTATCCAACCATGATCTGCAACAATTTTAAAAAATTAAAAAAAAAAAAAAAAACAAAACAAAACAAAAAAAAAACGAAGTTTAACTTTTTTACTTAATTCGACATAAATGTATTTAAACCAACCATGTCTATGCCAGCACCAACACTTTGTTCAATGGAGTAAGTGTAATTAGCATTGACCGGATAGGTAATCTTGTCAATACCCTGAAAATCTGAGATCACAAATCCCTGAAAAAGCATTGAACAAAAGCATGTAAATATCTCTATATTGAAACGCAGAGGCAAAGCTTCATAGGGGCCGGGGGGCGCCCGACCCCCCGAAATTTTTTTTGCGATGTAGGGGGTATATTCGGTTTCGACCCCCCAAAAATTTCGGTATACCTGAAATATAGCCTTAGGAAAAAAAAAATTTAGATCCCGACCCCCCACTTACAAAATCCAAGCTTCGCCACTGTTGAAACGGGAATCTAAATAATAATAGAAGAAGAACGAGTATTTTACTCTGAATTTGAGTTTGTTCTTGAGAAATCCTGTTATAAGCTCTTTATTTTGATGCATTTTTACTCCATTCCAGCTAGAATATGAAACCATGATGGTTGAAACACCCTTTCGTATCGCATCATAGTAAGGTTGCATATGAACACTTAATAAACTGTGAAAATCTGTGACGGTATTGTTCTCATTGATGCCTCTTGTCGTCCCACCATCACCAACGAAGTGTTTGGCGCAAGCTGCAACCTTATCTCTGTGAAAATAAACGTGTATTTATATATAAATTGGAATTAATACAACAGAAAAAGGCTTGATTGTACTTTATCCAAATAAATATGAATATATGCTAGAACGAATCTAGTTTGCTTCTTCCGAAAAAAAGAAGAAGAGTAAATCATAGTTACTTACGGTCCACCAACAAAAGGAATGCCTTTTCGACCATTATTAGGAAGGTCGCCTTGAATTCCAGGTATCATCTCAGTCATTGCCCGAACGATATTGGGATCTTCACTAAAACTTTCATAGCAACGGCCCCACCTTGGATCTCTACATACCTAAAAATAAAAAAATGATTAAAGGTGGTTAAAAATGGTTGTTTGCAATCTTTCTTGAGAACTATATAAATCTGTAATTATTTACCGCAACACAAGGTGCAAAGGCATAGTTAATTCCGGTTGCTCTAACTTCAAGAGCAGTGGCAGCTCCGATTTTCTTCACCAATTCAGGGTCCCTATTCGAGATTTTTTTAAACAAATATCAGACTAATAAGAAAACATTCCATCAAAGGGCTGTTTAGCATGGCATTGTGAAATTGAATATCTGATGATGACTGTCTTTTTCAAGTAGCCTATAATCTGTTTCTAGTATATATGTGGTAAACTTATTTTTGTTATGGGATATAATCATAATCAAAACATGTTAGACTTTGTAAATAAAGCTATAAATTTGATTTACCTTGTTACTCCAAGGGCAACATTATGTGGGAAGATGGTGGCGCCAAAAATATTACTATTGCCATGGACAGCATCAATCCCATAAATCATTGGAATCCCTAAACGAGTAGACAATGATCCTTTTTGATACTCGTTTACCATATTAATCCATGTCTCCGGGGATGCTTCTTGGGCAGGAACACTCCCACCGCCGCTTAATAAACTCCCTGTCAAAAATTTGAAGCTTGTTAAATTTCTCTATACGAATTTCCATGTATCTAAACACAAAAGTTTTAGTAAAACATGGTATTCACCTATGAAGTAGTCCTTCATTACATCAGGTGTAGCAACTTTTCTATCAATCTGTATCATTTGACCAATTTTTTCTTCCAATGTCATTCGAAGCATCAAGTCATTTATTCGTATACGTAATGGTTGCTTCGGGTCTTTGTATTTCATGGTCTCAGAATCAGCAATGGTAGCACAACAACACATGACCAGAATTGTGAAAACACGTAATAAAAGCATCGCCATTGCCTTATCGAGCTTATATTTGCACTTGTTTCTGAAAGACATTTAAAATTGAAGATTAGCTAGAATTAATTAACCAGCAAATAAGAATTTAAGTTTTGAGGTAAATATGTTTTGATGTTTTAAAATCTAAATTAAACTTATTGCTACATAAGCAACTACACAAACAAATCAGCATATGCTTGGAATGATTATATAATGCTTCTAACAAGTGATCAATATAACTAGACAAATATATAACAAAACTCACATAAGTGCCATTGATTATCCTAACTTAGCAAATCCACACAATACGTTGGTGTGAGAGAATAAAAACCATCAAAATCTTCACAAAAGACACAAGATGACAAAGATTCATCTATATTGAAGTTATTTGTTTACTCTTGATCATCCCCGTTCAAATAAAATTGTCTAAATAGCAAACGTATATTGCAACATGTGCATTGTATACCTTATGGTACAAATTTAAACATTTGTTCGTTTAAGAAGCCAAATAATTTGAAAAACTTGCAAAAGTTAACTAAAGAGCTAAAAAAAATCTAAGAAAATTAAAATAACCGTATCCACTGCTTAAGGTGAATTTAAGGGTATATAAAAACTATAGAACATCTTGATATAGAGAGATAGACAATATGTAATATTTCTGAAACGAACCACTAACATAAATCTCTAATTTAATGACTCCTATTTAGATAGGTGCATGTATAATGTTTTCGTCTCGTAGCTAACTAAGTAACACTTTTGCATGCCATTAATATGTAGCTTTTTTAACATAAGAAGCATGAAAAAATAATAAAAAGCAGAGTTATAAAGAAAAACCTTCATTCAATTCCTTAACAAAAGTGAAAAAGCAAAAACAAAAACTTACGGTTGTAAAACTGAGGATGTGATTTGGAATGAGTATTGTGAAAAAAATAGGGTGGTATATATAGAGAAGGATCGATAAATGGATAATCACATGTTTGTCTCATGATCAACGTATAATAACTACTACAGGATATCTATAGTTTTATCCGGATTATGATTATGATTGTTAATCTTATTAAATCCGCTATTTGTATATTTTTTGTTGGTACTCAAAACTAAAATTACTTTTTTCTTCCGTTACATATATTTTTAGGTAATGACAATTTTCGATAAATTGTGGCTCACAAGTTAACTCTTTTCAAATTTGTTAAACTATACGTACATTCAAATAATTATACTTGCGAGCTTGTGGCCGTTTAGACGTGACAAAGAGTTTAATTTGTAATCATTGCGAAGAAAAAAATCTATAAGCTAAAAGCAAAAAATGATAAAAGTTTGAACATTGAAAAATATATAAACTTTTAATTTAAGGTTTCGTTAACAACAACCCTATGTGTTTTGGTTAAACATTACTTAATTAACAAATTTAGTATTAGATATTTTCATAAATATAGACATTTATTCATTTTAAACATAAAATTTGGTGTTAAACATGCTATTTTTGGTATTCAATAATTATTATCTTTTAGTGGTGGATATTGTTGGCAGTTTTAATCAATGGTCTATTAGTAATTATATTTTTGAGATATTGTATATAAAGGCCGCCCAAGTGTTATTCTTTTTTTATTAAGGCAACTCGTCTTTGAAATTTTATTTACAAGCCGTCCAATTATATCTTCTTTTCCATTTATTCAAATCTGGGAAAATCACACTAGAATATTGTAAATTGACCAAAATACCCCATTTTAAAATAATCAAAATAATATGAATTATATTATAAATATGTAATGCCTAATATACCCTTTTAAGCTATAAAAAATAAATCGATGGAACTGCGTATATATCCCTGCAAAAACTCAAAATTTCATATATATATCCAGCTTAAACTTTTAATTGTATATATATATATATCCTTTCAAAGACTTAAAAATTGCATATATATCCAATCTAAACTTAGAATTACATATATATATATATATATATATATATATATATATATATATATATATATATATATATATATATATATATATATCCTCCGTAAACGTTAAATATGTCATATATATCAAAATAACTATTTAATTTAAATTTAGAACTCTAGAATACATAAAATATAATTATTAAAAATATTTCTTAAATATATATTTTCTTTATTTATAAACTTGTTGGCAGTGCACGTCAAATTGTGTCACTATTTTTTATTTTTTATTTTTTTTAATTTTTATGTTTTTTTCGTAAAGCCTATAGTCACATGATCGTGATTCAATTAAGTGTGACTATACACATTAGGATTTGGCAAACAAACACACACTAAAATTTAGACACACATATTAACTTACGTGACCATATGTATCGAATTTTCGTTACACTTAATCATGTTTCTATGGTTTAGTGTGACCATATATGACATTTGGTCACACTCGTCAAGTGTGTGACATATATATTTGTCACTATTAAATGCATATCGTGACTAACGCTTCAAACTTACTTTTCAGTTGTCACACATTTCAAATGCTATGTGGCTAAATATTCAGCAAAGAATAGCAGTCACGTTTAAATAATGTGTGACAAACTTGACTATATAATTTAGTCACATACACAATTACTTCATGTGACCATATATCTATTTTGGTCACTCTTCAATTGTGTGACATATATTTGTCACATATGTATATTTGTAGTGTGACTAATGCTTAAAGCTGATTTGTATCGGTCACACGTCCCAAATTAAACGTGACTAAATGATCGAAAAATATTTACCAGCTACCCTCTAGTCACATAAATACACAAATGTGTGACATATATCTTCCGAAATGGTCACACAAGTCGGATAGAGTGTGGCTGTTTATTTAATTTTCATAAATTTAGTCACGTAAATATGTTACAGTGTGACCGTTTGAAATCGACCATGTGTGACGAAAGGCCATTTTTGTACCAGTGGTGGTTATACGCTTTCATTGCAAACATATTTATCTGTGATGTATAATATATAATAAGCATGATATATTTGATACTTTATTTCATGTATTCATATTAGATATGAGATAAGGTGATTTTTTCGTGATGTTAAACATTTTTGTGATATATTTTTTTTGGTCGTTAATTTGAACCCCGGAACATCGTACCCTTAAAACAAATATGTTTGTTGCAATCTTTTAAATATTATAATTATCATAATTTAGAGTTTAAAGTTAAATTAAATAATCATTTTGATATATATGACATATTAGAGGTTTAGAAGGATATATATGCAATTACGAAGGTTTAGAAATGATATATATGTAATTATTAAGTTAAGTTGGATTTATATGCAATTTTTAAGCTTTCGAAAGGATATATATGCAATTTTTTAGCCTTTGGAATGATATATATGCAATTAAAAGTTTAAGCTGGATGTATACGCAATTTTGAGCTTTTGCAGGGATATATATGTGTTAGTGCAAATATTACGATATTTAAACTAAACGGTTTCTTCGGTTTTAATAATGATAGACATGTAACTTGTAATGCATAACATAAAATGAGCAAGTTACTTGTAAACACAAATCATCAACACATACTTACATCAACATCTCTCGACGTCTCAAGTATGCTTCAACAGAGTCGTAGATTTCTATCCCGATGTAAATCACTCAAGGTATGAACAAACAAATTTATAAACTTGATAGATGATCAAAGAAATAAATTTTTTATTTTAAACTTCACATTTTTATAAATGTGACAAAACATTTTTTCAAAAATACATTTTACAAATTATTTTTGAATTAAAAAAAAATATTTTATTTGGGAAAATTATTTCAAAAATCCCAACAGCTATTCCCCCCCCCCCCCCCCCCCCAAAAAAAAAAATCAACTACAAACTTCCCTAAATAAACTTTCATCACTAAAAACAAAAATTGGAGCATCTTTGTAACAACTCGTAAATTTTCCTGACAAGTTCTATTCGGAGAAACAATAGTTAACTTTGAGTGTGGCGTTACTTGGAAGAAACTAGACATAATTATGTCCAAATTTAATAGAATAATAATTCTAAGATTTATGGGAATGATGTCGGAGACTCGGGAAATATTTATAACACGACTTATTGGTTCCGTTCTCGTTTCGTTAAAAACATAGAAATGGCAAAAATAACCCTTAAGGACGCGCTAGGGTTTATTACAAGTCCACCCTTCCACCTATATATACCCTTATTATAATGTTTTAGGTTTCCATCCCTTCCCTCTCTCTTTTCAGCCGACAAACACCTCACTCCCATCTCCTGTCACAAATCCGGCTACCGAAGCTCCACCGCCATGAGTATAAACATACCGCCACCACCATCTTCATCCCCATCTCATTTCTTTCCTCTTGACATACTCCACACGCAGAAGAATGCACCCAAACACCTCCTTTGATCTGCTTTCAGTCGCGAACCACCAACCCACCACCCCCTCGCCTCATTTTCCTTATATTTGAATACTAAGGTTGAATTAACTCGTCTTTTGGTGGTCCATCGTGCCACGGTTCAACCCAAGACCCACGGGTTTTTGGTAATCTAATCCATATAACGAACAAAAGAGATTAAGATTTGTGGTTTGGTATCATGTTTGTCTTGTGCTTGTGTTGTTTTGGTCGCGTGTGGTGATGCCGTGAGTCCCAGACTCACGGCCTGGGATAGTTATGGTTTTTGATGTTGTTTGTTGCTAGGTCTGAAATGGGTTTAGATTTAGGATAGATTAGGAGTGGTTTTGGAGGTGTTTGATTTTTTGTACGAGTGGTGGGATTCGGATTGGTTTAGATGTAGTTTTCGGAAGTGGTTGTTGTCATGATGATGCTGATTTTCCTGATGTTGATATTGTTCTTGGTGTTGTGGTTCTCGTTATTATTCTTATTGTTGCTGATTTGTTGTCGTTGCTCTTAGTGTTGTTGTTCTTGTTGCGTATCTGTTGTTGTTGTGGTCGTTTGTTTGGTACCAAGGGGATAGAATCCGAGACCACTATGGTCTCGGCTAGGTGTTGATAATATTGATGTCGTTGTGGTGGATTAGAACTTGACGGGGAGTAGGAATAGCGAACGCGCCGTAGACGGCCGTTAAATTATGGAAGTTGTGAATTGCGGCAAAACGGGCATTAGATAGACATAAGTGTACATTTGTGATGATTTGGGCCATGTCGGGATTTACTGAGACTCTCTAGTCTCGTGTGATCTCGACGAGCCGAAATGAACTTATGATGTGATAGTTGACTAGTAGACTTGTGATAAAAGTGAACTCGAAACGTGAGATAACTCGAGAAAAATATAAACTATACTTGGACTTGAAAGACACCTTTATATGTTTATGTTAGTAGCTTTAAATTATTAACTAACGAATTAACATTGTTACTTAATATTTACAAGTTACCAAAAATTGTTACATAACGATAAATAAGTTATATAATGTTTTCTAATTAATAAGGAATATTAAGCAACGTTAAAATGTTAATTAACATTTCTAAATTAGAAAGAAAACGTTAAATAACTAAAACAACGTTATTTAATATTTTATGCAAATAATAAATGAAACGGTATTTGATATAATACGGATGAGTTAGTAAATGTTTCGAGGGCACGCTTATCGAGATTCACCAATTGTAGGAATATCGAGGTTTAGATTAAATAGATGACCATAAGGTTGACTTAGTAGCCATTTAAGTATAATTATTTCGGGTGATTTACGTAGTTTGACCCAATCTTCTCATGCGGAGTCTTGTCTCGTTTCTCGTTGATTTCGCTTATTCGTTCTTGATGTGAGTCCACTTGAGTCGATGTCATGTTCTTACTGCACACAAAATGATACCAAACACAAACGCTAATAAATGGATAATGAAAGATATGGAGATTTAAGAATGGGTATTATTTGGGAGTGGTCAGCTTTTGGAGAATCATGCGCTTTGATGTCAAGATGAGTTGCTGTATTTGATTTTGCCACTTCTGTACCGTCGTACCTTTCTTCCGGATGTCGTTGTGATTAGCTAGATGCCAGTTGTGTCAGTTGTGATCCTTGCATTGCTGTGGCCCAGGTGAGTTCATGGCCTCTACTTTTTACTGGTTTTACAACTATTTTGGGGGAGAATACATGCTCGTTCTTTTTAACTAAACTTAATGCTTTTCAAACTGCTTTCATTAATTGGACTATATGTGCGTTTGATTTCGATTATGTGCTATGTGGTATAACTTTATTTCATGTGAGCAAGCGTGCGCAGCTGTTTAACTCCGTTTGGAGCCGAAGCATTTAATAGTACTATCGGGGTAGCTCCCCTGTGCATCCTGACTGTTTGTCGGAAGACCCTTGTGGTGTGTACATCCTGACTGTATGTCGGAAGACCCTTGTGGGGTGTTGTTTCTATTGGCAGGTTCAGTTGTCGCAACAGTAGCTATTTCATTGCAATATGTGCCTTATTGTGTAAATTTTAATTTGTGTGACTTGGCTTGAATGTGCGTAACTGTTTAGTGATGCATTCTTAGTATATCCTTTGGGAATTGGCTCCCAGTATATCCTTTGGGAATTGGCTCCCAATCCATCCTTTGGGAATTGGTTCCCTGTACACTCTTTTGGGAAGTGGCACCCAGTCAGTGTGTGAATCGTTTAGGCATATTCGCTGTCTGAGAATTGGCTGTTGTTAGTTGTTAGTTGTTATGTGCTTACATCGTACATTTTCCACAAACTCTATGAACTCACCAGCGTAAGCTGACCGCTTTAGCATGTATTTTCAGGTTTAAGGCGTTAGCTCACTATTTGAAGGCGCTTGGCAAGGGGCATTGGTCATAGGCGACTCTGATATATATTTGGGACCGCTTAAATTGTTTTATGGGCCTATTTCCGCACTTCTTTTATAAAATGTAAACTTAACGTTTTTGTTAATGCATTTTGTTCTTAATAAATGAAATAAAAACCGTTCTTTGTACTTATGTTGTGATACCAATTTCGTAGCACCCCAATGCGTGTATGCTTCCGTTGGACCCGAATTTTTGGGGTGTTACAGCTGGTATCAGAGCTTAGATTATAGAGAACTGGGTATTTTAAAACCTAGACTATAACAACTTTTGCAAAAACTTAACCCTATGACCGCCACATGCCTGCCTGCCAAGCTGATGCCTCGCGTATGATTTTGTTTTAGGATATAATTGTTGAAATGTGTGCCTAATTTGTGGATATTTCATATCTGCCTATTTTAACTGCTCACCGTAAGCATTTTCATATACTTGTGTACACACCACACCTATCATAGAGTTACGCTATTTCCTTGCGTAATCTTAAGATTCGATTTTGAGTTTTGGATACTTGTCATGATTTTGGGAATGATTTTGGATATAAAGGACATATTACTAGTATAACTAAGCCGAGTATTCCAAAATTCATTGAACCTCGGATGAATGTAGACTGATCACCTACATTCAACCAGGGACAGTGGGACATGGCTTGATCACCTATGTCCGACTCAGAGGTGAATTTTGTAATACAGGAGTAGTTATAACAGGATTATGTCCTCGGTAGAGTTCGATTTTGGGAACTATGAATTTTGTAAGCACACAAACATTGAGTATCACGGAAGCCTACACTCACACACGACACACTGGCATGGCAACTCCTCATGAATCGTAATGCTTCTGGCGCCGCTGTGCGTCTCTACTCAATGGGATTCCTGTCTGTCGCCATCGAGCGTAGTTCGCATTGGGTCGGGCTAGACTCGATTGGCATCATCTGAATATGAGCTGCTTATCGTCATAAGCCTCGCCGACTTTATTGGAATCATCGAATTTGGTTTAGAATATCGTTTGGATTTGATTTTTGGCTTTGTCTTGATTTGACTTCCTGTTATATCTTGAATTAACTTTTGGCTATTTCGGATTTTGTTTTTTATTACTTTCTTATGATTTTGGACCTCGTTTCGAACTTGAACTTGTCATTCAGCCTCGTTCCATTGGTGATCTTGTCACAGTCACCTCTACCCTAAGCCCTGTGCTCAATCGACGATACTCATTTTCTTAACCGATTATGTTCATTGTTCTTAATCAATGATGTTCATTTCTTAATCGAATATGTTCATTTTCTCAAATCGATGCTATTCAATCAAGCTGTTTTAACAACAACATTTAATTGAGGTTGTATTTTCCACCTCCAACCTAAGTATCGTGCTAAGTCAACCGACTCCAACCGATTGCTAGTAGCAATCAACATTCTCTTACAGAGTTGTACTCTGAACTTGCTAAATCTATCATTCAGCAAGGATTCAATGCTTAACAGAATTCTTAAGATCTTGAGAAGTAACCTAAACCGCGTTCTTTGGGACAACCAATCAAATCCTTCCCTCGTCCCTTGGGAAATACCAATTATCTTTGCTTTCCTCTTATAGGATAATAAAAGTGCTTTGCAATTAATTTACAAACTGTTGTCATCTTACAAAATGTTTTACTGCAACTTCACAAAAATCAAAATTTTGATTCTACCATTATTTTATAAAGGGAGAATCGTTTTCCCGTTATCTCACAAATCACTCTACTAAATTATTTCACAAAAACAATTTTATAAAATGTTTCGTTGCCTTGTTACAATATTATGGATCAAGAATGCAACCTTACTACTATCCTAAAAATCAAAATTTTGACTATGATGCTGTTTTATAAACAATAAATTGTTTTTTTTCTTCTTATTATCCTATAAGATGTTCCATACATCCTTTCACAAATCATGTGTGAATCAAATTGCTCAGCTCTGCGTAAAGAAGATCGTTCGAAGGTAAAAGGAGATGCAAGCTACTCGCGAATCATTAGAAACATAGATGACAAAAACCTCTTAAATCCCCAGATGTAGCCTTGATTATGCTTAAAGCTCGTCGAAAAACCGCGTAAAGGTCCGAAACTTCAGGCAGGGACGTGAAGATAAATCTTCGTACGTATACACTCATTGTTTTAAACCTTAACGGGTAACTCGAATGGAATCGTGAGGACACGATTTCGTTAAGGAGGTGATCAGGTGAATCTGTAACAACTCGTAAATTTTCCTGACAAGTTCTATTCGAAGAAACAACAGTTAACTTTGAGTGTGGCATTACTTGGAAGAAACTAGACATAATTATGTCCAAATTTAACAGAATAATAATTCTAAGATTTATGGGAATGATGTCGGAGAATCGGGAAATATTTATAACATGACTTATTGGTTCCGTTCTCGTTTCGTTAAAAACATAATAGAAATGGCAAAAATAACCTTTAAGGGCGCGCTAGGGTTTATTACAGGTCCACCCTTCCACCTATATATACCCTTATTATAATGTTTTAGGTTTCCATCCCGTCCCTCTCTCTTTTCAGCCGACAAACACCTCACTCCCATCTCCAATCATAAATCCGGCTACCGAAGCTCCACCCCATGAGTATAAACATACCGCCACCACCATCTTCATCCCCGCCTCATTTCTTTCCTCTTGACATACTCCACGCGCGGAAGAATGCACCCAAACACCTCCTTTGATCTGCTTTCAGTCGCAAACCACCAACCCACCACCCCCTCGCCTCATTTTCCTTATATTTGAATATTAAGGTTGAATTAACTCGTCTTTTGGTGGTCCATCGTGCCACGGTTCGACCCAAGACCTACGGGTTTTAGGTAATCTAATCCATATAACCAACAAAAGAGATTAAGATTTGTGGTTTGGTATCATGTTTGTCTTGTGCTTGTGTTGTTTTGGTCGCGTGTGGTGATGCCGTGAGTCCCCGACTCACGGCCTGGGATAATTATAGTTTTTGATGTTGTTTGTTGCTAGGTCTGAAATGGGTTTAGATTTAGGATAGATTAGGAGTGGTTTTGGAGGTGTTTGATTTTTTGTACGAGTGGTGGGATTCGGATTGGTTTAGATGTAGGTTTCGGAAGTGGTTGTTGTCATGATGATGCTGATTTTCCTGATGTTGATATTGTTCTTGGTGTTGTGGTTCTCGTTATTATTCTTATTGTTGCTGATTTGTTGTCGTTGCTCCTAGATTTGTTGTTCTTGTTGCGTATCTGTTGTTGTTGTGGTCGTTGTTTGGTACCAAGGGGATAGAATCCGAGACCACTATGGTCTCGGCTAGGTGTTGATAATATTGATGTCGTTGTGGTGGATTAGAACTTGACGGAGAGTAGGAATAGCGAACGCGCCGTAGACGGCCGTTAAATTGTGGAAGTTGTGAATTGCGGCAAAACGGGCATTAGATAGACATAAGTGTACATTTGTGATGATTTGGGCCATGTCGGGATTTACTGAGACTCTCTAGTCTCGTGTGATCTCGACGAGCCGAAATGAACTTATGATGTGATAGTTGACTAGTAGACTTGTGATAAAAGTGAACTCGAAACGTGAGATAACTCGAGAAAAATATAAACTATACTTGGACTTGAAAGACACCTTTATATGTTTATGTTAGTAGCTTTAAATTATTAACTAACGAATTAACATTGTTACTTAATATTTATAAGTTACCGAAAATTGTTAAATAACGATAAATAAGTTATATAATGTTTTCTAAATAATAAGGAATATTAAGCAACGTTAAAATGTTAATTAATATTTCTAAATTAGAAAGAAAACGTTAAATAACTAAAACAACATTATTTATATTTTATGGAAATAATAAATGAAAATGTATTTGATTTAATACGAACGAGTTATTAAATGTTTCGAGGGCACGTTTATCGAGATTCACCAATTGTAGGAATATCGAGGTTTAGATTAAATTGATGACCATAAGGTTGACTTAGTAGCCATTTAAGTATAATTGTTTCAGGTGATTTACGTAGTTTGACCCAATCTTCTCGTGTGGAGTCTTGTCTCGTTTCTCGTTGATTTCGCTTATTCGTTCTTGATGTGAGTCCACTTGAGTCGATGTCGTGTTCTCACTGCACACACAATGATACCAAACACAAACACTAATAAATGGATAACAAAAGATATGGAGATTTAAGAATGGGTATTATTTGGGAGTGGTCAGCTTTTGGAGAATCATGCGCTTTAACGTCAAGATGAGTTGCTGTATTTGATTTTGCCACTTCCGTACCGTCGCACCTTTCTTCCGGATGTTGTTGTGATTAGCTAGATGCCAGTTGTGTCAGTTGTGATCCTTGCATTGCTGTGGCCCAGGTGAGTTCATGGCCTCTACTTTTTACTGGTTTTACAACTATTTTGGGGGAGAATACATGCTCGTTATTTTTAACTAAACTTAATGCTTTTCAAATATTTATCATGATGTGATCAACTGCTTTCATGAATTGGACTATATGTGCGTTTGATTTCGATTATGTGCTATGTGGTATAACTTTATTTCATGTGAGCAAGTGTGCGCAACTGTTTAACTTCGTTTGGAGCCGAAGCATTTGATAGTACTATCGGGGTAGCTCCCCTGTGCATCCTGACTGTTTGTCGGAAGACCCTTGTGGTGTGTACATCCTGACTGTATGTCGGAAGACCCTTGTAGGGTGTTGTTTCTATTGGCAGGTTCAGTTGTCGCAACAGTAGCTATTTCATTGCAATATGTGCCTTATTGTGTAAATTTCAATTTGTGTGACTTGGCTTGAATGTGCGTAACTGTTTAGTGATGCATTCTTAGTATATCCTTTGGGAATTGGTTCCCAATCCATCCTTTAGGAATTGGCTCCCTGTATACTCTTTTGGGAAGTGGCACCCAGTCAGTGTGTGAATCGTTTTGGCATATTCGCTGTCTGAGAATTGGCTGTTGTTAGTTGTTAGTTGTTATGTGCTTACATCGTACATTTTCCACAAACTCTATGAACTCACCAGCGTAAGCTGACCGCTTTAGCATGTATTTTCAGGTTTAAGGCGTTAGCTCACTATTTGAAGGCGCTTGGCAAGTGATGAGTGCTCAAACACTCATCATTTTTGGTCTAATCTGAACTGCAAAACATACAAAAACACTTAGTAATGCATCAAAATACTAAAAATATTTCAAAATTGTGTTTTATATGTTTTAGATGCAAAAAGAGTAAAAACAGATGAAAAACGTACAAAGTTTGCAAAATTGGCAATTTCAGTCCCCCAACTTTCAAAAATTGGCAAAAATAGTCCCTGAGCACTTATTTGGAAAGAAAAGTCACCAAAGGTCCTTTTGAAATCATAAGTTATCATATTTTTTCCTTTGGTGAAAAATTGGAAAAGTTTTGGAAAATTACAAAATTAGTCCCTGAAGTTTCAAACTTTGGCAGATTTGGTCCCTGGTGGGATATTTTTGAAAGAAAAATCATTTTGGGTCCTTGGGAAGTTACAAAAGTCATTTTTAGTTCTTGGTGTGAAGTTTGGAGAAATTTACATTTTGGTCCCTCATGTTTGGAAAATTACATAATTGGTCCCCGGGTGTGTTATTTTGGAAAATATTAATATTGGTCCTTGTATTATTCTTATATGGCAAGATTGGTCCCTTATGAATACTTTGGAAGATGGACAAAAACAGCCCACAAGTTTCAGCTAACTTACAAAATTGGTCCTTGTGGTGTTTTGCTAATAAACCAAATGGACCTTGTGTTATTTACCCAAAATAAACAACCCTTTTTTATTAATCCAAACCCAAAAACAAAAACCCCAAGCCCAATTACCCTTCCCAGCCCAAAACAAACCCCCCCCCCCCCCCCCCCGTTTTTAATATAACCCTGGTCGTTTGACCAGGTCAAACCCACACCCCAAACACTGTTCATCCCCTTCCCCACTCCCCTAAAACCTGTGATACTGTCTCCCCCCTCCTCTCCAAACTCCACCAACCTCACAAAACCTCAATTAATACACCAAACCAACCCTCCCCCTCATTAATAATCCCATCTACCAACACCAACTCCACTACAACTGCCAACTCCAATTTTCCCGCCAAAAGTTGTTTGAACGGCCAGGATTGATGGAAGCCATCCAATGGCTCACAGAGGTGTGGGAAAGTCAAGGAAGTCCTCCAGGACCTATATATCTCAAGAAAAATGAAGAGAAAAGGGCAGTTAGGTTTTTTTAGAGTAGTATAATTTAGACTTAGTGTAATTTTCTCTTTCAATATTGGAATCTAGTCTCAAAAGTGTTGTAATCACTCTTTGTAATGTAATGTAACTCTTATTTTCAATTAAATTCAAGTTTACTTTTATCATACTCATAATTGGCAATTTTCAATGAAACTGACAATTTCATTTGAAATTGTTAAATTATGCTTGTTCCTAGTTTGGTAAACTTATATTAGTTACCTTTAAGTTTTTATAAACTTTACCCGGCAATTTTACTCAGTTCTTTATCAATAATCAAAAACAAAAATAAAAATAAGAAAAATCATAAATTTAGTATAAATGGAAGTGGAAGCAAGAAGCAGAGTTAGATTTGGATTGCAATGGGTTTAGTTGCCTCAGGGAGGTGTTAGGATGAGTATTTCACCCTGGCTACTTGGTCTAATCAAATTTCAACTTGTAAGCTAATATTTCATTTTTAGCTTATTCACTGTAGCTAAGCTTATTATCTGCTTGTTCTTATTTCTAAGTGCTTATTTGGTGTTATCTAATTAGTTTATAGTTTAAAACCTGGTACTTGTTCATTTGTTTTCAATATTGCTTTTGATCTCATTCTAACTGTCATAATACTCTACTTAGCTTATTATAGTATGTTTGGTCATTTGTGCTTAATCTCAGCTTAAACATAGTTAGAATAACTTATTATATGATTCTGTATAAGTAGTATAGCATGTTTGTTCATTTAAAGTGAAATCCTCAAAAACAGTCACATAAAGGTGTGTTTGGCTTAAGTCTGTTAACTGAAATCAGGGGTGTTTTGGATGTTATTTTTGGTTGTGGTAACTCACATATGGTCTCATTAGTTTATACTAGTCATAAAAACTTAGTACCATTTGATCAAAAGTCAAGATTCTAACTCACAATTCATAACTGCTTATCTGTTGAGGATTTGGTGAGTCCACTTCTTGGAGTTAGTGTGAAAATGGCTTAGCTTGTTAAGTTTAACTTCATTAGGGTCTAATAAACTTCAATCAATCACCTGTGATCAACCAAAGTTCAATATAGTCAAATTTTACAAAAGTGCAAAAGTCAAAATTTTATAATACATGCAGAAACTCACTTTTTGAGAGAATATTCTTGAATTTTGTAGTTGGATTCAACCCTTGTGCTTTTGTGGAATTGTAGTCTATCAGCTCATCTTTGTAATCCCACATAGCATGTATTTTTATGATTTTTCTGGTGGGTCCCAGCTAGCTCCAAAGTCACTTGCAGGGCAAGCCTTTGCCCTGCACACAGACCATCAGGCTCAGACCCCAACTTCCATGCCTTCCCCTGGCCTACATAATGGGCCCCACAATGAGATTATTGGCTTTTTGAGAAGCCAATAAGCTCATCTTCAGGTTCCAAAGCTTATTTTGAGTTTTGAACTCCATTTGATAGGGCTGCACTTCCCCTTAACCTTGTCCCATTCCTGATGAACTGTTTAGTTTTTGGATTAGCTTAATCAGCTTATTTGGCATATTCAGGGCTTGTGCTTGTTCCTTCAATCTTATTTTGGTCCCATTCACTGATTTACAGCTTATTTCACCCTTGTGGGCCCCACCTAGGTGCTTACATAAGCTTTTCCCTTGACAGTTGACCAAAGTCAACTGTCACACCAATAAGCTTGTACTTTGCTTAATTTTAAATTCCACGAAAGTTGTTTTTATAAAAATTTCATGTTTTTAGTTGTAAAATAGTTTTCCAAAAAGAAAATCCAGAAAATCCAAATTAATTTTAAGTGATAGTTTCTATTTAATGTAATTTAAATTTTTAATTTTCCTTTTTAGATTTTTGTTAAGAATTTAGCATTTTTATATTTTTCTTAAATTCCTTTTATGTTAAAGTTTTTTTAGTAATTTTTCTAGATTTTTATATTATCATTTGATATTTATTAGATTTAATCTTAGTTTTATTAGTAATTAATTAATATTTAAATTTTAAATAGCAAAATTAGTTTTTATTAAGTAAGACCCAGTTTTTATATTTTTCCTAGCTTTTATATAATGTAAAATAATTTTAGGAATTTTCTTATAATTTTTACTGTTCATTTTCTATTTTTAATAATTTAAAATAGTTTAATTAGGTAATTAATATTTAATTAGTAATTAATTAATAGAAAAATCACAAAAAGACAAAAATACATATTTTTAATTTTAAAACTTGTTTTTAGTTATTTTATAATTTTATAAAATTAATTTTCACTCTTTTTAGTATTTAATTAATATTATATTGTATTTAAGTTATTTAAATATTAATAATAAGTGTTAAATAGTATTTAATTAATATTAAATAATTAAATAGTGTAAAAATTTATTTTCTTTTTCTAAAAATTTTCTTTCATCCTTAGGTTTGTAAAAAAGTCATTTTCACCCCTGGGGGTTTTCAGATTTCAGTTTTCATTTTTTATTTTGTACGTTTATGTTAATTTAAACTGAACATACGCGTTTGTAGGTTTTAAATGTTTCTGGTTTTTCCGAATTTCCAACCTTGTTAATATAGCTTATTTAAGCTATTTCATTGTACAAATCAGTAGTGTAACCATTCACAAACTTTTTTCCTATCCAAATTCACCCGATCACAGATCCGTTTGATAACCATCACACCTCGTCGGGACATAACGACCCGGGGAAACCCTATATTCCGCGGAGATTGACTCTAGGCTGTTTGACCTAGTTGACCATCACCTAGTCAGTTTAGGTTGACTGTTTAACATCAATCAGCAAGGGGCATTGGTCATAGGCGACTCTGATATATATTTGGGACCGGTTAAATTGTTTTATGGGCCTATTTCCGAACTTCTTTTATAAAATGTAAACTTAACGTTTTTGTTAATGTGTTTTGTTCTTAATAAATGAAATAAAAACCGTTCATTGTACTTATGTTGTGATACCAATTTCGTAGCACCCCAATGCATGTATGCTTTCGCTGAACCCGAATTTTGGGGGTGTTATAGTCTTTGTCTGGGACGGTACCACGGTACCATTAAATTTAGTGGTATCGTCGAGTATTTAGTGGTATCTTCCCCCTGTAACGGTCAAATTTCTCTTTACATATTAATAGTGGAGCATTTTACACTTCCAACTTGATTTCTCTAATTAATTTTCTCTGGTCTAATCCCTTCTTATTTAGATCACTTTTTTTTTAATCATTTAGAGAGTTTTAGTTTGTTTTATAGTGATCCAATCATCCATTGAAGTGATCACCTTCATTCCTCTTCTAGTGCAAGAAAAGAACACAATGTATCAAGAAGATACAAGGTGTTAAAATCTTTGTGTAGTACACTTGCATTACTTATTAGTTTGCTTGATTGTATCTTGATATACATCAAGTGTCATAGTCTTGGTTACTCCTCTAGTGTTGATCATTGTGATCTTGTTGAGATCTTGGAGATCTCTAGTAGCTTTTGTGCTAGTGTGTATTGATTAAGTGGATAAAATGTAGATCGGATAGATCAAGTATGGATCATGTAGATCTTGTAGGGCGTGTGATTTGTGAAAATCGAGTAGATCATGAGTAGATCGGGTAGATCGAGTGTAGATCATGTGGATCTTGAAGCCTGTGTGAGTTATGAGGATCGGGTAGATAGTGGTAGATTGGTACTAGCTAAGATTAGTACTTGACATCTAGCTTAGTGTTGGAAAATAACGTAAGCGACGCGGTTTATGTGTTTAGGCCTTAAAACACAAGGTTTATTATATTGGACCATAAAACATAATAAGTTTGGTTGTACCCGAAGAAGAACTCGACATCTAGCTTAGTGTCGAAAAATATTGTAAGCAATGTTATATGGTTTTCTCGGCTGAGAAAGGAGCTTGTTGATTAGTGAAGTAACTCTCGAGTTGGGTACTCAGGGAGTGGATTAGGGTGAAGAGGGTTCGTGACCGAACCACTATAAATCGCCGTATCTTGGTTTGCATTTTCTTTACTTATCTATTTATGTTTATTTTTGCATTTATCGCTTTACATTTATATTTTGCATTGCATTTATATTTGTGTGGTGTGTTGCTTATATTGTATTAGTTGTGTTTGTGTGATGGCTTGTTATATTTAAGTATGCCTAAGCTTGTGTTATTGTGACATCCCTTATTTATTGCCTTATAATATCTCTAGCTCTTGTAATACTAGAGTTGACACTTTTCATATTACATCAAACTTGATCGGGTGTGTGATACAAAACGTTTTTTAGTTTTAAATGGAAACGTATTCACCCCTTATTTATTGTGACATCCCTTATTTATTGCCTTATAATATCTCTAGCTCTTGTAATACTAGAGTTGACACTTTTCATATTACATCAAACTTGATCGGGTGTGTGATACAAAACGTTTTTTAGTTTTAAATGGAAACGTATTCACCCCCCCCCCCCCCCCCCCCGGTTTCCACAATTGGTACCAGAGCCACGTCGCTCAAATTTTTAAAACAAATGGTTTTCAAATTTGTGTACGATCCATGAATCAAATTACCCATGAAGGGGGTAAAGTATGAAAAGTATTTATTTTCTTAATACTTACAAGTTTTGTTGGTAAGTATACTTTGCCATACTAGCTTGAAAGTTTTCTTAAACAAATAAAAGAGAAGAGTTTGTAAGTGTCCGGTTATGTCTTTAGAAAGAGTCATAAAGTCATGCGGTTTTGAAAGTAGTGTTTCGGAAAACTCTTTGTTTTGAAGTAAGAATATTGTCGTAAATATTTTCCTTAGTCCTAAACATGGAAATGATGCTTAACATATTCTACATGTTCGGTATCTAGTCCACTAAGTTTTACATCGCTTCATTACGTTGAAACAAAAAATTAGTCTGAGACAGAATTGTAAAAACAGTGTAAGGGTACCACTAAATATAGGACGGTAAAAGTTCACCAGTTCTATTCTTCAAGTGACGGCATCAGCATCCAAGCCTGACGCCGTTAGGTGTAAATTCCTTACTTTGTTGACTTTCTTGTTTTCTTCATTCTTGAGCATAAAAACGTCCAAAATGCTTCATATTCCAAAAATCATGTCCCAAGTACCTAAAATGACAAAATAAACGATTTGAGGCAATATTTGATCATAAATTCATGATTTAGGGCTTAAATGACCTCTAAAAACGCATCAAATAAATCCTTATCAAATATCCCTATACTTGGGATTTGTTTGTCCTCAAGCAAATGAGCTTTTATACCAATCAAAATACAAGTTAGGGGTCATTTAACATTAATATAAAAGTAATTACAACAAATAATCATTCTACCTTAGTCGAAACAAGCATGTAAGTTATACACTAGCACCTCACATTTAGTGTTTGGATACTCTCATCTTTCGGGTGTTATAAGTTTACATATCACAAATGGAAATGGAAATATATCTCTCACTACCTGTCATAGCAAATAGATTACCATAGGCTTGAGAAAGGATCAAAACCTCCACCACTTTGGCGTAAGCACCTAGGATAAACTATCATAGAGGTCTTTTAAAGGTTATAACGTTAGGTGTAAGGGAATGAAAAACACGATTTGTTGGATAAAGGGTTATTTTACTGGTGGCAAGTCAATTGTGTTAGTTAACTACATGTTCAATGAAGCGTTGCTAAGCCAAGATTCGACTCAACTTGAACTACTACAACTTTTTTTGGATTTTTCAAGACACTATATTGACTTAAACATAAATAAAAGAAACGGATGGTATCCCGTTTTTTTTTTTATTTTTTTATTTTTTATTTTTTATTTTTTGCATACACTTTTACTCTACCATCCAAAATAATACATCAAAGGGAGCTCGTTTCCTCCCTACACTTGAGCTTTTACATAATTAAAAACAAAGACTCGGATTAAGAAAATCGAAACACTTGTAGTACTTTAAAACATTAACGCATATATGGGGGTAATAAATGACGTTCATACCCTTTACTCTATAACACTAGTACTTTACCCATGAGTCCCAATCATCCCAAAATAATATGTACAATACTTAGCAACCATGTAATCAATTAGAAAATTAATTAAGGGTTTAAACATATAACAATAATGCACTAAAGATAAGTGCATACAAGGAAGGCTAAGGCGATTTTGGTGTACATTTAGGAGTGGATTGTAAACAAGTTCTTTCTTTAAGTAAGATGCTTAAAGTTAGAAATGAAAAGATAGGCTCTGAGGGGTGTACTAGGGGTATCGTGTACTAAAAATGAGTACATCGCAAAGGTGTGAGAAAATTAGTTGACCAATGAAGTCAATCCTAACTACACGAATGTAGTCTCACTAGCGGTCTCTGGATGTATCACAAACGCAAGTTCTAGAATCTAAATACTACCGGTACACTCGCAAGCACCAACAATGAATGCTTTTTCCTAAAGATCTAAAGGCGAACCTCACATATTTGGGTGAAAATTTTTTAGTGGTATGGTTTTTGTGCTAGTAATACAATTTCTATCCATTAAACGCTTATTAAAACTAAAGTTTCACTCGTATATGTTGCAAAAAAATTTAAATTTGGTGCCAAAATTTCCCTAACAAGTATTTCTCTTACTTTTATTACGCATTTACTATTAAACAAAACAAAAATCAAATGGAGTTATAGTTTCTAAGGTGTCTCAATTTACCCTCCCTACACTTAAATCGAACATTGTCCCCAATGTTCAAAATTAAAAAAAAAATGTAAAAGTAAAGATAAATGAAAATGAAAGAAACTAATACTCCCCTGATTCACTCGGTATGGACAATATGGTAATATGGTTAAATCCTCCTCCAAGAAAATAAGCATGTAGAGTTGCACTCCTGAAATATAATCATCTTCTTATTCAATATAACCTTTTAAACAACAAAGAAAAAAAACACGAAACCTCGCATAAAATCGGCAATAAATTCTATATAAAAGTAAATCCTAGAAAGCAAGTAAAGATATAATGCTTTCAAAATAAATGTTTGCAGATTCCTGGAGTTTAAAAAGTAAAGATTATACAACACTATAAAATTCCAGCAGAAAAACAAAACCTGGAAATTTTTTAACAAATAACACCTGACGCCGTCAGGCTATAACCCCTGACGCCCTCAGAAATGATCCGATAGAATTCTTTATATTTTGTTTCTGGAAAAATATAAGTTTTAATACCTGGAATCCTGGAAAACATCCATTGTTACTCGATACAAGCATTTGACTCTATCAAATACTAATATGTATGCTAAACTCTAATTGTTATTGTTCATGTCCAATTCGTTCTTTAGAAACAAATATGATATTCCCTATACTTATCTTTTTGTAAAATACCTTTATATGTAATTAAGACGAGGTTAAAGACAAAATAAAGCATTTTCATAATTTATTTGAAACATGAAAATTAAACAATTATAATTAAGCATACATGACACAAACAAAAAAATAAATTAAAAACAACAAACAATTAAAAACATGGGTTGCCTCACAAGAAGCGCTTGTTTTTGTTCGAGTCACAAGCCTGACTCTACCCTTATCTAACGGAAATAAGGGAGGTTTTCCCTACACTTAGGATTAAGTGCGGGTGGAAGTAGCGATACACACCCTTATGGTGGAAATATACCACGTGAGGTGAAGGGGGTGTGTGAATGGCTTCCTTCATCCTAAAACTACCCGGATAATATGGGTTGATGGGTGGGTCAATTCCTCTTTTATCTCCTAGATGTATATCTAAAGATGAAAATTTGTGTAAATATTGAGGTTCTGGTTCATCAACAATAGGAAATTCCCTAGAACCAAGGGTAAGGTTGTGGCTACAAGTATTCAAACCTATAGCCTCTAGTTGTGTTTGGTTTAAAGGTTCTACCTCCATTGGGATTCCTAAAGTCTCTTCTACTTCTTCCGGGTAAGTCACAGGCGGTGTGTATGCCTCAAACGATGGTAGGACTTGTGGGTTACTTGGTGGGCTTAGATTTTCTACTCTATCCTCCATCTTATCAATATCACCTATGTGTTCATCTTGTATATGGTAGTGCCTAACCATGACATGAATTTAGGTACCTCCTCTACCCTTCTCATTTACAAACAAACTTGTTTCATGATCCTTGAAATTTGTTATCAATTGATTTGTAATATAGTTTGTTGGGTTGTCCAATTTATAATCGTATTGAGCACAATTCTCTATGGTTTCTCATGCTTCTTTAGCACTTAATTCCCTAAGGTCTCCGTTGGCAAAATAGTCAATGTCCCTTTGGGTATATTGGTCGACATGATCGTAAAAGATTTGAGTTAGGGACCATAAATCGAAATCATGATGAGGGAATTTTTGAAGTAAGTATTTGAAACGATTCCAAGCATCATAGAGAGATTCATCACAATGTTGTTTGAACATCAAGATGTCATTTAGAGTGGGTAAATTTCGTGGTCGGTAGTATGGTGGATTCGCGTTCTCCAAATGGTGAACGAAAAAGTTAATGAAAAGGTTTTTACGAACAAAGACACAAAGAAAAGATAGACTACGAGAAAGCTAATGAAAGAAAAATAAAAAGTAATCTCACTTTATAGGAATCTAGTGAGTAGACCTAAATGAAATATAAATCAACCTAAACAATAACTATTCCCCGGCAGCGGCACCAAAAACTTGATGCGGGATTTTGCAACCTCACAAAAGATTTTACTTCTCAAAGGATCTTGAGAAGCTTGCAATCCTCCAGGCAGTGTACCTGACCGTTGTAGTGTAGTAAATGGTAGGTCCGGGGGATTGATCATTCTCTAAGGGAATAGTGTCGTTAGGATTGAAGTGTAAGTTAACTAGGTCTAAAGGTGAGGGATGATTCTTTTTGGTATTTTCATATTTGATGAAAGCAATTAAAATCTCGAGTATTGGAAGAGTGGGGGGGGGGGGGGATTAGTTGCTAGTCAACTAACCCAAAACTACAAATTAAACTAAAAAACAATAAAATAAAAATAACAAAAAAACTAAATGTGGTGGACTACTTATGTGAGACAAACGTGTTTACTTAGATTTCCTTACTCCCTAGTTATCTAGTTGAGTGTCACAGTGCAATTGTTTAGTTGAATGGTTGTATTCCTTAATACCAATCGTAGGGGTGTTGATGAGATCAAATAAGTACATTTTATTAGCATCATTTATCCTATTTAATTGACTTGTTTTATATTATTTTCTATGAGAATTGATGCCTTTATGTTTACTTTAGTGATTCCCAGGTAAAAACAAGCAATAGGTGAAAGTTAATGATATTCGACGAATTATGGAGCTAAATGATCAAGATTTGAAAAGTCTACTGAAATTCAAGAGATGCGCCGTATCTCTCTCAACAGATATGTCTCAACATCATACTTAGATGAATTCGAAGACCATTGCTTGACTTTGAAGAATGCGCCGCATCCAATTACAACATGCGCCGCATATGAAACTTTGGTCAACGAAGATTAATCAACTTGATCTACTCTAAAATACACCGCATCTCATTTACAACATGCGGTGTATCAGCTAAAGATTTCACCAAATTCTATCCAAGACGTTAAAGAACATGCGCCGCATAAATAAATAAGTTACGTCGCATCTAAAGGCGGTGTACGAATATTCCAGAATTTAATAATCTTAGACCCCACGCGAAGTTTAGTAGATGCGCCGCATCTATCATCAAAATGCGCCGCATCGACCCCTCAGACAGAACCTATAATTACCCCAAGACATATACGAGTTTTGTGTACAGAAAACCCTAAGGAGGCAAATTCAGTTGAAGAAGCATCATAAGACACGCCCCAAACGAAGATCTTAGAGCCGTAAGAAGATCCTGCATGTGTATAATTCATTAAATAGTTTTTTTTATTGTATTAGTAAGCTTTAATCCATCAGGATTGATGGGCTTGTGGCCACCATACTGCTCCCCTTAAAATTGCTTTCCCATCTGTTAAAGTTTATATGATTGATGTTTTTGGTGAATTATATTTGTGCTTTGATAATCTCTGTGTTTAGTTGAGTCTTCTGGGCTACCATACCTGTTCCTAGCCTGCTTATCTAGTGTCTAGAAGGTAGGATAAACATAAGTAATAATTAAGGGTTTACTCGCCGATATATAGGATCCAACGAGACAGATTAGATTACGATACTCATCATATAAAACTAGCAATATAACAAGTGACAAGCTACTTAATTATAAGGATAGGTCTTCTTACGTGTTTCTATTATCTATCTATGTACATGATTGCTATTTGCTGATTCGTTCTCATTAGTTTTACTTTTATTGTTTATTAAAATCCGTGCCAGTCTCTCAGGCTGAAACCCCTTTTTATTGATTAAGATTGTAAAATTAAATTAGATATTAAATTACTGATTACATCAACTAGATATTACGTTCCATTCTTAGTGTTCGACACTCTACTTACCACTATATGCATATTGATCGGGTACACTGCTCGTTAAGTGTGTGTGTTAGTAATAAGTCGGTAAATACAAATTTAAAACTTGAAAAGGCTTAAACACCCTATGCTACACTGACATATCACACGCATCAAGTTTTTGGCGCCGCTGCCGAGGAATGAATTATTAATATATGTTTATTTGATTAGTAATTTAATTAGATTCTAACCACTAACTTTGTTGTATATTAGTATAGATTGCATTCATTGTATATTTTGTTGGAAAATTTAGTGCACTTGTGGGATTAGTTCACACCTGGTAATGGGTTTGGAGGTACGGAGTGTACACCCATCAGGTCCTGAACACCCTGACTCATATAGTGGTTGTGCAGGATACTGCTGATAGCTGGTTCCTGCTGATGGTTCCTACTGAGTACTGGTTCCTGCTGATGGTTCCTACTACCAGTGTCAGGATCCTGCTGATGAGCAGAGTTTCTGCTGATAGAGTGATATATGTAACTGATTTAACCTATTCAAATGACAGTTACATTTGCACTCATGACCACGTTTAATTGGTCATGTAACCACTAATACCTATTATTATGAAGGCAAATTAAGTGGGATTAATGGGCCGTTAATCACTCTTAATTCCATTGACTAGGGTTGAGTAATCTTGCCTATATATAGGAAGATCAAATCATGCATGAAAGATATACAGAAAACACATAACACTTAAACGCAAAGGGTTATTGATTTATGCCTAAATCATTAACAAACATTTGGTCTTATCCCAAGTAGATATTCGTGATACCCAGGCATTAGGGTCGAATAGTTTACTTTGGAAAGTGATAACACGATTCCAAGTGATATTCGGTAACCTTCATTGGTACGTAGTTAGGCTATTGATTATCTTAACCCTGTTCTGGGCTCATAACCACCAACAATCAAAGTAAACTATTTGTGATAATCAATGGCTGCTGCTATGAGGCATATGGCTGCTAACTTTTCCAAATTGGAAAAGTTTGAAGGTGTTGATTTTAGAAGATGGCAAAAGAAGATGCACTTCTTGCTGTCAAGCATGAATGTAGTGTATGTTCTAAGCACTGCCATTCCTGAAGATCATGGGGATGATGCTACAGTGGAACAGATAAGAAAAAGAAGCAAATGGGAGAATGATGACTATGTATGCAGAGGTTTAATTCTCAATGGTATGTCTGATTCTCTCTTTGACATTTATCAGAATGTTGAATCTTCTAAAGAACTGTGGGATTCCTTGGATGCCAAATATATGGCTGAGGATGCTTCAAGTAAGAAGTTTATTGTAAGTAATTTCACAAATTTCAAAATAACTGATTCAAGACCAGTCATGGAACAATACAATGAACTTCTTGGAATACTTGGAAGGTTTACACAACACAAAATGAACATGGATGAGGCTATTTCAGTCTCTTGTATCATTGACAAACTCCCTCCTTCTTGGAAAGATTTCAAGCATACCTTGAAACATAAGAAGGAAGAACTGACAATTGTTCAGTTGGGTATTCATTTGCGTATTGAGGAATCCCTCAGGGTGCAGGATAATGACAAGCCAAAGAGTAGCAATGCTACTGGTGCATCCGTTGTCAATATGGTGGAACATAACAATTCCACCAGGCACAATGACAATAAAGGCAAACGTAAACATCAGGATAACACAAGGGCTGATCCTAACAAGAAGGCAACACCTACTTGTTGGAAATGTAGCAAAACTGATCACATTAAAAGGGATTGCAAAGGTGTTAAGATTGGAGGTAAATCCAATGGCTCAGGCACTAGTGGTTCAGGGAGTGGAGGTCCTTCCAACTCACTGAAAGGTCAGAATATGTTTAATGAATCTCTTCAGGTTTATTAGGTTACATATGTATCTGAATCTAACTATGTGCAGGATGATGATGTTACGTGGTGGGTTGACTCTGGAGCAATTGTTCATGTGTGCAAAGATAGAAGATGGTTCAAGACTTACGAGTCACTGAATGATGGTTCTATTCTTCACATGGAAAATGAGTCAATAGATTTGGTGCATGGTCGTGGTTGTGTAGATCTTAATTTTAGTTCTGGAAAGATTGTGACTTTGTTTAATGTTATTCATGTTCCTGATATAAGGAAGAACTTGGTTTCAAATAGTGTTTTGAATAATCATGGATATAAACAAGTTATTGAATCTGATAAATTTATATTGTCCAAACATGGTGTATTTATTGTTTTGGCTATTTGTGTAATCAAATGTTCAGGCTTAACATTGTCACTGACATTGGAAATTCAGCCTTTATGTCAACTTCTAAACTGAATGACTCGACCCTGTGGCATGCTAGACTTGGCCATGTATATTTTAAAAGGATGCAAGATATGTCTAAGGATGGGTTAATCCCAGCATTTGACATGAACACTGAAAAGTGTAAAACTTGCATGTTGACCAAAATTACTAACAAACCTTTTCAGGGTGTTAAACGTGAGACTGAGCTCTTGGAGCTTATACACAGTGACCTGTGTGATTTGCATGCCACTCCCTCTTTGGGGAATAGGAAGTACTTTGTGACATTTATTGATGATGCTTCTAGGTTTTGTTATGTCTATCTATTACATGCCAAAGATAAAGCATTAGATAAATTCAAGGTATTTGAAACTGAAGTTGAATTGCAACTTGGGTCCCTGATCAAAAGATTTAGGACTGATAGGGGAGGTGAATACATGGACACTTTGTATTTTTAGTCTATTGGTATAATCCATGAAACGACTGCTCCCTATACTCCTCAACAAAATGGTATCTCTGAAAGGAAGAACAGGGTACTGAAGGAGATGGTTAATTCCATGTTGTCCTATTCAGGACTGAGTCAAGGGTTCTGGGTGAAGCTATGTTAACAGCTTGCTATTTATTAAATAGGGTTTCCAATAAAAAGAACAAGATTACCCCCTATGAGCTCTGGACTAAAAAGGAACCCAACCTGAATTATCTCAGGGTATGGGGTTGTAGGGCAGTTGTAAGACTCCCTGATTCTAAGTTGAAAACTTTAGGTGAAAGAGGCATTGAATGCATCTTTGTTGGATATGCTGAGCATTCCAAGGCTTATAGGTTCTATGTTATTGAACCTAATGAATATGTTTCAATTAATTCAATAATTGAATCAAGGGATGCACTATTTGATGAGAATAGATTCTCATCAGTCCCTAGAACAAGTCACATGATTCCAAATAGAACTGATGACATTGGTGTATCAGAGGTCCCTGATGATTTATCATCTCAGGTCCCTGATGAGGTTGTGGTTCAACAACCTGAACCTGAGCTTAGAAAAAGCAAAAGGGTCAGGACTCCAAAGTCATTTGGACCTGAGTTTCAATTATATTTAATTGAAGGCACAAGGAATGAGGTCTCTGACCAATATTCCTATTTCTTCATTGTTGAGGATGATCCCAAAACAGTTGAAGAAGCAATGAAGTCCCAGGATGTTGCTTTCTGGAAAGAGGCAATAAATGATGAGATTGACTCCATCATGGGCAACAACACTTGGGAGTTGGTTGATCTACCACCAGGTTGCAAACCTCTTGGTTGCAAATGGATTTTCAAAAGGAAAATGAAGGTAGATGGAACTATTGAAAAGTTCAAGGCTAGACTAGTCATTCAGGGCTTTAAACAAAAGTCAGGGATAGACTACTTTGATACTTATGCCCCTGTGGCACGTATCAGTACCATCAGGCTGCTAATTACTTTTGCATCAATTCACAATCCGATTATTCATCAGATGGATGTGAAGACAACTTTCTTGAATGGTGAATTGGATGAGGAGGTTTATATGAACCAACCTCAGGGCTTCATCTTGCCTGGCAATGAAAACAAGGTGTGCAAACTGATTAAGTATTTATATGGACTAAAACAGGCACCTAAGCAATGGCATCAAAAGTTTGATGAAGTGGTTTTGTCTAATGGTTATGTTCTTAACCAGGCTGACAAATGTGTATGTAGCAAATTTGATGAATCTGGTAAAGGAGTCATCATTTGCCTATATGTTGATGACATGTTGATCTTTGGCACTGACCAAAATCAAGTTGACCTAACAAAGGAATTTTTGTCATCAAGGTTCTCCATGAAGGACATGGGGGAGGCTGATGTTATCCTTGGTATAAGGGTTAATCATGAAAGCAATGGTATATCAATTTCTCAGTCTCATTACATTGAGAAGGTACTGAAGAAATTTAATTGCTTGATTGTACTCCAGTGAGTACTCCTATGGATACAACTGAGAAGCTAATGCCTAATACTGGCAAAGCTGTATCTCAACTTGAGTATTCCAGGGTGATTGGCTGCCTGATGTATGCCATGACTTGTACAAGGCCTGACATTGCTTTTGCTATGGGTAAACTGAGCAGGTATACTAGTAATCCTAGTGCTCAGCACTGGCAAGCAATTCAGAGGGTACTGAAGTATTTGAAGAGAACTATGGACTATAGTCTCTAATATATTGGTTATCCATCAGTGTTGGAAGGATACACTGATGCAAGTTGGATCAGTAACACTGAAGACAATTCGTCTACCAGTGGCTGGGTATTCCCACTTGGTGGAGGTGCAATATCTTGGGCATCCAAGAAGCAAACTTGCATCACCAGTTCAACAATGGAATCAGAATTTGTGGCCTTAGCAGCTACTGGTAAATAAGCTGAATAGTTGAAAAACTTGCTTCTTAAGATTCCATTGTGCCCTAAACCTATAGCACATATTTCTATCCGTTGTGATAGTGCAGCTACATTGGCAAAGGCTTATAGCCAGATGTACAATGGGAAGTCTAGACACTTAGGTGTCAGGCATAGCATGATTAGTGAACTTATCATGAATGGGGTGATTTCTATAGAGTTTGTTAGATCTCAACAGAATTTAGCTGATCACTTGACGAAGGGTCTTGCTAGAGACTTGGTTATAAAGTCTGCTAAAGGGATGGGTTTAAAGTCCAACTTAGTCACTGAATGATAAGACACCCAACTCCCTCCTGAGGAAACTTGGGAGCTGAGTTCAATGTGAAAAGCTGAACATTCAGTGTATTGAAGCACATGTTTTACAAACATCCCAAGGTTTGTGCTTGGAACCTGCTGAAAGGAGGATGAAGTCACTACTTCTTAATGGTTAATTTTTTTTGAAAAAGTGCTTGGCAGGAGCATAAATAAAGAGGAACCACCTATGTGAATGTTGAAGTTTTGCCGCTTCAGGAAGCTATGGACTTTTAGATTTTACAACATTTATGAATTAGATATGGACACATGTCTTGTATAGTGTCAGGAGCGTTTAAGTGTTTGGAAACTTGTGTGTATTTTATCTTCAGGTATTCAAATGGGTTGAAGGGTTCAATTCTTAGAACACCCTGATTCTCGAATATTTGAACATGTAATGTACTAAGATGGAAATTCAATCCTCAGGATATTTTCGTTTATGCACTTGTTTTGTATTATGGTTATTTTCATGCAAAGGTAGTGAACTAAATTTGGGGAGGATTGTTGGAAAATTTAGTGCACTTGTGGGATTAGTTCACACCTGGCAATGGGTTTGGAGATACGGAGTGTACACCCATCAGGTCCCTGAACACCCTGACTCATATAGTGGTTGTGCAGGATACTGTTGATAGCTGGTTCCTGCTGATGGTTCCTACTGAGTACTGGTTCCTGCTAATGGTTCCTGCTACCAGTGTCAGGGTCCTGTTGATGAGCAGAGTTTCTGCTGATAGAGTGATATATGTAACTGATTTGACCTATTCAAATGACAGTTACATCTGCACTCATGACCACGTTTAATTGGTCATGTAACCACTAATACCTATTATTATGGAGGCAAATTAAGTGGGATTAATGGGCCGTTAATCACTCTTAATTCCATTGACTAGGGTTGACTAATCTTGCCTATATATAGGAAGATCAAATCATGCATGAAAGATATACAGAAAACACATAACACTTAAACGCAAAGGGTTATTGATTTATGTCTAAATCATTAACAAACATTTGGTCTTATCCTAAGTAGATATTCGTGATACCCAGGCATTAGGGTCGAATAGTTTACTTTGGAAAGTGATAACACGATTCCAAGTGATATCCGGTAACCTTCATTGGTACGTAGTTAGGCTATTGATTATCTTAACCCTGTTCTGGGCTCATAACCACCAACATATTTTACATATTTTATTTTTCTTGTTTGTTTGTTTGTGTATTTTTATTTTTATTTTTATTTGTTTGTATTACTGCTCTCTGTTGTATTTTGCTGATCTAAATGATGCGACGCATCTGATTTATCAGATACGGCGCATTGCATTTTTTATTTTTATATACAGCGTAAACTTAAAATTCGAAGTACGACGCATCTATCCCCTAGATACGACGTATTCTGTTTTTAATCAGAAAATTTTCAAAACCCTAACGAGATACGACGCATTGTTTTGACAGTGTGGCACATCTATTTATTTATTAAAATTAAATTTTCGAATTTATTAAACTGAGATACGACGCATCTGTTTTCACAGATACGACGTATTGTTTTTTGAATAAAAGACTGATTTAATCTTTAACGTAATAAGATACGACGCATCCTAATTCAGGGATACGGCGCATCAACATTAGATATCAGCAACTTTTTACTTCAACAATCGTTTCCTTACTAATTATCTTCTATCGGGCATATCCTACTGATCTATTTACTTATTATAACAGGGAATATTATGGAAGATATCACTATTAATGAGTACTTGACTAAGGAGAAAGAGGAAACGATGAGATGCACAAGTTCTCCGATTATGAAACTTTGGAAATTGGAGGATGATGATGACTGCGAAGTTTATGGAATTAACTTAAAAGAGTTTCCAGCATTACGTATGGGCAATAATAATTCTGAAAATCCGGAAGATGGCTATTCAATCTTGGATGAAACCTATGACGATATTAATTGCAATTCACCACTCTTTGAAGAATTGTTTGAATCAGTATCTCACACTTCTATGCCAATTTACTCTATCAAGACCATTGAAAGTAATGAAAAAGATTTTCTTGCGATTGATGCTGACCTATTTACTTGGGAAACCCCTCTTGAAACCCTATTTGCTGAGCTTAAATGTTTGGGAAGCATTGATGATGACTTGTTTATTTATGACTTGTTTATGAGCTACACTGAAGACGAATTACTCAAGCTATGGCCTACGATAGAATCTAAAAGATTGGTTTGGACTACTATTGAAGAAAAAGAAGGGAAATTTCGAATTAAATACATGAGAAATAATGATGTGATGAATAAAAAGAAAATTTTTGAGACTTCAAAATCTTCTTATATGCCTTATGAAGAACAATTCTATGGATTAGACATTAATGATCTTGAGGAAGAAAGGATATATGTTGAGGCTGAAATCTTGCTCAATAAAAGGTTGGTGAGATTGATTGATGTTTCTTTGGGGGATTGGTTGAAGCTTAAGTACATTGATCTGAAGTATGCTCCAAAACATGAAGTTATCAACATAATAACGACATGGTTGTCACGTAGCTTTAAAAAACAATTTGATGAGTTTGTGGAAATTAGGAAAAGGATGGTAGTTGACATGAGCTTCGATGTCAATTACGACCCTAATGATAATAATTTTTCGGATTGGTTAGCTAGTAAATTCAACAACCATAAAACAATGGATCGTGCCACTAAAAATGTACTTTGGGTACAATAGATGAGAGGAGAAGATGAAGAAACAGAAATGGAAAATGAATCATTATGTGATGATTCTACTTTAACTGATGATATGGAAGAATTGTTTAGCATTGACATTGATGTGTTTGACTATGAAACACCATTATGTAAACAATTCAAGGAATTCAATTATCTTCTTCAAATCGATACCAATATATTCATGGACGACGAGTATTTAAGGAATACATGGTATTATGAATGGAACGAACAAGTACCATGGGTGGAAAATGAACCTTGGCGTGATTCTGAGACTTGGGACCAACTACCTAACAATATGATCCATACATGTCAACCATTTCAATTCAAAGATGGATGGACCGAGTGGCCAACTTGCAATTGGAAAACTAAGAATCAATGTAACGGAGGAAATCTTCCTGGACTATATAGCATCGGATACTGGACTTATTGTGAAAGCTTAAATTGGTATGAAGAGCTTGAAGATGGGGACTTGAAAACTCATGCTCTTATGGCAAGAGCTTCTCTTATCAGTCAATTTGAAGAACATGAAAATGAAGAAATCAAGTTTCGCCACTGGCTTACGCAATGTTTCGGAAATTTTAATAAGCTTAAACATGAACATATGATGCACTTAGAAGATTACTGGTGGAATCAATGCAACAAGGAAGCATCATTTGAAGACACATGGAAGTACCACGAACTTCAACACTCTGAGCATGACGAATGTGAAGAAGATGTTGATGGCGTTAATGATACAAAATAGGAGCTAAACGTGAGTCTAACTTGAAGACTCTTGAATAAAGAAAAGTGCTTACCGGGAGACAACCCGGATTTACTTTTACTGTTTTTGCTGTTGAGTCTGTTAGACCTGTAGCAGATGCGGCGCATCTCCATCAATAGATGTGGCGTATCTACTGCACAGGTCATATATGTCTTTATTCTTATGCATTTTATTTTCTGAACTGTGAACTTTCTGTCAGTTTATTTAATACGGTGCATCCCTAGTTAAGATGCGACGTATCTGATCTTTCTGACCCGTACCAATTCCAGGCTCGATACGGCGCATATTCCTCAATAAGATGCGGCGCATCGACTGACCTGATGATTTACAGTTTTATTTATTTTTATTTTTTATTTTCTAACTACTAATGAATTTCGGTGTATAATTGGTGGTATTTATAATTATTGCTCGCAAATGCATAATGGATGATCAAACCGAGCAAATCTCAGGGAAGTTTTTTGTTCTAATTCTTTATAATTTCCCCTTTTTAATTTTAATAAATAACGAGGACGTTGTTTAAATTAAGTGGGGGAGGGGATGAAGAATTAGAACTTTTACTTAACTCTTACTTGTCCTTATTTTTTAAGAATATGCTTTAATTTGCGATTAATATATCAAAATTTAAAATTTTTTTAGCATGTTTTTGTTTAATCTAAGTTGCATAGCTGCACACAAGACTTTATTTTTAAAATTGTGATTTCAAAATTCACAAATCTATGAGTGTGTCGAAGACTTGTAAACTTTAGAACTTGACTTGTATACTATTCGAGACCACCATAATAAGTATTATTTTTATAATTGGAGTGACTTATCTAAATTGGTAAAATTATAGGATTACACCAAAAGCCTTTATATGTTTTGTGATATTAACTAACTACACTGGTTAGTTAACCCCCGTAAGTTTACTCTCATTTTAGAGTAAGATACCCCTAAAAAAACACGTAGAGCCATTCCTTTAGGATTTTTACACCTTGTTTCGTTACACCCTACACCTTAGCCTACCCTGTAGATTTAAGTCCGTGGTTAGTTGCTTTGGCAAAGTGTGTTTCCTTGCGTTACCTGTGTTCGTGTGCGTAAATTCATTATCTTTGGTTAGGTCGGGAAATTGCACAATGCAATGGAGTGAAAGTACATATTGTATATTTTTAGTCAGTTTTTCATGTGTTTACTACTTTCACTATTACATTACATTTGAAAGTCTGAAAAGCAAAGAAAAATTATCCAGATTTATTGTGATGGAATTGTGGTGAAATTTTACACCTTTAGTAAAAAAAAAAAAAAAAAAAAAAAAAAAAAAAAAAAAAAAAAAAAAAAAAGAGGAAGTTGGTGATTTATTTAAACCAACGATGTAAAGTTTTGTATTAAGTGGTTGATATCGCCTCTATTGTTGTACTATATTTATGGATTGATAGGGAGTTCGACGTTATGAGAACGCCAACTAAGGATTGTTTATTCTTTGTCTAAGATCTTATTGAGTATAATTTGTGTCTACCTAAAGCGTGAGTTACAAAAGAGTCAAAGCGTGAGTTATTCAATGCTATGACTCTTATTCATGCGATGGTAAGGAAGTATTCTAACCACACTTAGGACTTTAATCTATTTGTTTCTTGTTTTGTATTTTTATTTTACACCAATTTATATCCTAAATGTTATCCACACCCAACCGTATTATTATATTCGTTGTTAGCTTTCGAGCATCCGGATAAGATGATGACCAAGTAAGAATATTAAATGTATGAATAAGGTAGTGACCATCCGAGTATTAGATTAATTAGCTAACGCGCCAGCGATCTGGTGTGTGAATTGGTGACCATTCGAGTTTAAGATTGATTAAATAATGCGCCAACGATCTGGTGTGCAACTTGGTGACCATCCGTTATGAAAATAACACGCCAGCAATCCAAGGAACACATTAGTGACCATCCATCATTTAAAAGATCAAGGACTCGTGCTAGCGATCGATGAAGCATACTAGTGACCATCCGTTAGTTAAAGCATCGAGTACTCGCGCCAGCGTTCTACTAAGTTTATGCAGGAGATGTTCAAAAAAAGCTATGTTTAACCCATGAACCAAAAACCCTTTTTACCGCTTTAGATTTTTTACTCCTTAGCTTTAGTGGGGGAGATGTGTATCCTTGTCAAGTATATGATAGAATATTCGTTACGTCCGGATAGCTAAACGATTAGATTTGCTTTTATTAATAATATATTTTGTTTCTAATTGGTTAAGTGTTTGGCCGTGCAATTGTGATAAAACGAATAAGTGATTAAATATAAAAATATCCTATCAAGGATACATTTTCATTATTTTTATTCTAAAGGTTTATTTGAGGACATGTAAAGTTCAAGTTGTGGGATATTTGATGACATCAAATAAGTACGTTTTATTAGCATCATTTATCCTATTCAATTGACTTGTTTTATATTATTTTGTATGAAAATTGGTGCCTTTATGTTTACTTTAGTGATTCTCAGGTAAAAACAAGCAATAGGTGAAAGTTAATGATATTCGATGAATTATGGAGCTAAATGATCAAGATTTGAAAAGCCTACTGAAATTCAAGAGATGTGATGTATCTCTCTCAATAGATACGTCGTAACATCATACTTAGATGAATTTGATGACCATTGCCTGACTTTGAAGAAAGTGCCGCATCCAATTACAACATGCGCCGCATATGTAACTTTGGTCAACGAAGATTAATCAACTTGATCTACTCCAAAATACGCCGCATCTCATTTACAACATGCGGCGTATCAGCAAAAGACTTCACCAGATTATATCCAAGACGTTAAAGAACATGCGCCGCATAAAGAAATAAGTTACGCCACATCTAAAGGCGGTGTACGAATATTCCAGAATTTAATAATCTTGGACCCCACGCGAAGTTAAGTAGATGCGCCGCATCTATCATCAACATGCGCCGCATCGACCCCTCAAACAGAACCTATAAATACCCCAAGACAGATACGAGTTTTGTGTATAGAAAACCCTAAGGAGACGAATTTAGTCGAAGAAGCATCACAAGACACACCTCAAACGAAGATCTTAGAGCCGTAAGAAGGTCCTGCATGTGTATAATCCATCACGAAGCTCACAAGACACACCCCAAACGAATTCATTAAGTAGTTTTATTTATTGTATTAGTAAGCTTTAATCCATCAGGATTGATAGGCTTGTGGTCACCATACTGCTCCCATTAAAATTGCTTTCCCATCGGTTAAAGTTTATATGATTGATTTTTTGGTTTGAATTATATTTGTGCTTTGATAACCTCTGTGTTTAGTTGAGTCTTCTAGGCTACCATACCTGTTCCTCTCTACTCATCTAGTGTCTAGAAGGTAGGATAAACATAAGTAATAATTAAGGGTTTACTTGCCGATATATAGGATCCAACGAGACAGATTAGATTATGATACTCATCATATAAAACTAGCAATATAACAAGTGACAAGCTACTTAATTATAAGGACAGGTCTTCTTACGTGTTTCTATTATCTATTTGTGTACGTGATTGCTATTCGCTGATTCGTTCTCATTAGTTTTACTTTTATTGTTTATTAAAATCCGTGCCAGTCTCTTAGGCTGAAACCCCTTTTTAATAGATTAGGATTATAAAACTAACTTAGATATTAAATTACTGATTAGATCAACAAGATATTAAGTTCCATTCTTAGTGTTCGACACTCTACTTACCACTATATGCATATTGATCAGGTACACTGCTCGTTAAGTGTGTGTGTTAGTAATAAGTCGGCTAAATATAAATTTAAAACTTGAAAAGGCTTAAACACCCTATGCTACACTGACGTATCACACACATCAGGTTTGCACAGCCTTCCCCAACTATATAAATATCTATTTCTTCTTATGACGACACGTTTAGTACCCTATCATAGAATCATTAACATCTACTCATGCATTAAATACAACCAATAAAACCGTAGTGCACATCCGATTACGTTTCTTAAGACGTACAAGCTTGTTACCGTATAGGAGATTAGCCAGTTTTCTTAAGCCTAACGCGAATCAATCAACTAAACAATAAAAAACTCACCAACAATCAATAACCAGGTTTCATAAGATCTAAGCAAACACAAATAAACCTAAGCCAACATGTTAAAAAGAATAAAAGATAAACAAGAAATCAAACAACACATAGACATGATGAATGATTAAAAGATTACATATCTTCAATGATAAATCAAAGAAAATAGGGTTTGGGAACCCTTGAAATCTCTGAAAATTCGTCTCTAGGGTTTTGCACAAAGTTACACCACACTCATGAATGAAAATTCCAAAACTATGTATAGATTTTACAAGCTGTTGGCGTCAGGTTATAGGTCCTGACGCCGTCAGAATGCCGCTCTTTAGGGTTTCGTTTCACCCAAGAGATCTTCTAACGCCGTCACTTGTTAGCCCTTCTGGGCCGTCTTGTGTAGTTGTAAAGCCAGACGGCCTCAACAAAAATGCACCTGACGCCGTCAGGTGCAAACTTCCAATTCCTTTCTGGGGCGTCACGTGTAAAAGTTCACCAGTTCCATTCTTCAAGGGACGGTGTCAGCATCCAAGCCTGACGCCGTCAGGTGTAAATTCCTGACTTTTCTTGACTTTCTTGTTTTCTTCATTCTTGAGCATAAAAACGTCCAAAATGCTCTATATTCCAGAAATAATGCCCAAGTACCTAAAATGAGAAAAGAAACGATTTGAGGAAATATTTGATCATAAATTCATGACTTAGGGCTTAAATGACCTCATAGAAACGCATCAAATAAATCCTTATCAACAACGGTCAAGATGACTGGTGTTGACAACATTAGGCCTTGTTCGGGTAGTTTTGGTTGGGTTTCGCCTCTGGGCCATTGATCAAAATCACAACATGGAAAAGTCATAAGATTCCAAACAACGGAGTATATCACGCAAGAAAGTGAACGTCACAGAGTTGAATAACAACATAAATACCAATCATGATAACAGGAATACTATTCTAAACACACATAAAAAATTCACGCTCAAAACAAGAATCCAAAAGTTCCCATTCATAATAACATCAACATTGGTACACGGGTTCGGAAATACAACAAAAAGGAAATGATAATTGATCGTCATAGATGATACTGAGAAACAAGGATAGCAAAGATAAATGATAACACAACATCTCTAACTAAAGACTCCTAGTTTAGAGATGGTACAATAGACGGAAATCTAGATGCAACTAGCCACGAACTCGGCGGACGTCTCTCAAAGTAGTATCCATATCTGCCATCTGTCTCCATATAGAGGATATCTCAATGCGGTCTGCATCACGGTATCTCCTGAGCTTCGTGATCTCAGTCTACAGCTCAGCGACTCTTCCCATAGGGCCTTGTCGGTAACATGTGCGGTCATGAAAGCTCTCTTTAAATCTCTCATCATATCAGGCTAGTCTACCAAGTCGCATCTCAATAATGTAGTCCTCCCATACAATATCCCCATATCCCTTTCTACCTCACCAAATCTCGCTGCTAATACTCCCATCAACCGATCAGCTAGCTGGCTGATCCTCCCCTGGTTGGCGACGATCTGATCCCAGATACGGCTGACTTCTCCATGCGTTTCTGCCTCTTAGGAAATCTCTAACGACGTGTCTATGGCCTCTAGGAACTCTGGCTCGGGTGAGTAAGGAGGTGAGGCTAACTTAAAAGACTGCTCTGGGAATCAGGCTCAGGCAAGTGCCAGGGAGAGCCAGGCCCTGGTAAGTGCACCACTGGTGCTGGACTCTGGTCTGGCAGAATAACATCCTTGGGGTCCATCTCCTCTTCATCCTAAGGTTCCTCCTCAGGGTCGATGTCCTCATCCCCATCCTCATCCTAGGGGGATGAGTCTCTGAACTGATGTCTCCATGAGCCAAGTGAGTCATGAGATGAGTGTGATGACGGAGTAGGTAATTTGGGGTCTTAAGTGAGATAATGATGCAGGTGGTGATGACAGAAGAAAGTAAGTTGTGAAGTGCATGGATGGAGATTTAGGAGGTCGCAGACATACATGAAGTACCGCGATATAATGCCTCATGCATGGTAAGTTGTCGCGAAGAACTAGGGCGATGAGCTGATGATGATGAGCAAAGTTTGAGTGTCGGACAATCACATAGGGATCATCCTAAGTAGGAGTCATCCGAGGTCGTGCTGGGTGGCATCCAGTCACGAGGATGTCCTCACATACGTCAAAAGCAAGAGAAGGCATGGTCTGTGACAACGGTAGAGGGTAGGTATAAGTGTTCTAAATAACAAATCACGTAGTGCAAATACCATATCAAAAACTTTCCGAAAATCCAAAAATATCAAAATCTTAGTAATAAAAGTACTGCATGTTTCCAAAGCAAATACCGTATAATTCATATACCATTCCCATATCTCATATCAAACAATTAATCAACTTATCACGTTAATACTAGAGGCTTCGGCTTGGCAGGCAGGCATGCGTCGGTCATCGGATCAATTTTTGAAAAGTAATTATAGTCTAGGTTTTTTATAAGTACCCAGTTCTCTATAGCTTAAGCTTTGATACCAATCTGTAACACCCCAAAATTTGGTACATCGGAAGACTTATCAAAACTTCGGGGTGCTACGGAGATTGGTATACAACACAAGCATAAGGAAACGAAAATACGTTATCCTTTAAATAAAACATTTCAAACCAAGTATGTACAGTTTACAATTATCCAAAAAGTACGTAAGTAATCCCAAATTAAACATAACGGTAGGTCCCAAATAGTTTATCAGAGTTTCCATTGATCCTTCAACCATGCCCATTTGCCAAGCCTCCAAACAAATTGTACTTCCATATGATCAACATTAATTACATGAGAAAACATATTAAAAGGTCAGCTAATGCTGGTGATTTCATAGGTTTAAGCAGTTAGTATAACAGTGGACCAAAGTAAGTAATTTGCTACACTGGACTAAGTTAAATATCAAACAACACATTCCGCGCACAAGCATACACGAAGTGAAAATATCACAAACACAAGTTGTCCTCTTTCACAATGATGAATACCATTGTTCTCTTTCAAAATGATGGACATAAGTAGGTCCCTAAGAATGTCTAACCTTAGCCAGCTAACTAGTTATAGCAAATCAAAATGTAGCAGTAGGTCTGTCAAAACAGTTTTGCATGTTTTCTCACCCCCAAGGTTTCAGTAAACAGTTTATGGGTAAAAGTGGGGCTATGAAACTCACCTCAAATAAGCAATGCATAGTACAACAAGTTAGGAGTAGTATAGTACAACAGCAACTAGTATATCACGGCACAACAGACTCGGCACAACCTAATAATATAAAGACTTGTCTTAACGTATATCCGAAAAAGCATAAAAGTTTCCAAATGTTAACTATTCTCATTCCCAAATATTATTCCAATTCCACTTCCAAAATATTCTCGTTATATCCGTTTATTAGTGTTTGGTATCATCGTTTGTGTAGCGGTGAAACGACGCTGACTCAAGTGTACGCACGCCAAAAGAGTGACAATAACGGGATTGTCGCGGAAAGGATGACAAGGAGTCAAGAAGACATGACGGAGATAACGCACAGAAATCACACGTACAAACACACCAAGTAGTTGAAAGGATTGGTAGTCGCCGGTTATAATCCCATTATGTTTCATAAAACATACATGTTTTATTTAAACAAAAACTCATCATGACTTACTCGTTCGTGGAACGTTTCAAGTCAAATGACCTTATTAGTTTTCAAACACGTTTTAGTTGACAAGGGATTATAGATATTATAGTTCCTTAGACCATATTTTCATATTGTTTGTCCGTTATGGCTCAAATACATTAAATTTTTCATGAGTCTAATTTATTATAGTCTTCTCGTGTTCCAATAGTCAAGTATGTCCAAAGTCTAATAATATATCCAATCCAATATTTACATCAAGTATGGTGTTACAATTTCCCAAATAATCCGACTACCAATCAAAGCATCACGTCAGAAGTCAAGGTCAAGTGATTAAGCTTAAAAGCTTAATAAGGTATCCGGACGAATTGTCGGGTCCTTATCGAATTCGTCAACTCGATAAGTCTAACAATTGCTTCGTCTCGCTTATTAATCCAAAGCCAAAACTACACATTACAATAAGGCCCTTATGGGGCTCGTCACCCCAATAAGTCACACACTAACAAAATTCCTCCAACATACTTATCAGGCCCTTATGGGGCTCGTCAACCCAATAAGTCCGATAACTATGCCGGTCAGGTCTTTTAATGTTAAACTGGTCTGTAACTTCAAATAATTCACAATTAATTCTCACAATACTACTAACAACGTACTAGTGCAAATGTGCCTCTAAACGTTCCGTAACCTCGTGTTTTTCCGTTTTTATCGAAGTTAAATATCCAACACTTTATATATATTTTTTTATACTATATATACTAAATAACAAATTTACTTGTTATTTATTTACTCTTTTTATTTATTCTTTTTGTTTTTGTGTTTTCAACACGTCACGAAAGTTACTAAACGCCTCGAGTCAAATTTCCATTAAGTTTTGCGGCTATAAGCCGAGTTAAATAATCAATATGTTTCGAGTAATCCACAGGTCCAAAAATAGTAAATTTGGGCACGTCGAGGTCGCACCGAGACCACAAGGTCTCGGCTAACACTCGTAGCCACCACAAGGTCTCGGCTAACACTCGTAGCCACATCACTTCCGTATAACAATTTCCACGTATCAAGTCACCAATAATCCATACTCGGCCAAAACTAACCTACGGCTCGAGTTTTTCCCAAGTTCACAATCAACCTCAATATTCACAATAATAATAATAACCAAAATGGAACAACAATATAAGCCTCGCCGAGACCAAAGGTCTTGGCTAATAATCAAGCCGTGAGCCACATAATACCAATCGGACCAAAAATGTAACATCGCCGAGACCAAGAGGGTCTCGCCTAATTATCAACCGTGAGTCACAATAACCAAGTGGACCAAAATATTAACACCACTGAGACCAAAAGGTCTCGGCTAAAAATATCAAGCCGTGAGCCACCAATACCAAACGGACCAAAATTTATAGCCTCGTCGAGACCAAAAAGGTCTCGGCTAAAAAATCAAACCGTGAGTCTCAAAACCAAACACAAACCAAAACAACTTAATAAGTTAACAAATAAGCTCGGCGTGAGCTTATACCTTTCGTAGGCTAGCCAAACAAACCAAAAAAAACCAAATAAATTTCGTGACCCCAAGAAATGATATCAAACGTGTTTTACTAGTTTTTATTTTGTTAAAATGTTATCCCACTGGTTTCTTACCAAAAACCAAATCGTTAAACCCAAAAACTAACTCGTTTTGCGTGAGTTTTGAATCCACACCATGTCACACAAGTGTGAAACGGTGTGTCTCACCTTTTTACCTTCGGATCTATTCGTTCACGCAAGAAAAACCACAAGGACGGAGACGTAATGGTGGTTTGAGTGGTGAAAAGGGCGCGTGCACCACTAGATCGTGGTGGGGATGATGTTGTGATGATGGTTTAGGGTTTGGTAAGAGTAAGGTAAGGTGGAGTGGGGTTTATTAATCCCAAGGACCAAACTTGCAAATCGTGTAAACTTAGGGGGCGTGGGCTGAAAGTGATGCAAGGGGGCCAAAAGTGACAGTTTTGGCTAACTTTTATCATGACGTTTCTTGGGCTCGTTTAGCATAGCAAAAATTCTCGTGAGACTTTTAAATTGCGCTAATATTTTTAAATTCATTTTTCCGTTAAAAATTACTATAAATACGTCTATATCCGTTTAATGCGTCAAAAATCAATATTTCTCGTATTATTAGGTTAGACTGTGCCGACTCACGTTGTGCTAAAATCTAAAGTTCTACGGGGCAACTTCATATAACACATAATAATATTCGAAACAACGTTTCCAATATTCCAAAATAACTTCCCAAAACATACCAAAATAGTTCTCAGTCAATAGTTACTTGTTTTAAACGTAATGCGGTATTTAAATGTGCTCCCAAAATTACCGGTTGTCACACATTTCTCATCTACTTAAAGCTATCAAAGTTACGACATAATTATGTTGAGAAGAAGTATCTAGGCTAATGTGTTGTGCAACACACCTTACGCCTCTGTACAGATATCTCCTCACTAATGTTCTACTTATTGTTATGAAAAGTTGAGTACCCTTGTATTTCCAAACAAACAAAATATCAAACAAATACTAGTAACAAATGAATTCTTATAACATATAAAAAAGATATACAAAGCCCTGTAATACTTAACCTAAACTAATACTCCAAAACATTATTGATTACACATCTTTTCCTCTTTTTGAAACCGTGAAATTTATTATAAATCACAAAGGAGATATAGCCAATTTGGAGTTCAAGGACAAGTACCTTGATACGCTAAACTGTTCGGTCCAAGAAACATAACAAACAAACAGAGAATACTCAATTCTAAAAGACTTTAACTTTTTTTTGAATGGCAGAAATATATTAATAAAAAAGCTACTAGCAACGCAATAGTAGCTAAAAGTATATATACAATCTAGAAATAAACAAAGCTACACTATCTAGATTCTTCCTAGGGCTTTAACTGTGAGGAATGCAAAAAGGATGAAAAAACTCTTGCCAATTACAGAGAACCGAGACAAGAGAAAAATCCTCACCCACGGAGGCCGAGCCACCGGTTTTCACTCCGGAGTGTTTTTTATGCAGACCCATACAAGCCCCATGGAAAAAATAAAGGAAATTACAAGAATGTAAGTAGGGTTTTTTCCTCCAGCTATCCCACTTCAAAAACAATTACGACAACTACCAACATTACTTGAGAGGAAGTAGTCCCATCTTTTATGACTCACTAGTCTCAAGTTCACCAATCTTAACACCATTTTCGAGCAGCACCATACTAATTCCCTTTCTAGCTTTTCCCTTGATTACACATTTGTAACTTGTTGTGCCAAATAGGTTGAGCAGTTCTTGAGCCCGGATATGAACGTGGACAACGTAGACAGCTTCAGTTGTCGGATTCAGTGTCTTCTATAGCAGATTAGTTGGTCGTGCCTGTTAACATTAATAAAGATAGTTACTGCATTTGTATATAGAATATGAATAGGTTGTGTCTATTACAAAAATGGTAAGAAAAGATGCATACCTTTTGTAATATAACTTGTTCAATGTTATTAAATCGTTCATCTACCACACTGATTCCCGTTTTTATCAGCATGAGTAGGCGCTGCCAAGATTCTCGCCGTTCTTTTGCGTAATGGAATCATCGACTGGTCAATACACATAGCTTGCATAGCCATATCTTGTTGATTCTGTCTTTCAAACTGCTCTCCAAGGTTTTCTGCATTGCTTAGATCAGTATTTAACGGGTTTTCAAACAAGCCCAAGATGAACTTCGCACGTAAGATCCTCCTAACTGCATCATTAATTCGTCTCATTGGGATGACTTCGTTCTTCACAAGGGAGGTTAACCCGTCGATGAATTCGTGGTAGTTGTTTCCAACCATGATCTACAATAAATTTACAAAGTAAGAAACCACACCCAACGAAAACAAAATATAACTTAATTAACTTTTTTGTTATCATGTATTCAAGCCAACGTACCATGTCTACGCCAGCACCAACACTTTGTTCAATCAAGTAAGCGTAATTAGCATGTGCTGGACCAGTAATCATGTCAATACCCATAAAATCTGAGATCACGAATCCCTGAAAAACATTAAACAAAAAGCCTTGTAAATACGCTTTAGTGAAAGGGAAATCTTGATAATAAATAACAATAGAAGAACGGAGTAATTTACTTTGAATTTGAGTTTATCGCGTCATAGTAAGGAGCTCCAACTTTCTTCAATTCAGGGTCCCTGTTCAAGAGTTTCAAAAAGATCACACTAATAAGAAAAAGATCCGTCAAAAGGTGCAGTTTAGCATGGCAATGTGAAAGTGATTATCTATTAATGACTGCATTTTCAGTACGCATATAATCATGTTTAGTAGTATTTGGTATTAGGCTACAATGATGAGTAAATTCTTAAATAATCAAAACTTGACAAACTTTACATTAATTTGATTATCATCACTATTTAAAGATCAAACATCGGCTCAACTAAAAACAATGCATCGAAAGTTCTACTCATATTAAACTACGTATGATTATTTATACCTTGTTACTTCAAATGCAATATTATGAGGGAAAATGGTGGCTCCAAAAGCATTACTATTTCCATTAACATCATCATTCCCATACATCATTGGTATCCCTAAACGAGTAGACAACGATCCTTTTTGAAGCTCGTTCACCATATTGAAGCTCGTTCCACCGGTTTTTATACTCCCTGTCGAAAAGACAAAAATCGTTATTATTCATAATCTTTATACGAACCTTAAAGTATTTTGAATATAAAACATAAGAAAGTAAACATGCAACTCACCTATGAAGTAGTCCTTCATTAGGTCACGTGTAGCAACTTCTCCATCAATTTGTGTCATTTGGCCAATCTTTTCTTCTAATGTCATTCGCAGCATCAGGTCATTTATTCGTAAACGTAGTGGTTGAGTCGGGTCTTTGTACTTCATGGTCATCGATTCAGCAAAGGTTGCGCAACAGCAAATAATCAGAATCATGAAAATGCGTAGCGAAAGTATCGCCATTCCCTTACTAAACTTGAATTAACTTGTTAAATTGATTCTGAAAGATTAAATAAAATTGAAGATTAGCTAGAATCGATACATTAGTTTTGATGTTCTAAATTAAACTTAAGGACTAGAGTATTATAGTACATACAACTAAACACATGCACTTAGATGGAATAATATATCATGCCTTTGACAGGGGATATTAAGAAACGAATCGAATTAAAACATGACAATAACCTACATAATGTAAATGCCATTATTCAAGATTCCTAGCCTAAACACTTTTATTTGCTAAAAATCATGTAAAAGATTAACAAAACAAAAATAGAGAGAACTTACGATCGATTGTTGAGGAACCGAGTTTATGAGAATAGAAAACTAATTAAGAGTTAGTATTTATAGAAAAAGGTTGCGTGAACTTTAAATTTATTTGAATGTCGGTAAGAGTTAGTATTAATCATTTAATCTTATCAATAACTAATGATTTTCTCTATATTCAAACAAACTTAATATTTATGAAAGTTTATTTAAAATAACTGCAAACGTACTTATCAACAAGCAATTATCGAATTAAAATTTCAAAAACTACTTAAGATTTTCATGTCTTTAGAGTAATCAACGAATTATTAAACACGGATCATAAACGTGGGTTAAACTCTTGTATCAATATACATATATTCTTCATCCACGCATCGCGTGCATGATAAATGGTGTTTATGAACCTTGTTGGTCGTAAAATAACATAAGATCCACGATGCATCGCGCATGACAAATGTTGTTTATAGCCTTTTTCGTCGTAAAATGACATTAAGAAGAAAAGAAGAATCGACTGAACGTCACATAAAAAGAACTGAAGAAGAATAACTATAGTCCAAATAATCTGATAACAATGAAATACTAATTGTCTAATTGAACTCTGAAAAAACAAAACCGTCAACCATTTTGTTTCAGCTGGCTAAAAAATTAAAGTTTAGAGTTTAGAGTTTAGACTAAGAATTTTCTAAAACGACTAATAACATTTTTTTTTAAGATATCAAATGTAACTATTATATGTAACCGAATACCTAGAAACATTCTTGATTACACATTTCTAACAAGTGCTAATAGCTTCGCATCGTGAGCCCGAATCCAAACGGGAACAATGGGTCATAATGTGGGTCACCAAAATTCATCGGAAGCTGATCAACAGTCTTGAACCAAGTACGTGCAAGTGTCCCCGTAAAACCATAATCACCAAACAAAACATCAGTCACACCTTTGCCTTCGGTCCCAGGAAGCCACGCAGCCACCAAAGCATTTATTTGTTGTAAAAAATAACGAATTTGAAACAAAATAATTGATATAAAACTGAATCTTTATTGCTGTAATTGTTGTTGTTTCTGTTGTGTTTTCACAGGACGAAAAACACATATATATACTAACCTAAACGACACACTGGTTCATCCAAACATTGTGTTGGTTTGTGATTGAACCGTTTCATCTAATCGACCTACTGCTTCAACAAAACGTTGTGTTGTTTTGATGAAAACGTTTAACTAATAACTGCCCTAACTGTCAATCTTATGGGCCTGTTTGGACTAACAAGTTTCGACCCATAAGCAGACTTTAATACTTGACCCAAATACAGAAAATAAAACTAATACAAATACACACTAAAAGTCTTAAACGTTTAATGCTAACTATTTGTTCTAACCACATTAAAAAAGGCTAACAATTTCCCCCCTAATGTGTTAGTAACAAATCCTTCATTCTTCTTGAGTTACTTGCTGTTAGAGAAGTGTTGGTTCGTCGTCTACATCCCAAATCAGGTTTGCTTCCTCCTTCTTTTTTGAATTTGGACATTCATGCTTGAAGTGTCCAAGTTTATTACACTGGAAACATCTTATATGATCCTTATTTTGTTGGAGGCGATTCCCATCTTTATTTCTCTATATCTTCCAATTTTCACCTTGGCCACGTCGTTCACATTTATGTTCCTTTTCTTTTTCCTTCCCATCTTTTTTGGTAAACAAAAGTTTACTTGACATGTCTTCTTCCTTAGATTGCTTCTTGGTGCGTTCCTCAAAAGCCTTCAATCTTCCCACGGCTTCTTGGAATGGCATCGTATTAAGATCAGCAAATTGTTCAATTGCAGCAACAATTTGAATATACTTCTCCGGTACTGACCCCAAAAGTTTACGAACCAATCTCTTGTCATCCAATGTGTGTCCGAGACTGCTTGCTTGTGATGCAATCTCACTAATCTTTCCCGCATAGACATCAAGTGAATCCTTAACATTCATCTTTAGTGATTCAAAGTCTGACTCTAGCGTTTGTAACCGTGCTTCTTTAACCCTATCAACTCCTACATGTCGAACCTTCAATGCATCCCAAATTTCTTTTGCTGAAGTAAGATTAGCAATTTGCAATATCATGTTTTCTGGAAGTGCTTGATATAACATTGCAATTGCTGTGTTATTCTTCTTTTGATCCACTTCAGTTCCCGCTGTAGGTTCCACTGCTTCCCAAATTCCATGGACGTTAAATATTGCCCTAATCTTTAATGCCCAAATAGTATAATTTGTAGAGTCGAGGATTGGGCACTGGAAGTTCATTGTCAATCCTCCTTCCTTCACTTCATTTTTCTTTGACGTACCCCCAGACATCTTTCTTGTCTTCTTTCTCCCTATTTTAACAATCTAACTTTGTATTCCACTGGTTTCGGATCGATTTTGATTTCAACTTTACTAGTATCGGATCAAAACAATATCAACCTTCAACTATGATTAATTTGATATAAACTCTAAATAGTTTCGGATCAAATTAATCAATCTTCTTGCAATAACAGTATATGGGTTTTTTGGTCGCAAAGCGAATCAAAACTAACTATTAATACACGGGTTTCTCTAAAACTAATTGTTTCAATACCAACGGTTCTCTGGTTTTTCGGTCGCAAAGCGAATCAAAACCAAAAAAAAACGTCTTAACCAAGAATAGTGAAAACAGGTTTTCGGTTGCAAGGCAAATCAAACCAACTACTCTAAAACACAACGGTATACGGGTTTTTGGGTCACGGAGTGAATCAAAACCAACTGTTATTTCCAGGAACAACAATAATAATCCAAGAACAATAATCCCTTTATTCTTTATTGCAATTGTAAAATAAAAGAAAAGAAAAAAAAACGTATCTGAGAATCTGTTCTTGATTAAACAAATTGTTTTTCTTCTCCTGTTCTTCCTTCGCACAGCAACAAGCAGAAATTAACCGATTCTACTGTTAAAGATGATGCCTTTCTGATAGAATTTTCTATTTTCCCGAATCAAAAAACCGCTCTGATGCCAATTGTTGTAAAAAATAACGAATTTGAAACAAAATAATTGATATAAAACTGAATCTTTATTGCTGTAATTGTTGTTGTTTCTGTTGTGTTTTCACAGGACGAAAAACACATATATATACTAACCTAAACGACACACTGGTTCATCCAAACGTTGTGTTGGTTTGTGATTGAACCGTTTCATCTAATCGACCTACTGCTTCAACAAAACGTTGTGTTGTTTTGATGAAAACGTTTAACTAATAACTGCCCTAACTGTCAATCTTATGGGCCTGTTTGGACTAACAAGTTTCGACCCATAAGCAGACTTTAATACTTGACCCAAATACAGAAAATAAAACTAATACAAATACACACTAAAAGTCATAAACGTTTAATGCTAACAATTTGTTCTAACGACATTAAAAAAGGCTAACATTATTTCAGGTAGATATGGTTCAATCACAACAGGTCTTCCTGTTATTAGCACAACGACACACTTCACGGATGAGCACACGTCTGTGATTGTTGTCGGTCCAGGTTCAGGGATCGTCAGATTCTCATTGTCTCCGCTTGACTCTGAGTAAGGTAACTCTCCAGTGACCATAATTGCGTACAAGAAATTGTTGGCCTTCATGAATTCAGGAGTCGGGTTCTCTTCATACACAACTTCAGTTGCCGGGTCCACAGTCTCTTTTATAGCAGCTAGAATAGTCGTGCCTGTTAACATCAATGAAAATAGTTATAGTTATGTTTGATTATATCAAGGTGTCACACTAATCTATAGGTTATGTCCTTTTAAAAAATGGTACAATAAAAATGCATACCTTTAGTTATGTTACCACTTTTTCCATGCCATTCAATAGTCCATCCACCACACTGATTTCCAATGTTATCGGCATGACTACCAGCTACCAAGATTCTGCTCGTTTTCTTAGGTAGAGGAAGCATAGACTCGTCTATAGATTTTCCGTTCTTTAACAATACTAATGATTTCCTTACTGCTTCCCTAGCCAATTCTCGGTGATTCTGTTTTATAAGCAAGAGAACAATATCAGATTATCCAATGTTTCATATATTGTTCATACAAAAAAAAATGAATAAACAGAATGATGATTTTAACCTGGTCTCCAAGGTATTTCGCCATGCTTAAATCACTTAACGGGTTTTCAAACAAGCCCATGGTGAACTTGACACGTAAAATTCTCCTCACTGCATCATTAATTCGCGTAATTGGGATGACATTGTTATTCACAAGGGATGTTAACCCGTCAATGAATTCAAAGTAGTTGTATCCAACCATGATCTGCAACAATTTTAAAAAAAATTTAAAAAGCCAAAACAAAGTTTAACTTTTTTACTTAATTCGACAAAAATGTATGTAAACCAACCATGTCTATGCCAGCACCAACACTTTGTTCAATGGAGTAAGTGTAATTAGCATTAACCGGATCGGTAATCTTGTCAATACCCTGAAAATCTGAGATCACAAATCCCTGAAAAAGCATTGAACAAAAGCATGTAAATACTATGTCTCTATAATGAAACGGGGAATCTGAATAATAATAGAAGAAGAACGAGTATTTTACTCTGAATTTGAGTTTGTTCTTGAGAAATCCTGTTATAAGCTCTTTATTTTGATGCATTTTTACTCCATTCCAGCTAGAAAATGAAACCATGATGGTTGAAACACCCTTTCGTATCGCATCATAGTAAGGTCGCATATGAACACTTAATAAACTGTGAAAATCTGTGACGGTATTGTTCTCGTTGATGCCTCTTGTCGTCCCACCATCACCAACGAAGTGCTTGGCGCAAGCTGCAACTTTATCTCTGTGAAACAAAATGTGTATATATATTATATTGGAGTTAACACATCCAAACAAATATGAATATGTGCTAGAAAGAATCTAGTTTGCTTCTTCCAAAAAAAATAAAAAATAAATAAATAAAGAAGAAGAGAAAATCATAGTTACTTACGGTCCACCAACAAAAGGAATGCCTTTTCGACCATTATTAGGAAGGTCGCCTTGAATTCCAGGTATCATCTCAGTCATTGCCCGAACGATATTGGGATCTTCACTAAAACTTTCATAGCAACGGCCCCATCTTGGATCTCTACATACCTAAAAATAAAAAAATGATAAAAGGTGGTTAAAAATGGTTGTTTGCAATCTTTCTTGTGAAATATATAAATCTGCAATTATTTACCGCAACACAAGGCGCAAAGGCATAGTTAATTCCGGTTGCTCTAACTTCAAGAGCTGTGGCAGCTCCGATTTTCTTCACCAATTCAGGGTCCCTATCTGAGAATTTCCATAAAAAATTACACTAATAAGAAAACAATCCATCAAAGGGGCGTTGTGAAAGTGATTATCCGATGATACTGTGTTTTTCAGGTCGCGTATAATCTGTTTCTAATATGTGGTAAACTTATCTTTATTATGGGATATAATCATAATCAAACTTGTCAGTATGTGATTATCACTACCTTAAAGAGCAAATTAAACACTGGCTGATATAAAATTAAAGTTAAATGAAACTATAAATTTGATTTACCTTGTTACTCCAAGGGCAACATTATGTGGGAAGATTGTCGCACCAAAAACATTACTATTGCCATGGACAGCATCAATCCCATAAATCATTGGAATCCCTAAACGAGTAGACAATGATCCTTTTTGAAACTCGTTCACCATATTAATCCATGTTTCCGGGGATGCTTCTTGGGCAGGAACACTCCCACCGCCGCTCAATAAACTCCCTGTCAAAAATCCGAAACTTGTTAAATTTCTGTATACGAATTTCCAATTATCTAAACACAACAGTTTTAGTAAAATTTGATATTCACCTATGAAGTAGTCCTTCATTACATCAGGTGTAGCAACTTTTCTATCAATCTGTATCATTTGATCAATTTTTTCTTCCAATGTCATTCGAAGCATCAAGTCATTTATTCGTATACGTAATGGTTGCTTCGGATCTTTATATTTCATGGTCTCAGAATCAGCAATGCTAGCACAACAACACATGACCAGAATGGTGAAAGCACGTAACAAAAGCATCGCCATTGCCTTATCGAACTTGAATAACTATGCAGTCTGCAATTGTTTCAGAAAGACAGTTAAAATTGAAGGATTAGCTAGAATTAACCAGCATATAAGAATTGAAGTTTTGACGGTCAATATGTTTTGAAGTTCTAAATTAAATTATAGGACAAAAGTATATACTACTACTTGTTGCTACATAAGCAACTACACAAACAAATCCGCGTAACAGAAAATATAAAGTTTAATATGTCAAACACTTAAAACTATCAAAAATACGGAACAGAAACTGACAAAAAGCTGTCCTGTACTGAAATAAAGTGAGGAACATTGGGGGGACAAAGGGGACAGTTGTGGGCCATGGACCGTCCGGTCAACAATACCCGAACAAATATTGTTAAGTTACAGATAAACTATAAATGCCATTAAAATATCCTAGCTTTAGAGAACAAAAACCAAACAATTCTTCACAAAAGACAAAGAAGACACAAGATGACAAGATTCATGTACATTGAAGTTATTTGTTTACTCTTTATTAATCCTCGTTCAACTAAAATTGTCTAAAAATAGCACACGTTTATTCTAAGACATGCATTGTATATCTTATTATCTTATAGTGTAAACGAGTTTGGTATCCGCGCGTTGCTGCTGAATTCTTTTGTTGCCGTTAGCTACTTAACGTGAAGTTAGTTATCTAGGACTGACTTTGCAATTGATGTATAACATGAAGGACCATTTATGTAAATTATTTGAGGACTAAATTTGCAATTAACCACTGAGATGAAGGACAAAGTGCGTACAATTTTTTTTTTAAATGTTAAAGATAACGGTCGTTAGTTAACAGCCGTTAAATAACTAACGACTGTTAACACTAAAAAAAAAAAAAAAAAAAAAAAAAAAAAAAAAAAAAAAACTGTAGAGACAACTGTAGCAAGCACAGTGCTTGCTAGAGTAATCTCTTACCTTTTAGTATATTTATGTAAATTATTTGAGGACTAAATTTGCAATGAACCACTGAAATGAAGGACAAAGGGCGTACAATTTTTTTTAATGTTAAAGATAACAGTCGTTAATTAACAGCCGTTAAATAACTAACGACCGTTAATACTTAAAAAATAAAAATAAAAAAATAAATAAAATAAAATAAATAAATAAATTTACTGTAGAGACAACTGTAGCAAGCACAGTGCTTGTTACAATAATCTCTTATTTTTTAGTATATTTATAATTTAAACTTCTGTTCGTTTAAGAAGCCAATTAATTTTAAAACTTGCAAAATATAACTTTTGAAAAGAGTTACTGTATAAAAAATATAAGAAAATTAGTACAGTATTTTATAATTATTCACTCCTTAAAGTGAATATGATAAGAATATACTCCTACGTAACATCTTAAAATAAGAAGTAGTAACACTTTTGCATGCCATTAATATGTAGCTCTTTTAACATAAGGAGCATGAAGAAAGAATAATAAAAAGCAGAGATATAAAGAAAAACATTCATTCAAATCCTAAAGAAAAGTAAAAAAGCAAAAACAAAAACTTACGGTTGTAAAACTGAGGATGTGATTTGCAATGAGTATTGTGAAAAAATAGGATGGTATATATAGAGAAGGATCGATAAATGGATAATCACATGTTTGTGTTTCATGATCAACACATAATCCTTGAACTACAACAGGATATCTATTTTTTTTATCCAGATTATGATTGTTAATCTTATTTTTATTAGAATACTTTTTTTTTTTTTTTCTTTCAACAGAAGGATGTCTTCCTTAGTTTATCCAAAATAGAAAAATATTCATTTTTTTTTTTTTTTTTTTTTTTTTTTTTTTTTTTTTTAAATGTAATGACAATTTTCGAGATATTGTGGCTCACAACTTATCTCTTTTCAAAAAATTTAAACTAGACGTATATTTACCGACAAATAATTATATTTGCAAACTTGTGGTCATTTAAATGTAATAAAGGGATTTGTAGTCATTGCGAGAAAAAAAAATTATACGCTAAAAGCAAAAAATAATAAAAGTTTGAAGATTGAAAAATATATAAACTATTAATTTAATAGTTGATGTTTTTGACAATTTTAATCAATAGTATATTAGTAATTATATATCTAGAATTGCATATGGAGGCCGCCTAGGTTTTATTCTTCTTTCATTAAAGCCGCTCATCTTTGAAATTTTATTTACAGGCGGTCCACGTATATCTCCTTTTTCACTTATACCAAATCCGGAAAAATCTAACCATAATATTTTAAATTGACCAAAATACCTCACTTTAAATAGTTTTATTATTTATAAACACGCATTACTGAATATCAAATCCCACATATATCATATCTACATTATTTCTTCAGGCGTAATTATTTTCTTGATTTTTTTTCTTAGAGCATTGGGTACGGTGGAGCCGTGGAGCTCGTGCCCTGGGCAAAAAGTGATGCCACGTCAGCAGAAATCTCACGGCACCACATTCTAGCCGTATCTGTTGGCACCAGAAATTCTGGTGCCGTCGGCCAATTTTTTTTATTTTTTATTTTCTTTTACATAAAATAAAGTATACACAATATAAACTAAAATAAACTTCATTAATCAAAAAAACACACATTACATTAAATTTTTTTTGCATAAAGTTAAAAACCTAGTACATAAACTTAAAAATAAAAGCCTAATCCTCGTCGGTAGGATACTCTGCCCGAATTCGGGCTTGTTGTGCTTTCACGACCCTTGCGTTGATCGGATCCATCTTGCTAGTATCCATTTCTAGCACTCGCATCTCCTCGGCAATCTTTTGAGATTCATATAAAGTAACTCTCGCGAGTGACTCTCGCTCGAGAACATCCATATTTGCCTTGCGGTCTAACTCGTATTGTTGTTGCAACATTTCTTGAAACAATGCCAGGTTTGAACCGGAACTAGCGGTCGAGTTTGACAAACGTTGACTCTTAGAAACCCGGTACATGCTGTCTGGCCGTGGCAACTCGTCGGGTCCAAAATGCTCGGGCTCCTGGTTTGTAGGGTGAAGACGATTATGTCTTTCCAAAGTCGAGTCGGGATTTTTCCGCTTGTACTTGTCTTTCAAAAAGTCCCAAGCGGTCAAGTGTCTAAATTTATAACCCGTTGATCTTTTAAACAAAATGTGGCAAATCACCTTCCCCACTCATAACCGCCATTTCATCCACAACCGTATTAAACTTCTTGATATTTTTATTCATTGGAGTCCACTTTCCCGTCACCATGTTTTTATATGAAGAGTATAGTTGGGCCTCTTGGCTTCCTTGTTGTAAGCGTCGAGCACTTTGTATCAAAACGTATCCCTTTGTTGATCCGCACCCGTTTTTGGATCCTCGAATACTTAGATGTAACACTCCGCCAAAAGATACTCCTCGTCTTGGCTCCAAAAAGTTCGTGGTTGTCGGGACGGGACCACATCTTCATCGACCTCTTTGTCTTTGTCTTTGTCTTTGTCTTTGTTGGTTTTCTTCGTATTCGCCTTTAACTTTGGCTTCTTCGCGATCGTCTTTGTCCTCGTTGTTTTTGAGGTCGGTGTCGGAACAATTTCTTCATCAGATTCCGTTTTATCTTCATCTTCGTCTTCATCTACTAGATGAAACGAAGCATGGTCCGAATTTGGTTGGGAAGGGATGGCTTGGTTTGTTTGTTGAGTTTGTGTAAATTGATTATATTGGTGTTGTTGTTGTAATTTCCATTGACTAAACAATGCTAGATCTTCAGGATTCATATATGGGGTTTGGAAGGTGGGAAAGTAACCGGGATTTGAAGACGATCCCGGATTGTTACCGGGATTCGAAGACGATCCCGGCATTTGGTTCATCGGATCGTTTAGCATGTTATTGACCCATCACTAGTACAAAAAGTTCTATTGGTCACGCATGGTCGACACACTGTAACATTTATACGTGACTAAATGTACCAGAATAAAATAAACAGCCACACTTGATCCGACTTGTGTGACCATTTCGAAATTCTATTGTCACACATTTGAATATTTATGTGACTAGAGGTAACTGAAAAAAAAGAATGGATTATTTAGTCACTTTTAATTCGGGACGTGTGACAGATACAAATGAGTTTGAGACATTAGTCACACTATATATATATGTATGTGACAAATATATGTCACACAATTGAAAAGTGTGACCAAAATAGATATATGATCACATGAGATAATTGTGTATGTGGCTAAATTATATAGTCAAGTTTGTCACACATTATTTAAACGTGACTGTTATTCTTTGCTGAATATTTAGCCACATAGCGTTTGAAATGTGTGACAACAGAAAAGTAAGTCACATTTTAACTATAGGCTTTACAATAGTCACACCATTTGTGAAGTCACATTGTAACTATAGGCTTTACAATAGTCACACCATATCAGAAATGTGTATCTAAATGATGTTTATGGCCACATTATAAGGGTATTATATGTGACCAATAAATTCAAAATAGTCACATTGTGAAATATTCATGTGACTATTATTTATAGCAAAATGTGAAGTCAGTTATCATTAACATTGATATATATTAGTTACATTGAGTTTTTGGCTCTTTCGTACATTTTGAAGATCTCATCATCTGAGTATCGCTTTAATTGAACAAGCTTCCAACCCTTCATATTGTTTAGATAGTACTCGGTACTTCCTCTTTTGCTTAACTGTTGGACGACTGAGCACTTTCCTCTTCTTTCTTTGATTGAGATAAAATTTCTTCCTCTCAGCTTCATAATTCCTCTTCCATCCATCTTTTTGTTCTTGAGTGTACTCTTGCATTTCTTCTTTTATTTGTTTCATCAGTGCAATATCAGCATCACCTTTAATTCTTTCTTCATCCCAAGAATCCAATAGTGCTTTTGTTTTGGCCTCAGCTTCAGCGTGTTTCCTTATTTGTTCAAGTACCATCTGATTCTCCTCTGCAAACGAAGCAGCCAATTTTATTGCAGCAGCTCCATCTACTTCAAGTTGCTTGTGTTTGGGCCAGTACACAAAAGGAAGATCCTTTAAAGGATCATGCTTAGGCTCTTCAACCATAATACCTTTGCCTTTGCCCTTATAACTTGGCTCTTGTACACTCTTCTTGATTTGTTGAGTTGGTTCTCTAATCACCACACCTTTGACAGGTACTCTTGGTTGTTGTGGTGGTGGTTGTGATTGTTCTGTTGGTAGTGGTGATTGTGGCACTACTTGTTTAAATCGTGTCTTCAATAGAATCATTGCTTCGGCTAAAGTCTCATCATCATCACTAGCAATAGGAACATTTTCCTCAGCAGTAGTATCCTCCTTGGCCATTTTTGCACTTGCACCAGCAGTAGAATCTCCCATGTCTTTGATTGCTACTTCCATAACAACCTCATTACCTTGATTATCAGCAACCATATACTCATCATCATTCTCACTAGAATCCACATCCATATTCACACCAATGTCATCACCAGCAGCAGCACTATCAAAATTTTCCATAGCTTCCCCTGAATCCTTGGTTTCATTCCACCCCTATTTGGGATCATCCTCCCCCAAACTTATGCTTTCAGATGAACTAATCCTTTGTCTTGTGCCCACTTTTTTCAGTCTTTTGAATGACCTGGTTCTTGACCCCTTCTGACTTCCTAATTGCTTAACCCTCAGCTACAAACATGTAATTACACCCCCTGAGTATCTGTGATTTGTTGTAGGCCAAGAACCTCTTCTTTAAGTTTTGTATATTTAACCATCAATTCTTTAACAAGTTCCATCTCTTCCTCACCACTTTTATCCTCATCACTTGCATTGTCCCCCTTGGTTTCTTTGCACCTACGGTTTCCTTCACCTGAATCAGTTCCATTGGAACTTGATTCATTATAAGTTCTTGAACCTTCACCCTTCTTATGTTGACCTAGTTCCAACATTGCTTGAAACAATAGTTTAACTATGACAGGAAAGTCCTTACCATTTCTCTTCATGTTAGAAAAGACCTTTTTAATATGAGAGTGAACAGGATAAACCTTGTCGTGAACTTTCTTATTTATAAACTGTTTGTCCATAAGAAGTTGAAAAAATCTTGGATATAAGTAATGTTGGTTTGAAGAATTCTCCAAGGCTTTAACCACATGATCAAAAATTAATTTTGAAAATTTGAATTTTTCATTATTTTTTGCCAAACGTATAAGGGCAGAAGCCATGTTACTACTAAACTCATTCCAACCAGTAGTCTTTGGGCTAAGACACTATAACAAAGTGTGAATTAAGAATTTCCACTGTGGGGGAAAGCCACCTTTATTAAATTTCAAAGAATCATTTTTTCTTACATACCCCATCTCTTGAAGGTTTTCAAAAATTGTAGAGTTTGGAAGATTCTCAATTCCATTAACATCTCCTAGATGAAGAACTTCTCTAACAGATGTCTCTGTAACAATAATCTTCTGCCCATCCACACGGGCATGAATCTGTACTTCCTCATCAATAGTTTTGACCTTTGTAGTAGCTCAAAACTGTTTGATGTTGGAAACATGTACAGTAGGGTTAACTGTTAATGCATACCTAATATGAGTAGCATTGAGAAAATCAACAACTTTAGTGAACTCTTCATTCTCCTTGGTGGGCTTTTGCAAGAATGCAATCATGTTATGCTTGTTGGAAAAAGACAGTCGACATTGTGAAATTTGAAAATATGTGTAGGGTTTTGCTGGAAATTGCAGTTAATTGATAAAATCAAGCAGTGGTTTTATGTTTGATAGAGTTTTGATCGGATAAAAACATTTGTGTGAAACTGTGAATGATTGAAGTGTACAAACCCTTAACTGTTCATATTTCTAAAACAGTACCCTGCACTCTCAAACATAGCAGAACAACCCTTAGCCGGACTAAGTTAGGCTTAGCAGTACTAAAATATGCCTAGCAACACTAAGTCAGTTTCCACTCGAAACGGCTTATTTTTCAGGACTCCAGCACTTTTCTCAGTTTATCCTGCAAAATATAAGTCCCAAAAACACAAAACCTAACTCATTACCCGAATCACAATAATCACATCATCAATTACACTTAGCAATACTATTTATAACTAGCAACATTAACACATCATTTCTGGATTTTAACAATTTTACATACTGCTTTAATCCAAGAAACCAAACACACCTTTGATAGTTTGACATCACAAGCAACCATACAAGGTCTCAAAATTTTCATTGATATTTTTTAAAAGATACAACCATTCATAAAAGCTGCAAACATAAATATAATTAATTATCCTACCTAAATACTAAAGACACTAGAAACATAAAAACATCATCATTAAAAACTGCTTCACTCCATTTCACACCAACTTGTTAAAACCGGAGCGCTCTACTCCCTGCGTTGCATCCTTTTCCTTTCCAGGAGATATTGAAACTTAATTTCAAGATCGGTAATCCTGTTTTCCAGATTTAACGGGTCTGCAAATGAAAACCCATCTTGTTGACCCCCTTGGTTTTGATGCTCCACCACATTTTGATGCTCCATCACATTTTGCTGCTGGTCCTCTTCATTTTGCTGCTCCACCACATTTTGCTGCGCATCCTCTTCATTTTGCTGCTCCACCACATTTTGCTGCGCATCCTGTTGATCCTCCTCATCCTCTTCATCTTCTTCCTCAACCTCCACATCATTCAGTCCCTAACGCTCATCTCAGTAAAAGTCTTGTCTATGCAACCATTTCAAAATTATTGACCTCATCCACGTATCTACCTGCCTATACGACCCATATTCGTAAACGGGATCATACCTGAAATGATTAAACACTGCGTCCCATAGCAAACTGTTGTTTAATACCCACTTGTACTCTTCTGCATCATTTTGAAAGTTACCATTTGCTGCCATTGTTGAAGTTTTCTTTGAAAGTGAATATGTGTTTGTGTGTGTTATTTGGTATATATACAATAGAAAGGTATAAATAGGCTAGAGAGGTATATGAACGGTTCCCAAGTCTTTTGGCGGGAAAAGGGATCGACCAAAGGCGCCTAAATCATACTGTGAATTGAAGATATTTTAAAACTGTTCCTAAAGATAAGGAATTGAGTGTGGTACGCAAAAGTTGTTAGACCCGTTTCTCGAGTACTTGGACCCCACCCTAGATGTAATGGACTAAGAGCCTTACGTGGTTGGTTAGTCAACAAATGTCATGATGTGGTCAAACCCGATAGTCATAGTATTTCGTAATGTGGTTTTAGAAGTATTATGCGTCATAAGTAAGAGGGATAAGAACTTGAGGGACCTAAGTTGACAGAATCTCAAACTGGTACTAGAACCAACTTGTTCTAGTACTAGAACCAACTTGTTCTTGTCTGCAGGGACTAATCTTGCCAATTCCTTAAACTGCCACTAAAACCAACTTGTTCTAGTACCAAGATTGAATTGTTATAGGACCAAAGGGAGCTATTGTATCAATTGGCCAAAGTACCAACTAACATATACTAGAGAGTTTCCTGGATATTCCAGAAACTCATAGATTGAGTGTGTGATTGGTGATGTCGGCTTAAGAAAGAAAAGGAAGGAAAGAGGATAGAGCCTGATGATCAATTGATGGTGTCTAAGTGTTGTAATAAAGTAATCAAGCCCTAGAGATTATCCCTACAAGTAAGTAACCATTTTATTAGTGCTAATTGATGAAATTGGGGTTAAGGTTTATGAACCCTAATTTGGGGATATTGGGTAACGATGTGTTTTAAGATAATTAAAGTGATCAAGATAACTATGAGATATGTTTAATGGTTTTATGGTTGATGATCTATGGGGTTGATCATCATATAATCAAGATATGGTTATATGATTATTAGAGGTGACTAGAAGTAAGCTAATGGTTGTGTAAACCATTGTTGTAATTATGATGTTATATGTATTAAGTGTTTATGTTTATGATGATGAAGAATGATTATGCCTTAGGATGCTAGTATGGATGATGATGATGATGATGATGATGATGACGTTGATGATGGTGAGATTGGTTTGATATGCTTAGCTTGGAGCTAAGGTAAGTAAAATGATGATAGCATATGTTATATGGATTTCTATCATTATGTGTTATGTATGTTTATGTTGAGAAGATGAGCTTGGATTATGCTTATGTCATGCCATGGTTATGGCTTATGTGATGAGATGATGCTTTAGAATATGTTAATGATACGTGATAGTTGAGACTTGGGTATGTAAGCCATGAAGTAAGTGTTTATGTATATGATGCATTATGTGGATTGAAGTATAATAGTATGTTATAGTCGTTTTACTTACTAAGCCTTTGTGCTTATGGTTTAGTTGTCTAACCATTTTGTAGGATTGGCATGTTCTTATGGATGGCTTGGATATGTGGATTAAGGTTTTGGTTATGCAAGATTTAAGGTAATATGTGTTTAGGAGCTTAGCTAGAATACCGGGCCCTTGTGTAAGTTTGTACCCCCGTCAGTCTTTTATGGGTTATTAAAGGGCGGCCGAATGGCAAAGTGTATGTCAAGAGTTGTATGACAATTTGGTAGTCATTTGATAAGTCAAAGTATGGTTTATGTGTTTTTGAGTAAAGTTAAAGGGGCGTTTGGTTTAAGTGTAAACATACCTATTTTGAGTAGTAAACGGGTCAAGTGTTATTGGAACATGTTTGATATGTTAAATGATTGATTTTTGGAAAGTTTGGTGTAAAACGAAAGTGATATAAGTGGTTTGTTGCGAAATAGGTCAAAACGGGCTATTTGCATAACCCGTCGTAAAGTACCCCTTCGGGGTATCGTAAGATAAATGGTTTTGCATGAAAATGAGCCCATTCATATACCAAATAAATCTGGAAAGTTTGGTTGAGTTTCGAGTTCGGGAGGTCGGGTTTCCGGCCGGGGATTTTGAAAGTGATTTCGGGACAACAAGCTGTCCAGATTTTTCGGGCAGACTGTGCAGATTTTTGGCAGTTTTCAAAAATTCACATCTTTTAATCCGTAAGTCGTCACGGGTCGTGCCACCTATCGTTTCGAAGGTGATTGAGTCTATTTTCATCTAAAAATAGCCCCAAGGTCTGATTGTGTACTGATTTTTGTCAGTTTATGAAAGAGTAACAGCAGGTCAGTTTTAGTTCAAGCGTTTCCGCGTAAAAAGTCAAAGTTTTCAAAGTAAGCGGGCACAGGGTGTTACAAATTGGTATCAGAGCTTCGGTTTAAGTGAATTAGGTTTTCACTATAGGTTGTCTAGTCTTAAACCACTTGTAGATATGTTGGATGTAAGTGTTAGTAATGCGGAAAGTAAACGTTAAGTATTAGATGGATTATATTTTATGATATATGAGCTTAATGATGATAAGTGATGGATGTATGATATAGTGTTGATGTGTATGAGATGTAAGTCCGTGGAGGACTTGAAATGCTTAAATGATTTGTTGGCCGTGTACCTTGATTGGTGCCGATGACTTATGTGATTATGTGAATGTATGATAGAGTAGAGGTAATGGAATGCGAGTAGAAATGCCAAGTGGTATTAGAGATGGGCTAGTAAGCGAATTAAAGTGTCATGATGCCTTAGTTATAAGGTAGACTAGTGCTTGCGGCTAATTAGAATGTTGATGCTTAGACATAGATTGATTGTGCATGTGATGTGTGAGCCATAGACTATATGATTTGATTGTGATTATGAATGTTTTAACACTTGTTGGATAAGTGTTAAGTGATAAGTATTATTGTTTATGTGATGTTAAGTCTATGGTAGTAGTTTATTATATGTCTAAGTTTTATGTGATGTGCTTGAGAGCACGATTCGTAGAAGTGTATGAGTTGAGATAGATGCATTGGAATGCATATTTCATGAGACATGAACGATTAGATGTAGTAATGAATAGATGCTTGAAGTATAAGTCATACACGCTTAATTAAAATAAGAAAAGTTAAAGTATACAGTTAAGATGTGACAAGATCATGTTATATATAAAACATGATAAGTAAAATGTGTTAGTAAGTAAATGGTTAAGCGTGATAACTAGAAGTGATGAATGAGACATAGATTGCGCTTGAATTCATAAGTGATATGAAGTGCGCTAGAAGAATCGTAAAACATGAGTATAGTCATGTTTATATATTGGATAGTATGTGATGAGATTAATGGAAATGTTATAGAATAAGCCTATGTAAGGCTTATATGTGTAAAGTTGAGTAGACTAAATGAAGTGATAGTATGAGTTGTGAACATGGTCAACAAGGGTTGCGGATAATAGTAAAAGTGTGTGGTAAGGACACATAGAGAATGTGTAAACTGTAAACGGACAAGCATCATATAAAACTTGTCTAAAATAGAGATGCCACGTAGTGAATGTATGAGTTAACTTGGGGTTGACGGATAAATGATAAGTAGCATTGTGAGAATGCAAACATAATTTAACAAGTGTAATATAGCAACTTGTGAGAATGCAAACATAATTTAACAAGTGTAATATAGCAACTTGTCTAGATGAAGGTAAGCGTGGTAGCGAATGTTGAAATTGCTTAAGGCAATGAGAAATGTTGAAGTGATAGTGTGTACTTAATGATAAAAGTACATGAAAGATAAAGTGAGTAAAGATGATAAGTTAGATATAGCTTGGATCCAATTCTCTAGTTTTGGTATCCTTCGGGATAGCCCAGCTTGCCTTTATGGCATGTGTTTTCGGCATCCTTCGAGATGGCCTAGCTTGCCTTTCATGGCATGGTTGTTAGCTTGCCTTCGCGGCATGTGTTTTGGCATCCTTTGAGATGGCTTAGCTTGCCTTCATGGCATGGTTGTTAGCTTGCCTTTACGGCATGGTTGTTAGCTTGCCTTTCATGGCATGGTTGTTAGCTTGCCTTCGCCGGCATGGTTTGATTATATTCTTGGCATGTATGAAAGTATCATTTGGGATAGCTTAGCTTGCCTTTCATGGCATGGTTGTACAGCTTGCCTTATGGCATGGATGATAGTTATGGCATCCTTCGGGGTGGCCCAACTTGCCGCAAGGGCATGGATATTATGGTATCCTTCGGGATAGCCAGCTTGTCTTTATGACATGGATGAATAGTTAGTTAGATTGGATCCAAGGCTAGAAAAGAAGGAAAGTAAAGTAAGTATGATTGTTGTGTCGGAAGTACATGAGTAGGAGGATTTATAATCTCCTTATTTAAATGGATTGGGACGCCTCTTCATTTAAATAAAGAAATTGTAAATCACCAAACCATAAATATATAATTCCTTACTTGCATAGATTGGGACGCCTTTTTATATAAGTAAAGAGTTATAAATGAGTGGGCTTATATGTATCCGGTATGACATGAATACGGGTAGAGATATGAGAAAGTGAAAACTAAAACAAGTTAGATGTTATAAGAAGAGATTAGATATAAAAGCTTGTAGTGACGTTAAGGTCCTATATGAACCTTAAGATAGACGCCTAGAATGAGTTTTTGCTTTAAGTTGATAAGATGATGGGTGGAATTCCCACGACTTAACAAGAGGATTGCTTTAGTAATGCGTAGATTAGGTTTTGGAAGTGTCGTTTATATGGTACTATGTATATATTGCGAGATAAGTTACCAGTATTTGGAAGTAGATAAGTGTTGATATTGTGTAAAGTGTAATTTTGGTCGGTATATGACTTAAGGTCATGTTAGTGCATTTGTGAATGAAGTGATGATAGTGTGAAGTTTGACTTATATAAAGTCAAAATAGTTAATTTTCCATATGACTAGTCGTCAATTGTTGGAAATTTGAAATAAGCTTGTGATGAGTAGTATTGCTTATAGTCTATTATGAGTTATGATTGCGATATAGAAGCTTGGAATTGCAAGATCACTTAGATCGTTGCAATGTAATGACTAAGGATTTTGAAATTATGAGACATGTATATGTTGTGATTCAGTTTTGGATAGCAAAAGACGAGAGATTTCGGGGACGAAATCTAAATAAGGGGGATAGAATTGTTAGACCCGTTTCCCGAGTACTTGGACCCCACCCTAGATGTAATGGACTAAGAGCCTTACGTGGTTGGTTAGTCAACAAATGTCGTGATGTGGTCAAACCCGATAGTCATAGTATTTCGTAATGTGGTTTTAGAAGTATTATGTGTCATAAGTAAGAGGGATAAGAACTTGAGGGACCTAAGTTGATAGAATCCCAAACTGGTACTAGAACCAACTTGTTCTAGTCTGCAGGGACTAATCTTGCCAATTCCTTAAACTGCCACTAAAACCAACTTGTTCTAGTACCAAGATTGAATTGTTATAGGACCAAAGGGACCTATTGTGTCAATTGGCCAAACTACCAACTAACATATACTAGAGAGTTTCCTGGATATTCCAGAAACTCATAGATTGTGTGTGTGATTGGTGATGTCGGCTCAAGAAAGAAAAGGAAGGAAAGATGATAGAGCCTGATGATCAATTGATGGTGTCTAAGTGTTGTAATAAAGTAATGAAGCCCTAGAGATTATCCATACAAGTAAGTAACCATTTTATTAGTGCTAATTGATGAAATTGAGGTTAGGGTTAATGAACCCTAATTTGGGGATATTGGGTAACGATGTGTTTTAAGATAATTAAAGTGATCAAGATACCTATGAGATATGTTTAATGGTTTTATGGTTGATGATCTATGGGGTTGATCATCATATAATCAAGATATGGTTATATGATTATTAGAGGTGACTAGAAGTAAGCTAATGGTTGTGTAAACCATTGTTGTAATTATGATGTTATATGTATTAAGTGTTTATGTTTATGATGATGAAGAATGATTATGCCTTAGGATGGTAGTATGGATGATGATGATGATGATGATGACTTTGATGATGGTGAGATTGGTTTGATATGCTTAGCTTGGAGCTAAGGTAAGTAAAATGATGATAGCATATGTTATATGGATTTCTATCATTATGTGTTATGTATGTTTATATTGAGAAGATGAGCTTGGATTATGCTTATGTGATGCCATGGTTATGGCTTATGTGATGAGATGATGCTTTAGAATATGTTAATGATATGTGATAGTTGAGACTTGGGTATGTAAGCCATGAAGTAAGTGTTTATGTATATGATGCATTATGTGGATTGAAGTATAATAGTATGTTATAGTCGTTTTACTTACTAAGCCTTTGTGCTTATGGTTTAGTTGTCTAACCATTTTGTAGGATTGGCATGTTCTTATGGATGGCTTGGATATGTGGATTAAGGTTTTGGTTATGCAAGATTTAAGGTAATATGTGTTTAGGAGCTTAGCTAGAATACCGGGCCCTTGTGTAAGTTTATACCCCCGTTAGTCTTTTATGGGTTGTTAAAGGGCAGCCGTATGGCAAAGTGTATGTCAAGAGTTGTATGACAATTTGGTAGTCATTTGATAAGTCAAAGTATGGTTTATGTGTTTTTTAGTAAAGTTAAAGGGGCGTTTGGTTTAAGTGTAAACATACCCATTTTGAGTAGTAAACGGGTCAAGTGTTATTGGAACATGTTTGATATGTTAAATTATTGATTTCTGGAAAGTTTGGTGTAAAACGAAAATGATATAAGTGGTTTGTTGTGAAATGGGTCAAAACGGGTTGTTTGCATAACCCGTCGTAAAGTACCCCTTCGGGGTATCGTAAGATAAATGTTTTTGCATGAAAATGAGCCCATTCATATACCAAATAAATCTGAAAAGTTTGGTTGAGTTTCGAGTTCGGGAGGTCGGGTTTCCGGCCGGGGATTTTGAAAGTGATTTCGGGACAACAAGCTGTCCAGATTTTCCGGGCAGACTATGCAGATTTTTGGCAGTTTTCAAAAATTCACATCTTTTAATCCGTAAGTCGTCACGGGTCGTGCCACCTATCGTTTCGAAGGTGATTGAGTCTATTTTCATCTAAAAATAGCCCCAAGGTCTGATTGTGTACTGATTTTTGTCAGTTTATGAAAGAGTAACAGCAGGTCAATTTTAGTTCAAGCGTTTCCGCGTAAAAAGTCAAAGTTTTCAAAGTAAGCGGGCACGGGGTGTTACAAAAGTCTTCACTTTCCTTTTACCAAGTACAATGAGTTGATGCAATAACTACTTGTATATCATGCTTTATGAATAATAAACTTCCAAACTCAATATTTCCAACAATGATTTGGGATCGGGTTTTGACCCGAGGGAATAAATGTTTGACCGTGACTCGAAGAAAACTTATGTTATGTTTCTTTGAAGTTTAATTTTTTTGTGTTCAAAGAAAACTTATGTTATGTTTCTTTGTTAATCAAGTTATCGATTACTATATTATGATGCTTTGTTAAAAGTCAAACAAAGATTGTCAAACTTGATTGTCATTTGCAAAAGTCAAAGAGTCTCAAAGTGAATTTGGGCAATTCCGGGTAATTACTATCAAAAGATAACTAATAGCCAATCATGATTGTCACTTTGGGTAATTTTTGGTAGTTTTGTGCCCGTACATTCATTTGCATAAGGTCAAACAGGATAGTCAAATTGTTCCATTTTGGGTCATTACTGCCAAAAGATATCGAGTAGCCAAAAGATCAAGATCAGTTAAATTTACAAGCAAACACTTAACCATTCACCATAAAGATGGGGTACATGAGCCACTACAAACCACACAATCTAGTCATAAACACTATAATACTTCAGTGCAAGTACCAAAGAAACTACAAGTGCAAAAACACAAAGTGTTGACTTCCAAAAACTGACTTTCTTTAAGGCATTTGTCAACTCTGCCTCCAATTCTTCAATCCTTCTTTGACGAGTAACTTCAATTTGAACCTCACGCCTTTGTTTGGGATTCAGTTTGCTATACATCTCAAACAAATGCATCTTGTACCAATCACATTCCTCCTCTGGATTATACCAATTAAATTGTTTACATTTCTTCGTACCCGATTTCTAAAATCAAAAAAACGTAGTATATTAAACATTAAACTTAATATTCTTTAAACTAAACGTATCTGATAACTTACCCATCGATTTTGGCAGCAAATGAAACGTCGAACAGGGTCGGATGGTGTCCAAGATGTTACCACCATTGCTGGCCTATCACATTTGCAGTAATCTTCACAAAGATAAGACGACATGAGTTAGTTTGATTTTGATTTGGGATTTGTTATGATTTTTTAGAGTGTGTTAAATTAGGGTTTATGTGAAAGGGAATTGATTTGCACACTTTATAAATTTATTGGGACACTCCATCTGTGCATTAAATACTTGTACAGTATTAAACACTATGCTTCAACCGCTTGTACATTGAGTATGCAAATAACTTTTTTGAGTGTGCAAATCATTAGCCGTATGTATAACAGAAGATCAAAAATTGACGGCCATTAATCCTTATTCGGGTCAATCGGGCCGACCCCGTACCCGAGTTAGCCAAATATTTTCAACCCGATACGGGACCCTATTTAGTATTTGAGTTACTTGGGTTGACCTGAATCACCCGAATAAAAAGGAGAAGGACGTATGGAAATGAAAAAATCGTACAAAAATGTACGAAAACGTAATAAACGTTTCATAACATTTTAATACAGAGGAAAACATTCAGAAAAGCTTAGAACATATGAAAACGAGCGAAAATTGCCGAAAACATTCAAAATGGATGAAATCGGTCGAAAAGGGTCGCAATCGGTCGTAGTCGGACTAAAACGGTCTAAATTCATCGAAATATGTCAAAAATTGTCAACGTCGGTCGAAAACTAGCGACATCGATCAAAATCGATTGAAAACGGTCAAAAAGGACAAAAAACGTTACAAACGGATTAAAACGTAAAAAAAATACAAAACATATAAAATGTTGTATAGTATTTGTCTTATTTAACAAAATCCAATACACATGACCTATGACCCATGTTAATTACCCATTGTCGATCACCAATCATGTATTGGTCGATAACATATATGACATGTCACAACAACCCAATATTAATGCACATGACTGTTACCCATGTTAATTACCCAATGATCAACAGTCATGGATGTGACCAGTGATAACCTAATGCATATGACCCATATGATGTCAAATACCCATTATTGAATGTGACCAGTGATAACCTAATGCATATGACCCATGACCCATGTGAATTAGCCATTATCACCGGTCATGCATGGGTTGCACCGGCTTGGTAGGTGTATAGTATAGTTATATATAGTGTGAATTGAATGTTATATGAATTGCATTTGAAGTTATTAAAGGCGGTCATGCATGGGTTACACCGGCTTGGTAGGTGTATACCGTTTGTCACAGACACTAATAAGAAGCAAGTATGCAAGGACCTCCCGATCATGTTATCCGGGATCAAGAAAGTTTGAACTCGGTTTGAGCTTGATCACTCGAAAAGCTCGGTTTATTTGTAAAGGTGTGTGTCTTACACAAATTAAAATTGAAATATAATAATCGAATTCGGTTCACCTTCGGCTCGAAAATCTCGATACCAAGGTTTTCAAGATCGGGATCATATCCTACTTAGGATCAATTTTGTCTTTGCAAGATCGAGATCGTAGGATCGGATCGGGATCTTAAGATCCTACCATAATGGATTTTTTAAGTATCCTTTGTAATATTATAAAAATTTATAAATTATTATATACATAAACACAAAATTATATAAATGTTTCATAGAAATGTTATCCTAAATTATGGTTATGAAATGTATAAGAAGATTATAATATGTTGTTTTTTCAATTTTACAAAACACAATTCATAAATTTGTAGTTTTTTAGTTTGCTAGTTCGAGAAAAGTAAGATCGGATCAGATTAGATCCTAAGATCCTATGGTCAGGATCGGGTTCCTATACGATCTTAAGCTTTCAAAGATCCTACATAAGACCCGGATCGTTTTTGCTTTGCAGTATTGTAAAATCGTAAGATCAGGATCGGGATCCTGACAACCATGCTCGATACATTTATAATTAACTATTTACACTTAGTACGCTTACATACAAAATATATAAAAAAAACATATGCTATATCATTAACAAGCTCGAAAACTCAACAATAACTCGAGTCAAACTTTTATAAGGTTGAGCTCAACTCATTAAATATTTAACTTCATTTGATAGGCTTGAGCTTGAATACTCCATCCCAGATTTTAACTTTTCCCCAACCCACTTAAAATTTTTCCCAAATTTAAATTGCCCTCCACCCAAATATTTCATTGACCCGCCCATGTTTTTCAATACTCGTTCCCAATTAATATCCACAAAATCTAGATTTGGTCTTCTTCTATCTCCTCAACACTCTCCTCACCAACGCCACCGCTCGTACCAACACCACACTCGTACCAAGACCACTGCTAAGGCCCGATCCAATGACATGTTTGGCGGTCCAGTCCGGCTCGGTATTCAGCTCACTATGTTTGGCGGTCCAGTCCGGCTTGGTATTCAGCTCACCGGTTTGGTTGATCCTAATTACTGGCGAGGAACACTCTAACCTTGCCCTGTTCTTGATTGGTACTTTACTTTTACATGGTTATTAAGCTACGTGGTTCAAGCTCCTTGATTTTGATTTCACTAAAGCTATATGTAATGTGTGCAGATATTAAATCGGGTTGATGATGCTGTCAATGAAGCTTTGAAACAATCTCAAGGTTCATATACCGCCTTGCTATCTTATAATGACAATATTTTTTGTGAATACCTGATTACACACTTTTGATGCATTCAGGCATCTTTATCTGGTGCATATCTTAGTCCTTAATTTATTAATACATCATCAGGTTGCAAAACAACTCGAAATGTCTTTCATGACATGTTACCCAGCCCGCCATTTTTATGTGGTATTATCTTTTATTATTTTTGAAAGTGCATTCACATCTGAAATGGTTTTTATCCTTGAATTCATCTTTTAGATGTTTTTAAGCACCTATTATGCGGGGACTGATTTAAAAACTAGATTGACCATAACCAAACTGGCCAAAAGCAAATGCTACCTTGGAATCTTTACTTTTTTCTAGTTTGAAAAAAATAATCTGAAATGTATATAGCTTTGGAAGGTTGAATAAAAGTTACAAATAAAAGATGCAGAATCGATTGTAAGAAAGCCTAAAATCGGAAATAGACTAAGATCTGATTATCAAAAAATATAGCTGTTTCTAATCAAGTAGTCGCGTTGGTCTATTTGATTTTTTCAGCTTATCTTTTCCATTTTTAATTGGGTGGTTGGGACAAAGTTACTTGTACCTTTTTAAACCATTCATAGATTTTAATATATACCTTATTTTTATTTGGGTGGTTGGGACAAAGTTACAAGATCTGATATGCGTTTTATTCATATCGTGTTTGCGCAGATAGTTGAACCAGTGACGCATCAAGCGACTCAAAACCACCAAAGCAGATAGTTGAACAAGTGGCACATCAAGCGACTCAAAACCACCAAAGCAGATAGTTGAATCAGTGGCGAATCAAGCGACTCAAAACCACAAAAACAGCAGATATTTGGACTAGTGGCGCCTAACAAACTAGATGCACCTGACAAAAGACAAGGCAATAGCGTATCTATCAAATGTCAAGAAATAGATGCACCCGTCAACAATATATATAACCACATACTTTTTACAGAGGAAGGTTTTCTAGCATCTAATAAAAAACTTTATTCCAGTATGCTCATCTAGTTCTGTTATGTTGTGAGCTTTGACATGTTCTAGTTCTGCTCTAATCCTGATGTGGTTATTGTTGATATGCAGTAGCCTACGTTTTCAAGGCTTTTATATCCAGATGATGAGATTAGATCAATGGGAGAAAAACTTGTAAGTTTAACTGCCAATTTTATTATTATGTTCATTGTTTTGGATTAAAAGTCTTCATGATGTTGTTTGAATTACTGTTGATCATGTTTGTGTTAATATTGCTTAGATGAATTTAGTTCTGCTAATGAACTTCAAAGAAAATGTGCAAAATTAATTACTACTGCTAGTACAAAAGTTACTACTGCTAGTGAAAGTTGGTACTGCTCAGAGATTAAGACCGCTCGAAGTTGCTAGTTGCTTATGGAGAAGATTATAGATACTTAGAAAACTATTGTAAGCCGACTAGGACTCCTTGGTGTATAAAAGGATGTCCAATTTTATATTTGGTTCAGTTATATACATTCCAATTTTATTGTATTTGAATTTGTTTTGATATATATTTGAATTGTTTTGATATATTTTGATTTTTTAAATGTGACTAAAAGATGCATATAGTCACACTTATTAACACTTTGGTCATTGTTTGCTTAGTTCATTGTGTGACTAAATATTACAAAAGGCCACGCAAACATAAACTTCATGTGGCCATTGGATGATCAATAGTCATACAAAATACACATTTTATCACTCTAAACAGCATATGGTCACACTTATTAACACTTTTGGTCACTGTTTGCTTAATGGTATGTGACTAAATACCAAAAGCAAACATGCTTTGTGTGACTAAATATTACAAAAGGCCACGCAAACATAAACTTCATGTGGCCATTGGATGATAAATAGTCACATAAAATACACATTTCTTCACTTTAAACAGCATATGGTCACACTTATTTATACTTTTGGCCACTGCTTGCTTAATGATATGTGACTGATACGCGTTTTTGAGTGCGTATCAAAAATATACACAAAGTAAACGTGAGTGGAATTTACTAATTAACCTTTAGGAAAATGTTTACTTGCAAAAACTCGTGAATACAATATATATATGTGATACCAGGTAAGTGATTACCCGGGTCGTGTCCCAACGAGGTGTGAATGGACAATATCGTGTGAGATTTGGAGATTAAAATGCTTGTAAGGAATGGTTTTGATTATTTGGTGTTATCGAACTTTACAACTACGGGAAATTAACGAATAACGAATGAGGAATTAAATAAACGCAATTAAAATGTGAATTCAAACAAGGAATGAAAATTAAAACTTAAAAACTACTTAAAATTCTACGGGAACAATAATAGGAAGCTAGGGAATGCGGGAAACCTAAAACGTAAACTAAGTTTAAAAACGTAAAAGTTAATTAAAGAAAAACGTAAATGCGCGAAGTAAAACGTGAAATTAATGCTACACTAGTCCTATGGGTGTGAAACTAATTTTCCTACATTCTAAATGACAAAAGAAAATTTTGAGAAAAAAAATTTTATTTTTCTAAACATTTTTCTATTTTCTATGAATATAATACTATTTAAACTAATTAAACGATTTAAAAATAGAAAACTAAACGGAAAAATTCTGAATTTTTTTTGGAAACTAAGTTATCTAAATACTAAGCTAGGAAAAACATTAGAAGTAGAAGGGGGACCTAATAAGCAGTGAAAATTAGCACTCTAAAAACTGAAATGTAAATAAGCTACCTAAATAATACTATGTTAAATTTACAATAAAAGAAAGCTTAAACAAGAAACAAGTGCTAGCACAGATGGTAGGGGTTATTACTTGTGTCTGACAGGGTGGGCTTGTTCAGGGGTTCGAATCCCCTTGACCAACTTTTTTAGAAAATATATTTTTTTTTTCAAATATTTTTAAACAAACATACTGAATACATAAAAACTAACAATTTTCATAACTACAATACTATATAAAACTCAAAATCTAAGCAGTTAATAAAGAGAAATAGCAACAGTTAAGTAAATATTACCAAAGGAGATTTTTCAAAAAACTAACAAGCTACAATGAACTCTTATAAGCTAAACTAGGGTGGATTAAACTAAGGGTTACCTAGGCGAGTCCTAAAAAGCCTAAGGGATCATGAAATAAGCAGTAAAAAGAAAAGCTAAAAGCACAAAATAAGCGTTAAAAGGGGGAATGCAAACTGAGGCTGCTATGTTTCAAAGGACTACGGGGCTGAAATGGCTGTAAAAAAAATTGTTAAAAATAAACTAAAAAATATAGTCAACTAGATATGCTATTGAATAAACACCATAAAAATTTTTAGCTAAAAAGGACTTATAACGAAGAAATGAAAAATCAAAAACTGGTTCTGAAATCACATTTTTTTGGACAGCAACAAATAAGGCTACTTCGGGCTACTCGAAAGCTAGTAAAAAAATCTAAAAAAATAAACAAAAAACATCATGTACTAGATAAGCAAGAAAACTAACTTAGTACCAAATTTCAGGTAAAACGGGCTTATAACGAAGAAATGAAAAATCAAAAACTAATTTGCTGTTTGGCGAATTTTCCGATTAGTGCAGAATTTTTGCAAAATGGGTCAAATTTGGGATTTTTGACTAGGAAACCTATGCTACCAGGTTTAGCACTTACACTATGTCCTATTTGCAGCCAAAATGAAGCTAAGGGAACAACTAACAAGGGCTTAAACCAATCTATCCTAAGCTAACTATGAAACAGTGATAAATTGCAATTTTTTACTCAACTAACTAAAATTCTTAAATCATACTGGAAAATAGAAAAGTCTGCTCTAAAACCACTAACTCTACTAATATAAATCTGAGTTGAATAGAGAAGTTTGGTCAAAAGAAGTTTTAGCTAAGAAAAATGCTTATGACAAACACTCTTTTTATTCATCAAAAACTCAAAAACATCTTAACTCATATCACAAGCTCAACTAATTTCCTATAATATGAACCTAAAAGGGATTTCCAACTAATATGAGACAAACTAGCAACACAAACAAGCATTCTAAAACAGTACTAGAAATATAATAAAAAGGAAACAACTTGTAAATAAATTAACAAAAGTAAAAGGGAGGCTGAACTTGAATTGAACTTGGAAATAAAAGAGTACAAAACTAGAAATCAAACTGAGTTTTAAAAGATAAATAAGCTAAAATTATATTAATCCTACTCCTAAATTCTACTACCTACTGCCTTCAAATGGCTACATGAGTCTCTATTTATACTAAAGTTTCTATCTCTTGTGTCTTCATCTTGTTGTGTTTCTTTGGTGAGTAGAAAATAACAAAAGTCCAACTTGTGCTTTCTCAAATGAATCTAAGCCATCCAATCATCTTGGTGCCCATTTTTTTAATTCTCAGCCATTGATCAATTGTGGGTGTTGGAGGATTGCCAGCGTAGCAGAGGAGGAGAGTGCAACATGTAAAGGGGTGGGTTGCTTTTGAGGAGAGGGTGGATTTTGAGGTAAGGGAGGTGTGTAGCAGGGTTAAGGCGTGAAGGAGAGGGATTGCCTGGTGGGTAAAGTAGAGCAGGGAAGGAGGAAGTGCAGGGTTTGACTGGTTTGACCAAGGATACGTTTGTTTTATTATTCCAGTGTGGGTTTGGATTTGGTAGTGGACTGTGTTGGGGGTTAGTTTGGGTTTGGGTTTGGGTTTGGGTTTGGGCTTGGGTTAATAATGTGTAAATTGGGCTTGTGAATGGGTTAGCAAGTAGAGGGTTTAGGATTAATTTAGGTTAGTTAGTAAAAAGTTAGTTTAAGTTAGCTAGTAAAAATTAGTTTAGGTTAATTAGTAAAAACTGATTTGTTTTTAATAATAATAATAATAATAATAATAATAATAATAATAATAATAATAATAATAATAATAATAAGAAAATAAAAAGCTTTGACAAAAAGGGTTTTTGGTGATTTATTTTGCCATTTTCTGAAAGTTCAGGGACTGTTTCTGCCAATTATGCAAACATTGCTCAGTTTTCGTCTGTTTTCAATCCTTTTGTACCTGAAACACATAAAAACACAATCCAAGGATATTTGCAGTATTATATGGTGTATTTGTGTGTTTTTAGTCATTTTTTTAAGTTAAATATGGGTACAAAATGATGAGTGTTTGAGCACTCTTCAATCCCCCACACTAAACTATTGTTAGTCCCTAACAATCTTTTATGAAAATTTAATGGATTTGATGTCTCTTTACTAAAAGCCATTACTTCTAGAGTAGCCAATGTTTTAGTATGATACTTTGGTACATTGATAACCAAATGATTTTGAGCAAACCATCAGCTGTCAACGGATTTGATTTGTCTTTACCAAAAGCAGTTTGCTTTTGGACTAGCCAACTCTAAAATTATCATCTTGGTGAGTTGATTACCAATTATGGTTCTCCACTGCCTTTACCACAAGCCATAACCTTGTGGGCTAGCCAACTCTTCACTATCAAAGATATGGTGAGTTGAACACCATACAATTTTTGGCAAATTGTCAGTCATAAACGGATTTGAGATATCTTTACCTAGAGCCGTTTGCACTTGGATTAGCCAGTCCTTATGTTAGACATGGTGGACTGATAACCATTTGTTGTGTTAGTGCAAAGCACTTCCACTAAAACAAAATTTGGCCAAAACTGAATTACTAGGGCACTAATAGGTACATGTGTGATCAAATTTGCCATAATTCCCCCCCCCCTCCCCCACACTTAGAATTGAATATTGTCCTCAATATTCAAAGTCCCGGCTATTATGCCGACTCTTTGAACGTAAAAAGGAAACATTACAAGCTAAGCGTGCGAAGGAAATCTTTTTTTTTTCACAAAAAGATTTTATAAGATATCCCTAGATAATCGTTAGCAAAAGGATAGTATATTGGGCGGCTGGATTGAATACAGGCGCGTCAATCCTCACAATCCAAGGGAAACCTGAAAACATGAGCAATCAAAACATGGCAAACAACAGCAGAGGAAACTCCCCCACACTTAGTGTTAGAAATAAGAAAGAAGACAGAAATATGGGTGAAAACCCATGTTGTGCTAATGTTTTTGTTCATCGAGTCACTAGCTTGACTCGACCTCTAATTCATTGGTCCATGGGGATGCAACATGTGGAAGAGACAATCTCCATCGGACTTTCATTCCAGATGTTTGGATAAACATTGAAGTGTTTGAAAGTTCCACACCGATGAGATACATCCGGCTTGAAATAGTATAAACTATAAGCGGTGATGCCGGGGTCAAAGATGGTATCCTCACTCCCGAAGGAGTGGAGAAGAGAGGAAGTCACCAGGTAGGTGAAGAAAAGAAAGAAAATCATGATAACAATCATGACAAGATCTTCATCCTCAAGATCAGGTTCAGTTTTCTGATTTTGGATTTCATAGGTTAAGCTCTTTGGTTTGGACAACATCTTGGGTGGGAAAATTTGTCATCAAAATACCAATTCTCATGATTGAGAACTTTTCCCCCCGATCATGGTTTTTCTTGTTATCCAAGTAATCATACTCCGGAGGAGTCATGATATGAGTGAGTTCACCAGAGAACTCCTCGTGAAGAGAATCAATCACATGATGTAAATCAGTGAACTCTTGTTCTGTTGTGAACTCATCACTATCCTCGTTCTGAATATCAAAGATTGGATTATCGGAAATCAAAGTGAATTCATATTCAAATTCAAACAGAGGATTAGTGAAAGTTTTTTTGAAAGCCTCGGGAACAACGTGATTAACATTCTCTATTGGACTGTTGGGATAAGAATTGAGTGAATGATCGTGATATAAGAGATTTTCAATTTCTCCCAGATCGGCTTCGAAATCAAAGAGACCATCATTACTTCCCAATGGAAGTGGATTAATGTGAGTGAGTTCATCGGCGAACTCCTCAAGAAGAGGATCAACATCAGAATGTGGAAGTGATGCCTCAACATATTCAATGTCTCCATAAGATGTACAATCATCACTAAAATCAGAGAAAGTCTCGAAATGATCTTTTGAACACTCAAGAGGGGAAGGAAAATCACACATATGATCAAAAATTCCATGTGACTCACTTGGGATTGGGACAAGGTTCTCAACACTAGACTTTATGAATTCGTCCGATTCCTTTTCAGGAACAGTGCTAAGATGCTCATCCCCCATGCTTAGAGAGTGAGTGCGAACTTCGGGTGTGATAACAACAGACTGAGGGAGTTGAGAAGGACTAGCATTCATGGATTGTACAAGTTCTATTTGTTCTTCTGCTAGTAATTCCTTAGTATTCTTTTCTCCCTACGATTTTTGGATTGGTGGGATTTCAACTGATGTACTCGATGAATCTTTTTGAATAACAACGTTATCTTCATCATCATCACTGTCATCATCGTCATCAAATAGAGCAGCATTGCGAAGATTGGCACGTATTTTAGCTGCTCGTTGCTCAGCCAGTAATTCTTCCATTCTTTTTCCAGAATCTCGTTCTTCAGCAAGTAATTATGCCATAGTTTTCCCACGAGAATTTGGAATGAGTAGAAATTGTGGGGGTGTGGATGTGTCAAAACCGGAAGGTTGACATTGAAAATCATCATGAGGGCCCCCATAATATGCACAAGAAGAACTTGGTGCATTATGAAACGGTATATTAGCCAACTCCTCATTCATTTCTCTAAATGACTTTAGAAAAAAATCTTGTTCAGTTTGTTGAGGAGTTGCTTGAAACATTTGGTACTCTGGAGGTTGGTCATGACACGAATAGTCATTATTGTTACAAGGAATTGAATTCCTTGTTTGACAATCGGAACTGAAGTGTGGGCCTCCACAATACTCACAAGAAAAGTTTGGTGTATTTTGATACGAAGCATCATTGAGATTTGGATAATATGATTCTTGCTCGTATGAATGTGATGGGTAGTTGGAAAAATTTGAAGAGTCATTGAATGAGTTCTGATTAGGATCATAAGCAAATGAATTCCTTGAACTACAAAACAAACAACTTCCCGTCTCGAATATCATTACCACATTGTTCACATGTACACCAACGACATGGCAAACCGAAAAGCGGCTCACCACAACCGACACAAGGAATAAAATCCGGAGGTGGGACAAGTGGTGTGCTCTGAGAGCTAGGAATTTCCACCACTTCCGTTATGGTCTCTGGTTTTTGTTCTTGATAAACATGAAGATTAGGCAAGTCGTTCTTTTTAGTCACTGCTCTAAGCTCTGTACGTTTGCTTGACAAACTTTTAACCGTAAATCGTGAAAGGTTAGGATCAATTCTTGATGGTTTGTCATTAATAGCATGTATCTCGGGCTGTGAAGGGTAGTTGGAAGAATTTGGTGAATCATTGAGAGACTTTTGATTTAAGAACAAATTGCACACAGTACAAAATATGTTACTATAATTATTTCCACACTTCTCACAAATACACCGGAAACAACGATAGTCGTTCTCAATCGGGCTTTTACAATGAAAACATGTGTAGCCGAGAGACGCCATAAAAATTATACATGAGAGAGGTATAAGAAGGTAGAATCAAACGGATGGAGGGTAAAGAAGAATATTTTTGGGTTTTCGAAATACATTTTGTAAAAACAAAGAAGGAAAATATTTTTAGTTTTTTCGAAAAACAACTCAAAAACGAGACCGAGACAAGGAACTTAAACCAATAATCATAAATGAATGGCTTCTTTAGAAAAGGTACACCACTTACAAGGATACAATGGCAAGTTTTAATCTTTTGTTTGGGAACTTATTAATGTTCACACCCCCAGTTGGTAGGTGTTCTGCCTTGGTTTTCGGCGGTTGTTTTTTTATGTTTTTTTTATTTAACAAGAAAAACGGAAAATTATTTTTGTATTTTTTATATGATAGATATATATATACAAAAGAAAAGGAAAATGTTTTTGTGTTTTATACTTTTTTGAAAACGATAACTTCTTGACAAAGGTTATACAAGTCACTAATCGTTAAAATAGTAACGATATTGTCGCAACACAATCTCCCCGGCAGCGGCGCCAAATTTGATACGCGTTTTTGAGTGCGTACCAAAAATATACACAAAGTAAACGTGAGTGGAATTTACTAATTAACCTTTAGGAAAATGTTAACTTGCAAAAACTCGTGAATAAAATATATATCTGTGATACCAGGTAAGTGATTACCCGGGTCGTGTCCCAACGAGGTGTGAATGGACAATATCATGTAAGATTTGGAGATTAAAATGCTTGTATGGAATGGTTTTGATTATTTGGTGTTATCGAACTTTACAACTACGGGAAATTAACGAATAACGAACGAGGAATTAAATAAACGCAAGTAAAACGTGAAATTAATGCTACACTAGTCCTATGGGTGTGAAACTAATTTTCCCACATTCTAAATGACAAAAGAAAATTTTGAGAAAAAGAATTTTATTTTTCTAAACATTTTTCTATTTTCTATGAATATAATACTATTTAAACTAATTAAACGATTTAAAAATAGAAAACTAAACGGAAAAATACTGAATTTTTTTTGGAAACTAAGTTATCTAAATACTAAGCTAGGAAAAACATTAGAAGTAGAAGGGGGACCTAATAAGCAGTGAAATTAGCACTCTAAAATCTGAAATGTAAATAAGCTACCTAAATAATACTATGTTAAATTTACAATAAAAGAAAGCTTAAACAAGAAACAAGTGCTAGCACAGATGGTAGGGGTTATTACTTGCGTCTGATGGGGTGGGCTTGTTCAGGGGTTCGAATCCCCTTGACCAACTTTTTTAGAAAATATTTTTTTTTTCAAATCTTTTTAAACAAACATACTGAATACATAAAAACTAACAATTTTCATAACTACAATACTATATAAAACTCAAAATCTAAGCAGTTAATAAAGAGAAATAGCAACAGTTAAGTAAATATTACCAAAGGAGATTTTTCAAAAAACTAACAAGCTACAATGAACTCTTATAAGCTAAACTAGGGTGGATTAAACTAAGGGTTACCTAGGGGAGTCCTAAAGAGCCTAAGGGATCATGAAATAAGCAGTAAAAAGAAAAGCTAAAAGCACAAAATAAGCGTAAAAAGGGGGAATGCAAACTGAGGCTGCTATGTTTCAAAGGACTACGGGGCTGAAATGGCTGTAAAAAAAAATTGTTAAAAATAAACTAAAAAATATAGTCAACTAGATATGCTACTGAATAAACACCATAAAAATTTTTAGCTAAAAAGGACTTATAACGAAGAAATGAAAAATCAAAAACTGGTTCTGAAATCCCATTTTTTTGGACAGCAACAAATAAGGCTACTTCGGGCTAGTCGAAAGCTAGTAAAAAAATCTAAAAAAATAAACAAAAAACATCATGAACTAGATAAGCAAGAAAACTAACTCAGTACCAAATTTCAGGTAAAACGGGCTTATAACGAAGAAATGAAAAATCAAAAACTAATTTGCTGTTTGGCGAATTTTCCGATTAGGGCAGAATTTTTGCAAAATGGGTCAAATTTGGGATTTTTGACTAGGAAACCTATGCTACCAGGTTTTGCACTTACACTATGTCCTATTTGCAGCCAAAATGAAGCTAAGGGAACAACTAACAAGGGCTTAAACCAATCTATCCTAAGCTAACTATGAAACAGTGATAAATTGCAATTTTTTACTCAACTAACTAAAATTCTTAAATCATACTAGAAAATAGAAAAGTCTGCTCTAAAACCACTAACTCTACTAATATAAATCTGAGTTGAATAGAGAAGTTTGGTCAAAAGAAGTTTTAGCTAAGAAAAATGCTTATGACAAACACCCCTTTTATTCATCAAAAACTCAAAAACATCTTAACTCATATCACAAGCTCAACTAATTTCCTATAATATGAACCTAAAAGGGATTTCCAACTAATATGAGACACACTAGCAACACAAACAAGCATTCTAAAACAGTACTAGAAATATAATAAAAAGGAAACAACTTGTAAATAAATTAACAAAAGTAAAAGGGAGGTTGAACTTGAATTGAACTTGGAAATAAAAGAGTACAAAACTAGAAATCAAACTGAGTTTTAAAAGATAAATAAGCTAAAATTATATTAATCCTACTCCTAAATTCTACTACCTACTGCCTTCAAATGGCTACATGAGTCTCTATTTATACTAAAGTTTCTATCTCTTGTGTCTTCATCTTGTTGTGTTTCTTTGGTGAGTAGAAAATAACAAAAGTCCAACTTGTGCTTTCTCAAATGAATCTAAGCCATCCAATCATCTTGGTGCCCATTTTTTTAATTCTCAGCCATTGATCAATTGTGGGTGTTGGAGGATTGCCAGCGTGGCAGAGGAGGAGAGTGCAACATGTAAAGGGGTGGGTTGCTTTTGAGGAGAGGGTGGCTTTTGAGGTAAGGGAGGTGTGTAGCAGGGTTAAGGCGTGAAGGAGAGGGATTGCCTGGTGGGTAAAGTAGAGCAGGGAAGGAGGAAGTGCATGGTTTGACTGGTTTGACCAAGGATACGTTTGTTTTATTTTTCCAGTGTGGGTTTGGATTTGGTAGTGGACTGTGTTGGGGGTTAGTTTGGGTTTAGGTTTGGGTTTGGGCTTGGGTTAATAATGTGTAAATTGGGCTTCTGAATGGGTTAGCAAGTAGAGGGTTTAGGATTAATTTAGGTTAGTTAGTAAAAAGTTAATTTAAGTTAGCTAGTAAAAACTGATTTTTAATAATAATAATAATAATAATAATAATAATAATAATAATAATAATAATAATAATAATAATAATAATAATAATAATAATAATAATAAGTAAAAACTGGTTTAGGATGGTGGCCTTGATGTTTGTGTTGATCTCACAGGATCGTCACCTTTGACTCGTTCGTGTATGGTTGATTTTATGCATGGTTGGGCGGTTATTGAAGCCGCGCAACGTAAACGTGTCAAGTACGCTGCTAAATGCGCTGATATTGGATATGGGTTCCTCCCCTTTTCATTCTCTTCTTTTGGAGAGCTTGAAAAGGATGCAGTGACCTTATTAAAGCGTATTCGACGATTCTCTATGACCCAAGACATTGGAGCACGTGTTGCTTCACATATTTTTAGTAGGATCGGTTTTGCTATAGCTAGAGATGTAGGGGCTCAGTTAGTCTCTCGGCTCCCCGCTAATTTCTTGTAAAATCATATTTGTTTTTCAATAAAGTGATGTTTATAATAATAATAATAATAATAATAATAATAATAATAATAATAATAATAATAATAATAATAATAATAATAATAATAATAATAATAAGAAAATAAAAAGCTTTGACAAAAAGGGTTTTTGGTGATTTATTTTGCCATTTTTTGAAAGTTCAGGGACTGTTTCTGCCAATTATGCAAATATTGCTCAGTTTTCGTCTGTTTTCAATCCTTTTGTACTTGAAACACATAAAAACACAATCCAAGGATATTTGCAGTATTATATGGTGTATTTGTGTGTTTTTAGTCATTTTTGTAGTCAAATATGGGTACAAAATGATGAGTGTTTGAGCACTCATCAGTGACTAAATACCCAAAACAAACATGCTTTGTGTGACTAAATATTACAAAAGCCCACGCAAACATAAACTTCATGTGGCCATTGGATGATCAATAGTCACACAAAATACACATTTCTTCACTTTAACCAGCATATGGTCACACTTATTCACACTTTTGGCCACTTTGTGTTAAATTGTATGTGACTAATTCCAAAAAAATAACACCCATTGTGTGACTAAATCATCACAATCGTCACATTTATTGTATATTCATGTAGCCATTGGATTATCAATAGTCACACAAAATACACATTTACTTGAATATATCATCTCAAATGTCACATATATTATATATTTATGTGGCCAAATGACGAACAATAGTCACTCTCAAAAAACATTCGTGTGACTATAAAGTGTTTACGGTCACTGATAATGACTATTCCAACAAAACTTGTACCTAATTTGTCACACATATTTAGGGTTTTGGTCACTCTTTTTAGATGAAAAAGGTCACGAACTCAACAATGTGACCATATGCCACCTACGGTGGCGGGACCTATGGTGACACACAACGAAAAAAACGTGTGTGACTATATGCATATCGTCACACATTTTTGGCATGACCAAAACAACTTTTTGTAACAGTGCATGGTGAATTTGGATTCATTTTGAATGGAAATAAATAATAGAAATAGAGATTAGTAATAGATTGGAAGTGTGTGAGAAGTATGGAATAATAATGGGTATTTATAAGGTTTTTTGGGGTTTAATTGTGTGAATTAAAGTGTGGTAAATGGGAAAAAGTGAAAAAAAATGGCTATATAGCCGTTGGTACCAACGGTCGGATTTGAAAACATGCACAAAGTTCATATTTAAATTCAAGAAAAAAAAAAGGCGTGGAGCCATGGTGAAGGCGCGAGCTTCGGTTTGGTGAGCCATGGCTTTTTTTGGGCTGGTGGTGATGGCGCCACCCACGACAACACCACACCCCTCACTCTTAATCATAATCATAAGAGCATTGGGTACCCTCGTGCCGTGGAGGTGGTGCCGTGAAGAAAAAGTGTTGTCACGTCAGCAAAAGTCTCCATGGCACCACATTCTGGCTTAATCATTGGCACCAGAAAATGTGGTGCCGTCGTCCGTTTTTTTTTTTTTTTTTTTTTTTTCATTTACATAGTTTAGGGATATATGAAATTAAAATTAAAACACATTAGATTAACTAACAGAAATAAATAAATAAATAACTTAGGGACTAACATTGCAAACATATTAAGGACTAACGATGTAAAAAATGTAAAATGGACTTAAATGTAAATACTCAAAACAAAAGGGTATAAAATGAAAACGTAAAAAAAATAAACAACAAAAACCTACCTTCTTCTTCCCTTCTCCTTCATGCGCCTGAAAAAAAATAAAAACAAAAATAAAAATAAAAATAAAAAACGCCGCGTGGGCTGGCTACACGGCGCGAGCAGCCATGGCGCCACTCACGGTGTGGTCCGCCGTCAAATAAAGTGGGCTGGTGGCCATGGCGCCACCCGTGGCTCAACTGTACCCCATGCTCTAAGAGAATAGTTAAGTTTATCATGTTTAAAAACAATTATTATTTTTTAAACATGGTTAGCATGTTGATCTTTTTACGTGCCTCTATCTATCTACCACCCAATGTGCGTCCATTAATCTATTTACGAGTGTTATGGACTCCGGCCTAGATTTGTATAAACTCTATTACCAAAATACATATGTATTTAAGCTTACGGTTTAGGTGTAAAATAATATAAAAAAGAAAATAAAAAGATAAAATATCATAAAGTTCGTTACTAACACGGTTAAAGACCAACTAATAATCACTTTATAGAGGGGCAAGAACATAAAGTCTATTATTAACATGAACTAACATGATTATATTCATGGGTGATCACGGGCCAAAAACCGAACCGGACCGGTCAAGACCGGACCGGACCGAAGACCGAGTTTGGGATCCGGTCCAATTAGGCAAGTTTTTTCGGTTTTTTGGTCGGTTCGGACCGGACCGGACCGAGGACCGAATTAATGAAAAATCTCAGACCAAGACCGGACCATTGGTCCTTCGGTCGGTCCGATCGGTTTTGTCGGTCGGTCCGGTCCAAACGGTCAGAATGCTCACCCTTATCTTAATACGTAGTAATATTTTTCCAAACACTTTTTTAAAATATTTAGACACACACTTTTCCCCTCCAAGGAAAAACAGAAGTTTGAAACTATGAATTTTAGGACATTACTCATTTAGAAAGGGAGTCTTTCCTGATATTCTTGACGGTCAAGGGAAACCAAATCCAAGGAGGGGGTATGGAAATAGTTTTCAAACAGCAATTGACGCGCCTCGGGTTATTACCTCATTAGCTCGTCATTGACCCAAGCGCAAAGATACCTTAAACCATAACCCACAACCCTCACATAATACGCATAAATGTCTCTCGTATTCATTATTCCAACGATGTGGGATAGAGCATAGGTGGTTTCCTAAAGGCACATATACACACACTAGATTGTATTCATAGTGGAAGTTCAGGTGCCACTGTTAATAATTGGGTGTTAGTTGGTCTCTACAAAAGTTAATATATCTTTGCCTGGTGTTTGAGTATCAATCGCCTTCCAACTAGGCTCAATTTGGATGACATAGGTGTGGACTTAGTTTAGGTGTTGTGTCCAATGTGTCGTGATGAACACGAAGATATTGATCACCTATTCAGTTTGGGTCAAGTGATCATCCAGGTCTGGCAAATTAAAGAGTTTAGATCGGTGGCCCTTTCGCTCTTGAGTATCATTGTTAATGCTATTAGCTTCCCATAACTCTAATTTTAAGGACTGGTTGGTTAACAAACTACTTTGTTCAGTTAGAATCGTTTTGATTTGGTAATTTGGAAGTGGCGGAATTATATCATTCTTGCACATCTCAAAGATTGTCCTTGAAATCTTAATTCTAACCAAAGCGATTACGAAAATCTCATAACTAGTTAAGTGCACCAACATATCATTGTGAACATGAAAACCATTTGTCTCAATTAATTACAACATAGTCCACGGAGAAGGAGTGCCACATTTCTCATCTACTTAAATCTATCAAACTTACGACATAATTATGTCGAGAAGAAGTATCTAGGCTAATGTGTTGTGCAACACACCTTACGCCTCTGTACAGATATCTCCTCACTAATGTTCTACTTATTGTTATGAAAAGTTGAGTACCCTTGTATTTCCAAACAAACAAAATACCAAACAAATACTAGTAACAAATGAATTCTTATAACAAATAAAAAAGATATACAAAGCCCTGTAATACTTAACCTAAACTAATACTCCAAAACATTATTGATTACACATCTTTTCCTCTTTTTGAAACCGTGAAATTTATTATAAATCACAAAGGAGATATAGCCAATTTGGAGTTCAAGGACAAGTACCTTGATACGCTAAACTGTTCGGTCCAAGAAACATAACAAACAAACAGAGAATACTCAATTCTAATAGACTTTAACTTTTTTTTGAATGGCAGAAATATATTAATAAAAAAGCTACTAGCAACGCACTGGTAGCTAAAAGTACATATACAATCTAGAAATAAACAAAGCTACACTATCTAGATTCCTCCTAGGGCTTTAACTGCGAGGACTGCAAAAAAGATGAAAAAACTCTTGCCAATTACAGAGAACCGAGACAAGAGAAAAATCCCCACCCACGGAGGCCGAGCCACCGGTTTTCACTCCGGAGTGTTTTTTATGCAGACCCATACAAGCCCCAGGGAAAAGATAAAGGAAATTACAAGATAATGTAAGTAGGGTTTTTTCCTCCAGCTATCCCACTTCAAAAACAATAACGACAACTACCAACATTAGTTGAGACGAAGTAGTCGCATCTTTTATGACTCTAGTCTCAAGTTCACCAATCTTAACACCATTTTCGAGCCGCACCATACTAATTCCCTTTTAAGCTTTTCCCTTGATTACACATTTCTTCTAACTTCTTGTGCCAATAGGTTGAGCAGTTCTTGAGCCTGGATATAAACGTGGACAATGTAGACGGCTTCAGTTGTTGGATTCAGTGTCTTCTATAGCAGATTAGTTGGTCGTGCCTGTTAACATTAATAAAGATAGTTACTGTATTTGTATATAGAAAATCAATAAGTTGTGTCTATTACAGAATGGTAACAAAAGATGCATACCTTTTGTAATATATCTTTTTCCTTAATATTCATCGTTCATCTACCACACTGATTCCCATTTTTATCAGCATGAGTAGGCGCTGCCAAGATTCTCGCCGTTCTCTTGCGTAATGGAATCATCGACTGGTCAATACACATAGCTTGCATAGCCGTATCTTGTTGATTCTGTTTTTCAACCTGCTCTCCAAGGTTTTCTGCATTGCTTAGATCAGTATTTAACGGGTTTTCAAACAAGCCCAAGATGAACTTCGCACGTAAGATCCTCCTAACTGCATCATTAATTCGTCTCATTGGGATGACTTTGTTCTTCACAAGGGAGGTTAACCCGTTGATGAATTCTTTGTAGTTGTTTCCAACCATGATCTGCAATAAATTTACAAAGTAAGAAACCACACCCAACGAAAACAAAATATAACTTAATTAACTTTTTTGTTATCATGTATTCAAGCCAACGTACCATGTCTACGCCAGTACCAACACTTTGTTCAATCAAGTAAGCGTAATTAGCATGTGCTGGACCGGTAATCATGTCAATACCCATAAAATCTGAGATCACAAATCCCTGCAAAACAATAAACAAAAAGCCTTGTAAATACGTTATAATGAAAGGGAAATCTTGATTATTATAATAACCGAAGAAGGAAGGAGTAATTTACTCTAAATTTGAGTTTGTCCTTGAGAAGTTCCGTTATAAGTTCTTTATTCTTATGTCCATTCTGACTTGGGTACAAAACCTTGATGGTTGCAACACCCTTCCGTATCGCGTCATAGTAAGGAGCTCCAACTTTCTTGATTAGTTCAAGGTCCCTATTCAAGAGTCCAAAAAGATCACACTAATAAGAAAAAAAGTTCCATTAAAGGTGCCGTTTAGCATGGCAATGTGAAACTGATTGTCTATTAATGACTGTTTTTTCAGTTAGCCTATAAGTAATTTTTAGTATTTGGTATTGTAAAACTTCTCATCGTTTTTGAATGACCAGTAAGTCCTTAAGTATTATAGTTTGACAAACTTTACATTGAAGATCACTACTTTGAAGATCAAACACTCACAAAAATAAAACAATGGATCAAAAGTTGTATAAAACTAAATATGATTGTGTACCTTGTTTCTTCAAGTGCAACATTATGAGGAAAAATGATGGCTCCAAAAGCATTAGTATTTCCATTGACATCATCATTCCCATACATCATCGGTATCCCTAAACGAGTAGACAAGGATCCTTTTTGAAACTCATTAACCATATTAATCCCTCCACCGCTCAATAAACTCCCTGTTGAAAAGTCAAAACTCATTAGAATTATAATCCTTATATAGTTATATGAATCTTGAAGTATTTGAATACAAAAACTATAATAGTAAATTTGCAACTCACCTATAAAGTAGTTCTTCATTATATCAGGTGTAGCAACTTCTCTGTTAATCTGTGTCATTTGACCTATCTTTTCTTCTAATGTCATTCGCAGCATCAAGTCATTTATTCGTAAACGTAGTGGTTGAGTCGGGTCTTTGTACTTCATGGTCATCGATTCAGCAAAGGTTGCGCAACAACATATGACCATAATCATGTAAACGCGTAGCGAAAGTATCGCCATTGCTTTACTAACTTGAATTAAGTTGTTAAATTGTTTCTGAAAGATTAAATAAAATTGAAGATTAGATCGATACATTAGTTTTGATGTTCTAAATTAAACTTAAGGACTAGAGTATTAGTAAACGAATCGAGTTATTCACGTCTTTACATAAACCAATAATATAAGCTAAACAAAAAATGTAAATTCCATTATTCGAGATTCCTAGCCTAAACACTTTTATGTGCTAGTTAAGGGAGGAAAAAAAATAAAAAAATAAAAATCATGTAAAAGATTAACAAAACAAAAAGAGAGAGAGAACTTACGATCGATTGTTGAGGAAACGAATTGGAGTGATATGAGAATAGAAAACTAGTTACTCTAGTATTTATAGAGAAAGGTTGCGTAAGCTTTAAATTTATTTGATTGTCGGTTAGAGCAAATTTATTTTATAAAATAACTTGTGAATGGCAGAAATTTTTAAATTAAATCCCTGTTGTTATGTATTAATTTTATCAATAGCTGGTTTTCTTTATATTCGAACAATTAGTATTTATGAATTTTTTTCTAAAATAACTGCAAACGTACTTATCAACAAGCAATTATATTAATCGAATTAAAATATCAAAAACTACTTAAGATTTTCATGTCTTTATAGTAATCAACGAATTATTAAACACATATCATAAACGCCATTGACAACTACCCTACGCAATATAGCCGAACAAACTTAAAAGCTTCATTTGATTAAACTTGATCTTGTATCAAAATACGTGTATATTCTGCATCGCGTGCATGACAAATGTTGTTTATGAACCTTTTTAGTCGTAAAATAACATAAGAACCAAGTATCAACAGAAGATCATATAAAAAGAACTAAAGAAGCATAACTATGAAGTACTGATAATAATCAGAGACGGAATCAGGACACGTTGTGATCAGGTGCACATGGAATAAACTAAACAATACTGCAAACACAATTTTTAAGGACCGGGTACATTTATGAAAAATCGGTGTTTTATAACAAAATTAACACTACGAAACAAATATCCATGGGTATCCCGGGACACCCCTAGCTGGTTCCGTCCCTGATAATAATGGAACACTAAGGGTGTGTTTAGTTGGAGAAAAAATTCTCTTATTTTCTATCTTTAGTTTTGTAAAAGTTTAGATGGAAATTTATCTCCACAAAACACTTGAAAATATGGAAAACACGTTTAGTTGACGTTTGTATTTCTATTTTGAAGAAGGAAAGGGGGGTTGTGGGTTACAAAGGAAAATAAAGAAAACAACTAAAGTTTCTTTTGTAATTTTTTCTTGTTAAGTTAAAAAATTGTTAAGTAAGGAAATAGAGGATTTTGTGTTTTTGCAAATCATTTTGTTTGAAAACGCTTATTTGAACGCGATCTCTGTTTTCCTTGTATTTCACAACATTTTGTGAAAAACAAAATTGTTTTCCGCCAACTAAAAGCACCCTAATTGTCTAAGATATAAGATCATTTGAGGACCAAACTTTTTTATATACCAAGGGACTAATCTCCACGCTCCATCTTCCCTCCATCTTTATTTGATATAATGGATAAGATTAATCTCAACAATTTAAAAAACCCACTTTCATCCTTTTTTTTCAAATATTAATATCTTTCAAACCGTTAATCGTTAAGCGAAAAAAAATATACCGTTACGACGATCATTTAATTATCTTTCTATAAATAGGCACTTTGATATATTTTCGACAAAATTTTTTTTTTTTTCGTTTTTTTCACGTTTTTTTTCGTGGCCGAAAAAATCATATATGATATTATATATCATATATGATATGTAATATCATATATGATATATCATATATGATTTTTTGGCCACGAAAAAAAAACGTGAAAAAAACGAAAAATATCATATATGATATATAATATCATATATGATTTTTTCGGCCACGAAAAAAAACGTGAAAAAAATGAAAAAATTTTTTTGTCGAAAGTATATCAAAGTGCCCGTCTATATAAAGATAATTAAATGCTCATCGCGATGGTGTAATTATTTTCGCTTAACGATTAACGGTTTAAGAGATATTTAAATTATAAAAGATTAGTAAAATATTAAAATGCTTTTAATTTCAATTATTGATTTCTTTTGAGATTGATGGTGGGGATGAGTCTCCATTGTCTAACTGATCGCAAAAATAATAAAACCGTCAACGCAAGATAAGTAGATAACCATTTTCAAAACGCCAAATGTTTGAGTAAAATCCTGTAATCCTTCGAAAGTCCTCCGGATGATTGCTGCGAACCTGTGGGTCACAACAAAACGCGTTAGCCTCGCCCCGGGTGTTATCCCAGGACCAAGCTCCGGTGCAAGAATGAGTATAGGGTGATGATGTTAAGTGTGTGTAATGATAATGCAGTAAATGCTAGATATTATGAGAGTACACAAGGGGTATTTATACTACTGACCTATTACTGTTTGCCACTTGGGGGTAGGCTACTGTTCCTGACATATAGGGAGTGGCGTTGTGGGCCATCCCTATGCCAGATTGTCAGACCAGATGGCGATCACGTGTCAAGCATGCGCTTTCCGGAGGGATGGAGCAATCGTCCGGTCATGGTCGTCCGGTATACTAATTATGATCGTCCGGTCATGTACGCAATCATGTCCCCCCCCCCAGTATCATGTCGCGTGCGGGACATGATAGTTTGTGTCTTCGGAAGTTCCCCCCGTGGCCTATTATGGGGGTCAGGTGTCTCCCGTTGGGTTACATGGGCTGCCTGTGCTGGGTTGTTAGGCCTTGTTTAGGTTTGGGCCCAAGTCTATTGTTCTAAGCAAATCCGCGTATTTTATCGTGATGCGTGAGATCCTGCCACGTGTCCAAAACGCATGCGTGGATGGTCCAGATTTAGCCGCGGGTACACCTGTCTTGAGGTGACGTTTCTCTTTTCCCCATGCCCTCACTATATAAGGGCTTTGTCTCATTTTTACATTTTACTTTTACTGCTTCTCTCATTCTACAGCGATATCTTCGGCTTTCCCTCAGGTGCGTTATTCGAACCTCTTTCCCTTTCTCCGTTTTAGAGTTGCCTTCCCCTCCGTCCGTATATTATGTCTGCTCAAGAGGATGTGCCCTCCGGTTCTGGTACCATGGACGTGGTTCCAAAGTTTGACATGCATGTATATACATCAGTCATGACGGAGAAAGATGTATCGGACGCCGCCCGGATATACGGGATTCCTGCGGATTTACATCCCCGGTTACCTCCCCCCGGTCTGACTATGGACCGTCTGCCCAGGAATGCCATCGGTATATACGAGGCATATCTAGAATTTTCCGGGGTTAGGATTCCCTTTTCTACTTTCCTCCTTCAAGTCTTGCATTATTTTCGGGTGCATGTGTCTCAACTTGTTCCGATCGGTTTGACGAAGGTTATTCTTTTCGAGCTATATTGCCGGAGTCTAAATTTTGCTCCTTATCTTACCCTGTTCCACCTGTTTTATTCCCTTCAAAAGCAAGGGCATTGGTTCTCCTTTGCTCGCCGGACCGGAAGGAACGGTCAGGCGAGGATTTTTAATGAGACGTGTTCTAGCTTAAAGCACTGGAAGGATAGGTTCTTTTTGATTGACCGTCGTGCCATTCCAGATGGCATGCCGTGGCGAAATCCGGACTCAAGCGTGTCGGATCCACCGCCGCTTGGAGGCTATCAGCAAGAGCATATTGACGCGTTGACCGAAGTGGTGGTTGACATTTAGGCAGTTCATCCGGCTCTTTTGTTTGAGGCTGGTTTGACGAGGGTTTGGAAGTATTCTGGGCATCGGCCGGTTTTTAAGGACAGGGAGGGGAACGGTAACTCTCAGTCATTTATTTGGATTTGATGATGATAATGATCTTTCTTTCTTCCTCCCCTTTCTTCTTTTTTTTTATCTTACGCATTTTCTATTTCTTGCAGTGATAACTATGTCTCGCTTCCTCCGGATTCCCAATACCGTTCTTTCCCGTGTTGGCAAAGGACCTTCTTTGGCCGAAGGGGGGGACGTGGAGCAGCATGTGACGCCTCCCCTTGACGCTCAAAGTCCTCTACCGAGGAAGACAGGGTTGCAAAAGGTCATGGAGAGACCTAATCAAAAGATTCTGGAGGCTCGTGCGAACAAGGAGAAGAAGAAACAAACCGCTCCTCACCGTCTGACGAAAAAACGTCCGGCTGGTAACGCTCCCCACTTTCCTTCGAAGAGGCCGGGCGTTTCTAACGTGGTTGAATCCGAAGATGGATTATATTCGGATGATGATGATCATACACGATCTCCATCTCCCATCAACGTTAGCCAGCCCATTTCTGAAAATCTGGAGAATCTCGTGGACGATCGAGAGAACGTGGACGTTTCTACTCATGAGAGTGTTGAGGGGCCGTCTGTTGAGGCTGTTGAGGAGAATGTAGCGGAAGAGAATGTCGGTTTTGATGGGGGTTTTGATGATGGAGGGAATGGTATTTCCTTGGAAAATTTGATGACTGAGCCTCAGACGGACTCCAGTCTTCCCAACGTTGCCAATCTGGCGCATGGAGGTAGTTCTTTATTTGTTTCTCTTTCCCATACGTATATTTTGTAGTGTTCTAATTGTCACACGTTTTTCGGTTGTAACAGGTATCCGGGGTTCTCCCTCTGGAGGGTCTCGTCGTCAGGCGTTTACCGCTAGGAGTTCCGGAGGTATAATTCTTTTCCGCGGTGATTTGTCCTCTCTTTTTTTTTTTTTTTTTTGTTATAAGCGTTTTTGACTGGTTTTTGTCCTCTATATTTTTTTTGTAGAGCGTGGCGATTCTTCCGAGCCATTCATTCCGGGTTGGAAGTTGACTGCCGGAGCAAGTTTGAACGACGCAGAAGTGTGTCGTGATCTGATGGCTCATCTGGCTCCTCCTGCCGTCCGTTTTGAACAATCAAGTTTGACGGACTATCAGGCAACCCAACGGGCTTGGTTTGAGTTAGCCCGTAGTTCGCTTGCCCAGGCTGATGCGATACAGCGGTTTGAGAATCTGAGCTATCATTTTAGGCAGTTGTATCAGACTCACCAAGCTTGTGAGGATTCTGCTGGCAAGTTAAGGGACGTCGAGGGCCGTTTGGCTGAGCAGGTCAGGGCTGTGGATGAGTTGAACCAATCCCACAGAGAGCTCAACCAGCAGCATCAAAGTTGTGCCGGCCGGGAGGCGGGTTTATCTAGTCAGCTGTCCTCCGTCCAGCAAGAGAGAGACGAGCTGAAGGGCAAAGTTTTGGAACAGGCTGATAGGATCAAACAGCTTGAGGAACTGTTGGCGAGCAAAGACTTAGCTTTGGAAACGTCTGAGAGGAAAGCTTCCGGTTTGGCAGGGGAAGTTGAGTAGTTGACTGTAGGAGCCAGCCAGGCAGAGATCTTAAGGCATAATTATGTCCGGCAGTTGATACCGACGGTTGTGAAGAGGTTCCGGGAGAGTGAGGAATACCAGCGGGCTTGGGGTGGAGTGTTCAATGCCGCTTTGGACGCCGGTTGGCTGGAGGGTGTGGGACTTGATCGGACGGAAGAACAGGTAAATGCCTATATTGCTGGTCGTGAGGGTTTTGATTTAGAGGTTGTTCAAAACTTTCGTGCTTCATACGATGAAATGTTCCTCCGTCCGTTCCCTTACCTCGAGAGAGTGGCCTCTTCATTTCGCTTACCTCTTGCCGATATTATGAACCTTCTTCCGGCTGGCGAGGAAAATACCGTGGGTGCTGGTGCTTTCGGACAGAACTCTTCTCAGCACACTTTGCCTGACCCTTAGCTTTTGCCTTTCCTTTGTTTCTCTCCTTTTTTTTTTATATGTATGTATTCAACGACCTTGGGTCGCCTACACTTTGGACATGTATCCGTAAATCTGCTTATATTATTTTGGAGGCCACGGCCCATATCTTTTGTCCCCCTTTATCCGTAGTATGTGTTTTATGTTGATTATTCTGTGTTGTGTTATAAGGATTGAGCATTGTCATTGCGTGTGTCGGGTGAATACTTGTGCCATGTTTGGGAGTATCAAATAATTTCCCACGCCGTCGTTGTGGGCGTTTAATAAAATGTTTGTGCCGCCGTTGTGGGCATCAAGTAATTTTTTCCGCCGTCGCTGCGGGCATCAAATAAAATGTTCGTGCCGTCGTTGTGGGCATCAAATAATTTCACACGCCGTCGTTGTGGGCGTTTAATAAAATGTTCGTGCCGTCGTTGTGGGCATCAAATGATTTTTCACGCCGTCGTTGTGGGCGTTTAATAAAATGTTCGTGCCGTCGTTGTGGGCACCAAACAATCTCTTGTGATCGGTACTTGAGAGAGGTAGCTAATCTCTTCTCAAGTTTCCGTTATTTGTTTGTCTCGTTAGGAAGATGGAAAATTATCCCTTCTCTCCGTCTGAGGAGGGATGATTGATACTGAATTGTAATCATACATAGGCAGCGGTTATCAGTCTTTCGTGAACACAGAATAAAAACTATAAGTAACACCTCCGGAGGTTAACGGCGTGCCACTTCCGGGGGACCTCTTGATCGTCCATTGTGTATAACTTATAAGACCCATTCTGATATGCTTCCGTCACTCGGTACGGACCTTCCCATGCCGGGCCAAGCTTTCCTTGATCTTCTACCCTGCTTGCTTCGTTCCTTCTGTATACAAACTCTCCGGGTTTGAAGGACACCGGACGAACCCGTCGGTTGTAATATCTTTCTACCTTTGCTTTGTACTTGGCTTCTCGTATAGCGGCTTCCTCCCTCCTTTCTTGCAATAGGTCCAAATTAAGACGCATCTCTTCTTCGTTTGTCTCCGTCCTCACCATCATGGTCCGGTGAGTCGGCATACCTATTTCTGCCGGGATAACCGCTTCACTACCATAGGTTAGACTAAACGGTGTCTCGCCGTTACTCATTTTAAGGGTTGTGCGATGCGCCCATAGGACATTGGGCAGTTCTTCCACCCATCCGGCTTCTTCCCTTCCCAGCCTGGTTTTTATACCCTTCATCAAACTTTTATTCGCGGCTTCGACCAATCTGTTTGCCTGGGGATGGGCTACTGCTGTGTTAATTTGTTGTATTTCCAACTGTTCACACCATTTTTTGAAGGGATCATTTACGAATTGCGTCCCGTTATCAGTAACAATAATCCTCGGCAATCCGAACCTGCAAACAATATTATCCCAGGTGAATTTCTTAACTTCCTTCCCAGTTATTCGTGTCAACGGCTTGGCTTCGATCCATTTGGTGAAATAATCGATGGCCACGATCACATACTTTGCTCTGCCGGACGATTGTGGTAATGGTCCTAAGATGTCCATCCCCCACTGGTAGAAGGGCCAGGGTGCCATTATTGATGTCAACGGCGTTTTTGGTAGCCTCGGAACCTTCGCGTGTATCTGACATGAATCACATTTCCGGATCTCTTCTCGGGCGTCCCGATGCATGGTAGGCCAGTAATACCCCTGTCTCATGGCCTTGGCTACGACCATCCGGGGCTCCGAGTGCATTCCGCAGGCGCCCATGTGGATCTCCCGGATAACATAGTTTGCTTGTAGCGGTCCCACACACCTTAGTAGTGGTACTAAGTAAGATCTTCTGAACAGCACCCCTTCTATCATGACATATTCATTTATCTTCATCCGGGGTGTTCGTGCCTCGTTTTTATCTTCCGGCCAGACCCCTTCCTCTAAACATTTGATTATAGGTGTCATCCAATGGTCTCCTTCTTCTTCAACCACGACATTTACTTCGGCTTTTTCGATCGACCTTTCCTCCAACACTTCTACGAGAACTTCCTTCGTCAGGTGGTTAAATGCTACGGTAGCTAGTTTGCTTAGTACGTCCGCCTTTTGATTTCGTGTTCGAGGGATGTTGACGATGGAGAAGTGCTTGAATCTGTCTATTAGCCTTTTTGTCTTTGCTAGATACTTGATCATGTTCGTGTTTGTAGCCACATAGTCACCGTTAATCTGGTTAGCCACTAGCTTGGAGTCAACGTACACCCTTAACTTTTGCACTCCCATGTCTGCTGCTATTCTTAAACCGGCGAGCAACGCTTCGTATTCCGCTTCGTTATTTGTTGTTTCTTCAAAGTTGAGCCGAAGGGCATATGTGTATTCCACCTTAGTTGGGCTGATCAACACTAAACCCGCGCCGGCACCCTTCTGATTGGATGCTCCATCTGTGTACAACGTCCATCGTCCAACATCGTCTGCGTTCGGTTTTAAAGCTGGTTGTTGGAAGTAGTGTGTGGAGTTATTTCCGATCGGCGTTTCTGAGAGGAAATCTGCCAAGACCTGCCCCTTAATTGAGTTCCTTGGTACATATTCTATGTTGTACGCACCCAACTCCACTGAGTATTTAGCTATTTTCCCAGACGCTTGGGTCTTATTAAGGATCTGCTTAAGTGGTTGGTCTGTGATGACTTTGATCGGATGCGCTTCAAAATACCGGCGCAACCTCCTGGTTGCGTGTAACAGCGATAAAACCAGCTTTTCCATGGGGGCATAATTTTTCTCTGCGTCATTCAGAGTCCGACTGACGTAGTGCACCGGACATTGTTTGCCCTTCCTATCTGCTATTAGCACCGTACTGACTGCTTCGTCCGCGGCTGCCAGGTATATGTATAAGGTCTCCTTGGCGACCGGTGTGGTTAACGAGGGGAGGTGTTCGATGAGCCGTTTCATCTCTTGAAAAGCCGCTTCGGCCGCTTCCATCCACCGATATTCGTCTTTGTTCTCTTTGGTAATGCTCTTCAAAGTTTCAAAGAAAGGTAACGATCGTTCGGCAGACCGGGATAGGAAGCGATTGAGGGCTGCCAATTTCCCACTGAGGCTTTGCATTTCTCTCAACGTTCGGGGAGATTGCATGTCCATTATGGCCTTGGCCTTCTTTGGGTTTGCCCTTATTCCTTCGGAAGTGACCAGGTACCCTAGGAATTTCCCTTCCTCCATTCCGAATGAACATTTCATGGGATTGAGTTTCATATTGATCTTCCGGAGGTTGTCGAATGTTTCGGCTATATCCTATATCATCCCCCTTTCTTCCTTGCTCTTGATCACCATGTCGTCCACATAGGCTTCCAAATTCCTACCCAACTGTGTTTGGAAAGCCGTGTCTACTAACCTTTTGTACGTTGCTCCGGCGTTTTTGAGGCCGAACGGCATCTTGGTGTAGCAGTATGTTCCTTGGTCTGTGTAGAATGCTGTTTTTTCTTCGTCATCTTTGGCCATTTGCACCAGGTGGTATCCTTTGTAGGCGTCTAAAAAACACTTGTATTTGTATCCCATAACCGATTCGATCTTCCAATCGATGTCCGGGAGAGGGTAGTAATCCTTCGGACAGGCTGAATTGATGTTCTTGAAGTCTATACACATCCTCCAAGTTCCGTCTGCTTTTTTGACTAGTATTGGATTGGAGATCCAGGTCGGATACCTCACTGGTCGGACAATTCCGGCCCGTAACCATTCTTCCACTTCGTGTAACACTGCTTGACTTCGATCCGGTGCAAAAATTCTCCGCTTCTGACACACCGGTTCTATTGTAGGGTTGGCGTTGAGATTATGTTCGATGATCCGTCGGGGAACGCCTGTCATGTCTGTCGGTTCCCAAGCGAACACGTCCATGTTCTTGATCAACAGAGCCCTCAACAGAGCCTTGCAATCTGGGCTCAAATTTCCTCCGATAGTGATCAACTGATCGGGATGCGTTGGACTAACCATAATTTCCTCCGGTTGGCTTTCCTTGTCTGACTCTGTCTTTTCATGCCTTTCATCGTCTTTCATTTTTTGGCATTCTGACACAGCGGAAGGTCGGGTGAGTAGAGTGGCAACCCCCCGCGGAGTGGGAAACTTCATCATTGAGTGGATGGTTGACGGTATCGCCCTGAGTGTCTTTAGTCCGCTCCGGCCGAGGATCACGTTGTAAGGAGAAGGAGCTCGGATTATGGTGAACTTCATGATTGCTCGTCTAGATAGGCCCCGGCTCCCAAACTCTACATCCATTTCCAGCTTGCCTAGGGGTTTCGTAACATCTCCGGCGAATCCTAACAAATCGGTATGTGTGGGCCGCAATCGGGATCTGATCGATGAGTGCAGATTGTTGAAGCAATGCTCGAACATGATTTCCACCGACGCCCCTTCGTCCACAAGGATCCGACGCACCAGATATCCTTCTATCATAGCCTCTATAATGAGGGGTTCCTCGGATACATCGTCCGATAAGATTGGGGGGAAAGTGATGGGCACATTCATCCACTCCTCTGTCCTTTCCCGACTCTTCCTCTTCCTTTCATCCTCGTTCGTTCGTGCCATGTTAATGATTTTGCCCTTTCGAGGTTCCTCTCGCTGGGCCACCCCTTTCTGTCTAACGTCTTTGATGAGATGATTGAGTTTTCCCGATTCTAGTGCCTCTTCTAGCTGCTTCTGCAGCTGTCTGCAGTCATTTGTGTGATGCCCTTTCTCCATGTGGTAATTACAATATTTGTCTTGATTTTCTCTTCGTGGAGGATAGTTCATCGGCCTAGGCTGTGGGAGCTGGAGTTGGCGCTCGGTGGCTAGGATTTCCTTTGGGAGTTTGGTGAGAGCGTTCAAGGTGAGTCTAGGGAATTGGTTATTGGGACGTGTATGATGATCATTTCGGGGCGGTAATAACGGTGCCTTATCTCTGGCTCGGTATGGGGAATATCCGTCACGTCCGTGATAACCCAACCGGTTTTCACCGTGTCTCCGATCTCCTCCGTATGGGCCCCGCAGTGGTCTGTCCCCGCGACGAGGACCGTTATCCGGAAATCTTCTCACTGCTTCCGACCTTTCCCCTCGAGGTAGCTCCGTATTAGCGAAAGCCTTCTCAGCCCTAACGAAATCGTCCACCCGTGTCATCATCTCTTCCACCGTCTTAGGCACTCTATCCGCGAAGCGCTTAGCCAACTCTGGGGTTTTACATGCGTCCATAAACGATGAGATCCTCATGATTTCTGGCACCTCTTGTACGAACCCTGTCTCAATGGTCCATCTTGCTTTGAATTCTGGCAAAGATTCATTTGCGTGCCTTACAATTCGAGTTATTTCCGTAGGGTCCTTGAAACATTTCTTTCTTGAGGAGAAACGGGTGACAAATTGGTGGCGGAGGCTGGCCCATTCGTCGATACTGCCCGGCGGGAGTTTGTCATACCATCCCCTGGCACTACCGTCCAGCGTTTGTTGAAACATACGACACCACACAGGCATGGGCCATGATCCCTGCATGGCTGCGCCAGAGAATCGGCTGAGGTGATCCTCCGGATCCGTGGAGCCGTCATAAAGCCTAACGTGGGACGGCATCTTATGTTCTGGTGCGGAGAACTCTAAAAGCCTCCGAGTTAAGGGCGAGTGGGACAGCTCTTCGAAGGGTTTTCTCAAGTCCTCGTCGGATACTTTCTCCCCGGTTGCAATTTCATTTCGTCTCCTATCCGGTTCCTGATCATCAAAGTTTAACCGAATGGGAGAGACGTTCCTCCCCTTATTATACGTCGCAATCAGGGATCGGAGGGCGGAAACATGCCCTTCGATCTGTTCTTTCGTCAGAGGAGTGTTGTCTCCTTCGTTTATGATAGGACCAGTATCATCCATCCTGTAGCTTAGGTAGATTGAATACGGGTCCCACGGATGGCGCCAATTTGTTTGAGTAAAATCCTGTAATCCTTCGAAAGTCCTCCGGATGATTGCTGCGAACCTGTGGGTCACAACAAAACGCGTTAGCCTCGCCCCGGGTGTTATCCCAGGACCAAGCTCCGGCGCAAGAATGAGTATAGGGTGATGATGTTAAGTGTGTGTAATGATAATACAGTAAATGCTAGATATTATGAGAGTACACAAGGGGTATTTATACTACTGACCTATTACTGTTTGCCACTTGGGGGTAAGCTACTGTTCCTGACATATAGGGAGTGGCGTTGTGGGCCATCCCTATGCCAGATTGTCAGACCAGATGGCGATCACGTGTCAAGCATGCGCTTTCCGGAGGGATGGAGCAATCGTCCGGTCATGGTCGTCCGGTATACTAATTATGATCGTCCGGTCATGTACGCAATCACCAAACAAAGGGAAACTCAACTTAACTAATTTAACCAACTAGACTCAAAGGTAAATAAAGTACATAAGTGAACGAATGAATGGACTTGAATAAATCAAAGTTTTGTGAATGCAATGACATGCAGCCGCTTTTATCCCCCAACAAACACTTCACTTCCAATATATACTCCGTATTTGGTTTACTTTTCTCTCTCACACACACCTACATACATTTTAGCTTTATTTTAACTTGAAATGGGTAACAAATAGCACACAATAAGGACCCATTCATGGATTCCTTCCTACTTGCAGCACAACTTCCATAACACTCTCTTTTTTCTAAACTTTATACATCAAATATTATTCTTATTTTATGGTGCAAAAGTTTATAAATTTAGTCGACTTCATGTTGGTATAATGTGGTGATGAGTTCTTGTTCTTGAAGAACATCACTAGGACACTAAGCCATCATGGATTCTCTCTCTTTTGAAGGTAAATTATTCAATTCATTTTGCTTACACAATCTAATTAATCTTTTTCTTGATGGGGTTAACTATATTTTAAAGAATTGCAAAAATCGTCCCTAAACTTTGCCCAGATTGCAAGTATCGTCCCAACCATTTGGAAAGTGCAGATATCGTCCCTGTGGGAAACCTTTGAGTAAATTTTCGTCCCTGATGGGGACGAAACATGCAATTTGGAAACTTTTGAAACTTTCGAATTATGCAATTTTCGTCCCAACCAGGGACGAAAATTTGCTCAAAGGTTTCCCACATGGACGATTTCTGCACTTTCGAAATGGTTGGGACGAAACATGCAATATGGCCAAAGTTTAGGGACGATTTTTGCAATTCCCTCTTAGTTATATTTGTCTTGCAAAGTTTATAAAAATGGTGGATAATATGTTAAATGTGTGATGGTTTAATCAATTTAAGTTTGTTGATATGTGAAATTTTATTTTCATGGGTTTGATAGTTCTTGAAAATAATGCTTTAATACAAGCTACAACAAAATTGATTAAGGAAATCTAAAGTTACTTATTTACCCTTTCTTTTAAACCAAATTCGAGAGACTATCATATGTACTTTTATCCTTTACATATACAAATGTCACTTGTCGTTCTTTTATCTATTAATGCTTTAAATAATCCTTATCTGACAAATACCCAAAATTAATGGTTATATGCTTAAGCAGAAGCACATTCAGACACTTAGTTCAAAACTCGTTTTAAGACAGTTGATTATGTGACTGTGATTATTCAGTTCACATAATCACTGACAAAGTGCACATCCAAACATCTCCTCTGTGTTTCTGATTCTTCATTTCGCTAATTATATTGTGTCTCTCAAGGACCTGAGAGGGAACTTCACCAACTTCTGTGTTTAACCATTTTGTTTCAGCTTCTAAAAAATTAAAGTTTAGACTAATAATTGTATGACCGTACCTAAAAGGGAGCTTCTAAAAAATTAAAGTTTAGACAAAAATATAAGTTTAGACTAATAATTGTAGGGCTATACCTAACAAAAAGGTGCTTCTAAAAAATCAAAGTTTAGACTAAGAATTGTAGGACTTTACCCTAATAAAAGGGAGTCCTTCCAGAAATTCTCGACGGCTAAGGTTGACCCAAAGCCGAGGAGGGGGTTTGGAAATAGTTTTCAACCAGCAATTGACGCGCCTCGGTTATTACCTCATTAGCTGCGTCATTGCCCCAAGCGCAAAGATGCCTTACTCTAAACCCCAACTCCTTGTTTTATACACAGCCCTGCCTCCTTCACTATTCCACCGATGTGGGATAGATGCTTTGCAATGACACATCCAAATGTAATTACTTTTTTCTAAAACGACTAAAACTTTTTTTTTTAAGATATCCAAATGTAACTATTATATGTAAATCAGTAAATGTTAATACACAAGATAAATTAACTTTTTGGGAATTATACACACACTATCAGAAACAATGGAATATCGGATGATGGCTGTTATTTCCGACGTAAGATTATGAACATGAATTGAACACGAATTGCCTCTGCTCGGTCAATTCGTGTTCAATTCATTTTCATAAAGACCGACTGGTCGGTTTTACATGTTCTATCTTAGTTCTTCCTTTTTTTCACTTTTAAATCACCAAAGCACGGTACTGTAAGTTGGCTATCTTAACCAGATTCAAATTCTTACAACGTCCAACGCAAAAGGAGATTCACGAAAGGCCACAAAAACACCAAGAATGTGGTAGCTGAGGAGAATAAGAAAATAAGTTGATCGCACTATACACCAAAAAATGATATTAACGAGTCGTAATCAAACCAGCAGTCTTATTATGCACCAAACTAAACCAAATCAACATTTTCAGCTTTTTAGACATTTGCAGACCAGACAGGCAGTTTCCCGAAACCGTCCAATTTTTAGCTTTCCATATTTTTGGTTGCAATTCTGTTTGTTGCACACTGATGAGCACACCCTTATTTAGGATAAGCGACCGAGGTTATATGCATTAGAGCTGGCAGCCACAACGAAAAATGTGATACTGATTATTTTTTTATATTAAAAAACTAGCAAGAAGCTAGGAGATACAAAACCCGAATACCAACAACAGAGGGATTCTCCTAGAAAAGCCTAAAGATACATCCAAAAGTAACCACCTCACATACGATTGAATTAAAGAACCAACACCTAAAACTACACTAAACCTAAAAATTCACTCGAAAAACCAAACACCCACTAGATTATACACCATCAAGCCACGACTATAAACAAAAAAATTAACACGCTGCTTTACGTAGCAACCAGAACGCGATACTGGTTAAGCTGGCAAGTGTATACCAACACAAGAGAGAGTAGTATTATAACCAGAGAAGTTAACATACTTGCATCACATATGTGAACCTTGAGAGATTCTAGCAACCATAACAGAAGTCGAAGATTTATTCAATATGAATTTGTCCAAGTATGGTCACATATACGAAACTAATTTTCTAAGAAGCAGTCACAAAGAAAAGATCTGCTCGACAGATCGTAAATCCATCTACCCCACAACACAACCATAACATGCCTCAATATGGTAAAGGTATTCCAATAAATACAATCGAAATCAATAAACAAGCAATGTGCAACCAACCGTATACACCAAAATCTTGACGGTAAAGGTTGCACATTATGCTATTTACAACCTCAAGTTGCCCAGAAAGAGCTTCAATAACCGACTCTAGCGAAGCTTTTATTAACAGTTTGAATGTAAACTGGAGATTGCTACTTCAGCAAGGTCGAAATTAATGTACAAATGAACTAGAAAAGGTATCTACAGTCGATTTACAGATACTGAAAGCGAAAATGAGTCATGGTTAAGCTAAACCTGCCAATGCTTCTAAGACTGGTTCCTAACAACCTTCACATTGCTATAAAAACGCTTAAGATCCTTAATAGCCTTTTCCTCTATCTGAATTGACCGAATAGAAGATGTTGCTTCAATCTCAGGCTTGAACCAGCGGTTCAAACCAGCTGAATCTGATGGCGAACCCTGACCACTACTCACAGAGAACCCAGTGGTACTTGTTTTTGGGCTATGTGACAACGTCTGTTGTTTTTTCTCCTGGATATACAAAAGAAAATACATATTCAAAACCTCGTGAGAATAATGATAAAGATTAAATTATAAACTTCCAAAAAACTACAACTACGTTACCTGTTGCAACTGAATACTTTTAAGAGACGGGCGACTAGTAATGCTAAGAGGTGGGGTCCCTGAAGAAGCCCATGGTGGGGTGCTTTTCTCTGAATCAGCTACCTGAGGTGACAGAGACGTGCCTGGGCCCATTGAGATCGGGTTTGATGGCAAAAATGAACTCAGTGAAAGTTTTCCACCAGTTTTCACATTAGGTAAAACTTCAAACTGGTCTTTCTTTTTTGCAACAGGTTGATTTCTCACAGTTTTTCCCTGTTCGTCTTGTATCTCACGAAGAGAAGTAGATCCCATAGGACCCTTTGGAATTTTTGCACCACCCCATGCAGGTCCCTCACTTTTGGGTGTAACTGGAGGAGGTGGGGTAACGATCTTGGGGGTGTCATCGAGAGCACCACTTAAAAACATTGAAAGTCCCCCTTTCCTGTTCTTTTTCTTACTAGATGATGCTGGCGATGACGGATTCTTACTTTTAGAAAATGAAATATCCTTCTTCAATTTATCGGGCAACACCTCAATAACCAGATTCTTAATTCCACCTGTGTTGTCTATCTCCTCCTGTAGGTCATAATATTAGTTTTTATTATTTTAATGTAATGTGTTCAAAGATTGTAAGTTTATTTGTACTTAAAATTACCTTCTGATCAACTTGTGAAGGTTCAGATTGCGTGAAACCCTTAACTGTATTTAATTTAGCATCGGATTCAAAGCTAACATGCACCTCTTCCCCGTGTGTTAATTTTCTTCTGTTCTTTCTCCTCTGTTTCTTGGTTGATTCAGCTTTCTGGTCAACAGGAGAAGTTGGCTTTGCTTGAATAGACTCAACAGGAACACCAAGCTCCACAAGTGAGTTCTCCAACAACACTCTGGTTTGAAGCTTTGAAATTTGTTGGCTATCAAGATGATAACCCTTGGAACGCTTTTCCTCTAATATCTCAATCTGTTGCAATTTTTTTCTTAAAGCACGAACTTGTTTACCAATTTCCTGATTTGCAGCATCATAAGGTTGTAAGAAGCTATCAAATCTTTGATTCATCGGATCCATCTTTTCACCACTGTTGTTATCGCGCGTCCTGAAAAACTCATTGTCACTGTCATCCTCTTCACTGTTGATAACAACAGGAAAAGTGGCTGTTGGGGTTGGAAGCCGACGATAACTCCATGGTTCAGATGATTGTAAATCCAATGATTTTTCAAGGCTCGCTAGAATATCCAGTGAAGCACTAGCAATTGCATGTGTCGAGACAGTCATGATGTAGTCAAGATTACGGATTACAATTTCCTACAAAGGTTTGAAAGGCTTGAATAAGATTGCATATATATATATATATATGACCCAAAGAAAAGGTATTAAAAATAACTCACCTCACAATGCTTCCTTAAATCATGTGCCTCTAGTGAGTCCGCGATTTCAAGAAGTTGTAAAGCACTCCTTGGCTCAACCATATGCTCCGCTGCAACTTTCTCACAGAGGCTTTTCAAAGTTGGCACTTGCTTGTTTTCAGTAATACCCTTTTGCATACTTGATGTCGAATCATCAATTTCAATATCATTATAAGCAAAATCTTCATCTAATTCGCTTAAGTCCTCGCTTAACTTAGACTTTAAACACCTACGGCTATCAATGTTGGAAGGCCCAAGAGAGTATTGAGGATGATAGAGAGAACTGATCACCAATAAATGTGTCTCTCCAACTGAAACTGATGTAGCTCGTTTGACACCATGCAATCGAGTTATAACTGGCAATTCGTCTTTCTTTTTCTTTCCATCCCACATATAAACATCGCCAGAAGACGTGACTCCAGCCGTCCAGTATTTTCCGGCACATACGCTAACCATATTTTTCCCACAAAGAGAATATAACTACATCAAAGAAAAAAAATGATAAAACATAACGATATGGACGATAAAAGACCTTGAATTAATAATATAAACATGGACGGACCTGTTGACACCGGAGATCAGGATCAGAAGACACCCAATAGAACAATGCACCATCATGGGTAAGAGCCATGCTATGTATCATCCCTGCAGCAATTGAAACAACATGAAGCCGTTCCGAGCGGTGAAACTTTAATGGAGTGCTTCCACTTTTCTTTATCATTCTTGCAACAACTACACGCCTCGGAGTTACAAGCCGGTGACCCCAAGTAAATACCTACAAAACCATAGCAAATAAGCATCTAGAAGTTATAATCTCTTTTTTTATATAATGTTGTTTCTTATCGAAACATACCTCTCCATCAGCTCCTAAAACCATGGTATGATACTTGGCTGCAGATACGAGGATAAATTTCTTTCCTTTCAAGTATTCAATGAGCCTGGGCGTGTAATTAGAGCTGGAATTTGAGGTTCCATAACCGAGCTGGCCTTCTTTGTTGCATCCCCAAGTGAAAACTTCACCGGAATCAGAGACTACAGCGGTGTGTTTGTTTGCTGCAGCAACAGCAACTATCTTTGACTTCAAAGAGCTGACCCTACGTGGTGTTGCTTGGGTGTCAACGGATGTATAGCCAAGTTGCCCCTCTGTAAGGCATCACAACATATAAAGAAATTATTTTGCCCATCTTTTTTAAAAATAAAGTTAGTCTTCAGCTTTTAATTACCTCGGTTTGAACCCCAGGTGAAGACCTCACCACCCTCGGTGGCTGCAACCGTGTGATGTTTAGCCGCCGCAATTGCTTTTACCCGACGAGCCCCTAATCCTGATGTGACTCGTCTCGGAGTTATAACTGCGGCCTGACCACTGAAAAAGGAAAACTAAGATGGCAAGGCTGATTCTGTTTACAAACTATGATTACACGTTATGTTAAAGTCCCATCTCAACCTATCAGTTTAATATTTTGGCAAAAAGGAATGTTTTGAGGGAGTACTTGGATCTGCGTTCCGGAACTCATTGATTTTCATATAAACAGAACAACGTGGAACTCATTGATTTTCATATAAACAAAATTTGCTTCTGATTTTTAGGTTCAAACAATCAGTTTTTATATCAATCGCAAGAAAAAGGACTTTCTAAACTTAAAACAAATTTACATATTTTCGCCTAATTAAAGATACATCTATCCTTGTTTCACACAGCACCTCAAATATATTGAACTATTATCATGAAAATAACATAACACGTTTACCTGTGAATATCAAAATCAGGATGGCCAAGGCGACCACCCCGTCCAAATCCCCAAGTGTAAACTTCACCATGAGCATTAACCGCCACACTATGAAACTTAGCCGAAGAGATCAACTTGATAAAAGAACCATGTAGTGAATCAACCTTGCAAGGCAACTTCTGTATGTGAGCATTCCCAGTCCCTAGTTGATAATTAACACCACTTCCCCAACTATACAACTCCGTCACTACTGAACAAATATAAATAAAATATTCAGCCCATCGTATCAGTGATGATTACAAGGTGTGCTAGTTAAAGTACCTGAACCATCTCCATTGCCATTAGCCTGCACCACAGGCCCAGATAGGAGATCGACAGGTGTTCGTGATTTCGAGTCCTCTATTGCAACAGAAGCTTCATTCTTTAAAAGAATACTAGCCACCGCCAAATGACCAAAATGCAGAGATCGGTGAAGGCTACTCCATCCAGATTCCCCATCCTGAAAATTAACTCAAGAATTTCATTATAAAGTAAACAAAACAAATAATAGTGTGTTTCATCAAAAGTTATAAACTTTAGTCTGATTTATGATTGTGTAACAATCTCTGTTTGCACACATAGATGTGATTTATAAAAAATCTAAAAAATCAGATGACGAACGCACCCTAGCATTAGGATCTGCACCGGCGGCTAGTAATCGTTTGATAATCGGTATGTGATTCCTCCACGTTGCAATATGAAGAGCAGTAAGGCCAAAAGCATTTCTTGAATTGATATTTCCACCAGTTTTCTTGAGCAACACCAAGGCTGAATCTACATCAGCGACAGACCCACCATGCACCGCCAACCATAAATCTTTGGAGGACCCACTTGCCAACGACTTACGACCAGGGGTTTGGATGTTTTGTCTTGGACTATAATTAGTGTTTATCTGTTCCATAACTACCCACAGACTCTTTTCGCACCACTACTATAAATCGAACTACTACTATTTGTTTTTGTTCTTTTTTTTTTTAAAGAGTAGAAATATCTAAACCACTACTATATTTGGTAACTTAAAGATTAGGCTTCAGAAAATATCGGAACTGCAAATCGTCATGTAACCGTCATAACGCCATTTTTACAGTAAATGCAGACCGACTAACGAAACCGCTCACAAAAGCGCCATCACATATTCTGACAAAATCCAGCAACAGAGAAGTTAGTAAGCAAATGATCAGAAATCAAACAACTAAGCACAGCTTTTTATACACGTCATTCTTTGACTGATTATCAATAACAAATGCATGACAGAGCCATTTTCCACACATTACTCATCTTCCGACTATTCCAATATCTGAGGACTTAATTGTTTGTTCTACAAAATGATCTTCTTATCTAAGCAACAACGTGTGTACCAGATATTAGACAGTGACATCAGACCACACAAATATTTCGCTTAATCTATAATTCTACAAAAAGAAAACCCTGAATTATTAATGAAGGATACAACTTCTTATCAACATTCAACCCTAAAGTTTAAACCATCTCACATCAAAATGCATCAAATTCGATCCTGATTTCTACCATAAGAACAGGATCACAAAATTACAAAAGTCTTCAAATCTAGTAAAATTTATACCCAAAAATGCAACAACAAAAATTTCCTTACAAAAGCTACAAACTTTTTGACAAATTGTATGTACCATTATCATAATCCATCATTAAAAAATCAATCCAACATCAAAAATCAAAACTTTATGGTCCCTAATTAACAACACATATACATACATATACTAATTGCAACAACAACAAATTCCTTATAGAAAGCAACTAACTTTACATCAAATTACATATCCCATATCATAATCCATCAACCCAACATTAAAAAACATAGCTTTATGATCCCTAATTGGGTTTGGTTCAAAATGTTGAATTTTTATGTTGGTGTGATTGATTTTGACTAGTCAAAGATGAAAGTACATACATTGTTGGTTAACCAACAATGTATGTACTTTCATCTTTGACTAGTCAAAATCAATCACACCAACATAAAAATTCAACATTTTGAACCAAACCCATAAATAAATTTAACAAATTACACCAAATTAACAAGAAATAAACAAGACCCAAATCAAGAAATTAAGAAAAATGAAAAGGGTAGAATTAAAATCACCTTGAGATTGATCTGAAAAATGAAATCAAGAATCAAAGCCAAGAAATGAAGAGACAAAATAATCCCTTATTTAAAGGCTATAAATTTTGGGATTATTATGGGATCGATTTGTGGAATATGCTCGGAGGATGGAAGAGGGAGGAAAAGGGTATTTTGGTAATTTTATGTAAGGGTGATTTTAGACGGAAGAAAAACAATGTGAGAGATTATCTAGGATTTGACGGTAGTTATGTTAGGTTGCGTGATGTGTGTTTGCCACGTGGGTGTGGTGGCTTTGGACACGTAATGTTTCATTTTTAACCTTATTTCACATCGACATACTTAGGCTGGCACAGTAATCCCCTTACTTTTTCCTGCCACGTCAGCTTTCTCTCTCCAGCGACCTGCAGGTGATTCAGTGCCCCAGTAAAGCGACCTACACTATAAATAACATACCCCACAAAAATACTTTTTATATTAAATAAACACACACACAAAATTGGACGACACTTGGTCGAGCCTGCGACCATTTAGCTTGTGAATCGTCCTGCAATCGAGTACCCACGGTAAAGAAGACCGAATGAAATTGATCCATCCACTCGGTCGTGTGACCTTACTGTCACCAGCCTTAGAACGTCGGATATCATGGCATGCCAAAAATAAGGTTTTGGTGTCATCTTATTATCTCTGCATTTAACACTCACACATCAATCTATTTCCTCAGTCATAGCACCTCTTTCGAATGCATTTTAGGCTTACCCGTACTCAATTAAAACACTAACTCAACACAAAACTCAATTTTAAAAATAAAAAAACAAAAAATATATAAAAATAATGGCGTGCGCCAGGAAATTGGTTTGGACAATGGCACAAGGGGCGTTGTTGTGGCACCGAAACGATGCGCCAAAATGCATGCTATGTTGGAATGGCACATGAGAAATGTGATGGTGCCTTTCACTCTTAGGCCGATGTAATGGTCATATGACTAGTTGGCGCATCGAATTTTTAATACATCACTTTACTTTCATCTTTCAGCCGTAATGGTTACCACCTAACCAACCGCATAAAAATAACTCACCTAATACAAATATACCTCACAATATATCGCACATACTCACAAACAAAATTTTTTTTTTAATGGAAACCGTACTCCTTTTTTCTTGGTTTTCGTTAGGTGAAGTGATTCACCTAACACCCCACTTTTTGCACCTTCACTCACCAACTCTATATCCCCGTCATGGCTTCACTTTCCCTTCACCTCCTCCCATTATGCCTGGTCTTAGATAGGATAAAAATTATTCTATCTTCTATTTATTATCACAAAAGTTACAAAAAAAAAAAAAAAAAAAAAAAAAAAAAAAAAAAAAAAAAAAGTTTCGGTTATTTACAAAAATAACTTTAAAAAATTAAATTGTAACTTAAAAAATCACAAAATTCACAAAAAACTCCGGTTATATACAAAAGACTTAAAAAACACTCTTGTCATAGTTTAAAAAAAAATTAAATCTATTGCTAAACGCTTATAGTAACTAACTTGAAAAAAAAAAAAAAAAAAAAAAAAAAAAAAAAAAAAAAAAAATCTTCTATTAACATTTTTCCTCTCATTCTTTCTTTAACGGTTGCAACATTTTTTTCAATCTCTTAAGGCCCCGTTTGGTTCGTTGTAATCGGATGTAATTTGATGTAATTGTAATTTGATGTAATTACGTAGTGTGTTTGGTTTGCATAATAGATGTAATTGTAATTCAAATTACATTACGTAGGCTGTTTGGTTTGCAATGTAATTGTAATTCAATCTTTCCAATTACATCAAGGGAGGGAATTCAGATTACATAGCAAGTTGGGTGGAAAGTTTTGAATTACGTTGTAATTCAGTATTTTATAATTCAAAGCATCAGTATTTATAAAATATTATTAATATTATTATTAAAAAATATTTATTATTATTATTATTATTATTATGACAATTTTTTCTCATTATTATTATTATTATTATTATTGTTTTTTTTTTTTTTTTTTTTTTAACATCACTTTATTGAAAAACAAATAGGATTATTATTATTATTATTATTATTATTATTATTATATTACTTCTTTTATTAATAATATTTTATTATTATTAATATTATTTTTATTATTGTTAATATTATTTTTATTATTATATTATTTATTATTTAATAAATAATAATATTATTAAATTATTTATTATTTAATATATAATAATAATATTATTTTATTATTATTAGGATTTTATTAATAATATTAATATTTTATTATTATTATTATTATTACTAATATGATTATTATATTACTTTTATTATTAATAATATTTTATTATTATTAATAATATTTTATTATTATTAATATTATTTTTATTATTATGTTATTTATTATTTAATAAATAATAATATTATTAAATTAATTATTATTTAATATATAATAATATTATTTTATTATTATTAATATTTTATCAATAATATTAATATTTTATTATTATTATTATTATTATTATTATATTATTATTATTATTATTTTATTATAATTATTTTTATTATTATGATTATTATTATTATTATTATTATTATTATTATAATATTAATATTAATATTAATATTATTATTATTATATTATTTATTATTTAATAACTAATAATATTATTAAATTATTTATTATTTAATAAATAATAATATTATTATTTTATTATTATTAATATATTAATATTTTATTATTATTATTATTATTATTATGAATTACACTACGTTGCGAGTCAACCAAACAGAATGACAAATTTCGTCAATTATAATTCAACAAATTACAATTACAACACATTCCAATTATTTGAATTACAATTCATTCAAATTACAATTCCTCCCAAAGATTACAATTCCTTCAAAAACTTTCTGTGAACCAAACGCACCCTTAAACTTGTTTCTATGTTTATTGCTTTATAAATATCCATGACGCATGTACACAATTTTCTATTTAAAACGTTTAAAATATTTCATTTAAGTTTGTAGATGCTTTCTTGTTATATTGCGTTTAATAAGACAACAATGTCGTTCGCGTTACTCGCAAAATCATAGCTATGCCTTTTAGAGCATATGAAGACTTCTCAACAAGTCATTCGGTTATTTTTTCTGTCTCAAATTTATTATGTATATTTTTTTTGAGTTGATTTAAATTAATTATCTATTTTTAAAAATAGATAGGGAACTTGGATCACGTTACTATGACAATGTCACTTGAGATTATTATTAGAAACTTTAAAGAAATTATAAATTAGTTAGCTAAAGGTAAAACTGTAAAGGTGCATAAAATAAGAGGAAAAAAAGTTATAATGATTAACTTTTATATAAGCATGATTAACTGAAGATAATTTATGAGATCTGCCCACATTTAGCTATAAAAACATGTTATTAGCCATATACTTAGGTCTCAATCATCTCCATGTGTGCCAAGTCGATGTGTGAATGGTTATCTTTCTGGGTAAGCAACCACTTAGGTATGGCAATAGGGCGGGTTTGGGGCGGGGCGACCATTCTCATCCCCAAACCTGATTAAAATCTCCGTTTAATCTCTAAACCTGCCCCGTAACCAGATTAACATACCCCCTGCCCAAATTAGTTCGGGTTTCGGGTTTTTCCGTCGAGTTCGGGTTTTTTTTTTTTTTTTTGCCATCCCTACAACCACTCGCTTCATCTTTTCTGCAACTTTTCCTCTTCAGGCGATAAAGTTTTCATGCACTTTTCCTCTTCTCCATACTCCTTTCTCGTAGCCAAATGATTGTTGGTAAGAAAAATTAAAGATGTATTGAAATTTCTTATAATTCTCATAGGGTATCAATACTATTCCTAAAAATATGTAACTATGATGCTTGTATCAAACGAAATTCATTTTTAAAGATATGAACAGATGGGAAAAAGTTTTCTTTACACAAACGGGGCTCATGTGCGATGATGTATGGACATACGTTATAAAAGTCATCACGTGATAATTGCATCATCTGAATTAGTTAGCAAGTACTACATTAGATGTATATTTTATGTAAAATGATTGACATACTCGTAAATTTGATTGGGATACTAAATATACAAACAGTTAAAATAGTTTATATTTATAGTACAACTATTTAATGCATGTTTTAAAATGTCTCAATCAAATATGAGAATATGCAAATCATCTCCCTTATTTTATAATGTAAGGTTAAAATCAATTATACCTCTACAAATAATGAAACTTTAAACTCTTTAAATCGAACTACCTTGGAGATAGCTATTTTCTTTTTAGCTGGAGTATTTAATTATTAACCACGATTATGAATCTAGTTACATTTTTTTTGCATTTTCTTTACAATGGGGTAGAGTCTAAATTAACTAGATTTATACTTGCATATATGTTTATGGAGGGTTGTAACTAAAGTAGCTTGCACGTTGTAAGTTTTACTTGAATAATGAAGGTCGCTTTTTGCTGAAAGTTATGCAACTTTAAGTAGTTATGGTTAACAACTTTGTTGTGTCGTAAACATAGTGATGTCACATATCACATGTTCAAATAAATTAAAGAGATCGCTAGTCCTTATATCCAAAGAGCGTGGATGACAGTATTGGGAGCCATAACTCGTGAAAGACGGTATTGAGAGTTACTTTACTTTACTTTTTGCTAGTCCTTATATCCAAAAAAGGTTTCGGTGTGCAATAAGTGCCGTCGCACAAAGACTCCATTTAAAAAATGTCACATTTTTATTAGTTTATCCTATAAATACATACGTAGTATAATCTTAAACATATATGTCAATATAATTTAAATTTATATGCAATTTCTCTTTAGTTTACAAATGTAATAAGACTTCTTTATTGTTATTGCTTATGGCCACCGAAAACCACGAGACGGCCCTGCTTACATCGATCTCATAAAAAAGGCTCAACCAATGTTTGCAAAACGGCATGTCCATGTATACCGAACAATCATAATGTTACGATAACGACTTATATATCATGCACTAAAACAAGTCATCATTATAAATTAACACTTGCATCACAAATTTTTAAAAATGGACTTCACATTAGTGGCATAATACCTACATGTTTTCACAAGAATATAGCAATAATCAACTAATTAATGAATCACAAAACTGTCTATAAACACACTAGCACATGTACTAGACATGAGGAGACATATCTCCAATTCCACACACCAAGCTTGCACATCTGAAATAGTCGCATCTATTTATAGATCTCAATAATCATTCTGACGATTGAGAACCATATGATCAACAAGAATGCAGCTGTCTATAAACTCCGCCTATGCAGCAATTGGTGAATCCTGCAAAACCAAAATTTATTTTTGCTAGTTGAGTCGAGGGAATACGAGTAGACTAAACACGGGGATTAAGTAGTAAAAGTAAGACCAAAGATGTCTTGGCGAACTACTCCATATGGTTCTTTCGTTTCAGTTACCAAATTACCAAAAAAAAAGTTGTCCCTTAGTTATTTGTAAGCAAACTATCCGCATCATTTATTTCCACAGATTACAGATTACTGCTGATGTCACTAAATATTGACGTCTTATTAATATAGCTGTTTCCACAAAACGTTCAGTTTAGTTACCCAACTTTTCTAGAGGGATTTGATTTTCAAAGTGAATTAAATATAAATACTTTTTTATATTATGCATACATACCCTAGAACTTTGTTCTAATTCATTTAGGAATTCTATTCTCAGACCAAAAGAAAAAGGAATTACAGACATTTACACTGAATCTGGGAATAAGAATGACACAAATTTGATTGTTGGGTAGTTAGGTGGCCTCATTGATACCTTTTGCATACACAAATGGTCTCAGCATATTATATCCCTAAAGTAATGTCACTTTTAAACGAAACCAAAAAGTAGATTCACCAAACATGTAGTTGAGAATATAATAGATTCAGGGTTCTATGTTTTTTCTTTATTTTAGAGGCAGTATCAGGTTTCTACTGATACTCCATATATGAAAGAATTAAATAAAGAACATACCTTTGCTGTTAAATTTGAGACTGCCAAGTTCCATTTTTGTCTAGTTTTCGTTCCTGCAACTTTCCCAGCCTTTGAAACTTTACCAAAAGCTCCATTCAGCCAAGCTGCTCCAGCAGCCACATACCTAAACAAATCCAAAAGTACCAACTTATAAGTTCTGTAATAAACCGACTAACAGAGAAAACCAAAAGGCAATGAATGGCTAACCATCACATAATTTAAAAGGTAATAACTGTCGTTAACTAACTTTGTAATACCCAGAGATCAATAATTCAATATCATTTATTAGAGATGATGATGACGGGCATCTCGTAGTAGTCTCATACAAAAAATTACATGCAGAAAGGAAACATTGCTCTTCACGGAACATCCCATAAAGGGAATCAACATTGCTCTTTACGGAACATCCCATAAAGGGAACCTAGAACATATCACTAAGAAAATGCAAGACAGTGAAAAAAGCCGAACCTGCTTGATTTAACGGCTGATCCTGTGTCGTTTAGTTTTCTCTCTGCCGCCATTAGTGCAGCCATAGTTTTGTCCGACACTTGAAGCTTTTGATCCACAGACTTTACTTTCTCATTTACAACCGAGACCCCAACACTGAATTTCTCTGTAAGCCTTACTCTCTTGTCAAAGGAATTCACCCGGGCTGATGCATTGGCTCGTAATTGATGCTTCTCATCAAATGCTTTGGCTTTATTCACAGCGTCTTGCCTGATTGCTGAACCTTTTGCCAAAACACTTGAAACGACATCTTGTGCTTTATTCATGTAAACTCGTCCACTGTGCGGAGATGTACCACTGGCCTGTTAAAAACATAGAGAACTGAATGTTACTTTGTCAGCTTTAAATATCTTAATGCCCTGATTTAGTCTAAAATTAGAGGTCGCAAATGGGTGGATCAGTCATGTTGGGTAGCAGATCAAAAAATAGGTTTGGGTCAACACAAGCATTTTAACAGAGCCAAACTGAGCTAGGTTAGCCGAAAACACCTTTTGTCCACATTCTTTAGAAACATTTACGAATAACTAGTGTCAAATACGATTACAAAAAGCTATATTATTTCACAAATATAATGACTTTTGAACAGAATGATTTAGGAAGTTTTAGGCATTGAATATACACATTGGAAATGTTCAACCCATTTAGGAAGTTTTAGGCATTGAATATACACATTTAGGCCATATCTTGCCGAATTGCCACCTCTAAGGCTCTACCTCATACAAATCCACATATATTAAGGAGAGCTATGTAAAGCAGTAAAGGTAATATGAGTTGTGGTTTACTTGTTCAAAGAAAACCAGCATTTAAGATTACAAAGTATGGATTCTTTGTCAGTTGAATTGACACAAGCATAAATTAATGATAGTGTAAGCTAAACACCTTGGACCATGAATTATATTATAGAAAAGAAGGTTAAATTTTTGAAAGCATATTGCCCCTCTTAATTTTTAGTCTTATTAGCAAAGTCACAGTAATCTCTAAACTAGATGAGATAAATCCAAAACGTAAAAGCGCTGTAAATTAAGAAATTCCGACCATCCATTCCCTGAAAGGACTATGTCCACGGGACCCCCAACCCCCACCCACCCACACACACACAAGGGACTCGTCTTTGTAAGATATTACCTCGGAACTAGGTGAACGATTTTCTGGAGACATGCTAACATCATTATCGACTTCGCGGACTTCCTGAAAGAAGTGACATCACAACATAAGTACCACCACCGTAGAAGAAAATAGAATTATATACCCAGTAATAACTCATACCTGGAACTCAGGTTTCCGCACATAATTTTCCACAGCACTAATGCTAACAATCTGATCCACTATGGTTGCTCCCTGTAAAATTGAGCATGCATATGTAACTCCCAATGTTCATAAAACAGAATGTACTACATCTACTTCATATATGTAACAAAAAATTTATAGATACCACTTCCATGCTCATATTAATTGATATGACCCCGATAGGACTAACTACGAGATTAGAATAATAAATGATAGCAACCTACATTTAAAAGCAGGTCAACTTCCAAGCCAACGGTTTACTATCAAGAGGCAAAACTAACTCTGCTAACGACACTTAACTGAATATTTCCTGACAAGAATTTTAAGCTAATAAAGATGCTAATGCTATTACAATGTACTAAAATAACACTATAATTAGTTGCTGCCAACTATCTAAAGCATTTAACTTCAGCAAGATATGGCCTAACAAGCATTCCATCAAACCGATTTGGTAAGCATGTGTGAGATTCCTATATATTCATAGCATTTATTATTCTATATTCTCAGATACTAAAACAGATGATGCAATATTATCTTTTGCAGGCTTCACACTGTTAAAAAGAGGACTTTGTCTAGGTAATACTTTGTATTTCAGAATGCTAAGAGCTTATGCAAATTGCAAGTCTAGTCTTCATTTTATTGATGGTATTTAAGTTGCTAGAAGACAACAAGTTTTCTTATAGTTAGTTGGTATATCGTTCTCCATACTACAATTGATTAGCCATACTGTCATCTTACTTTTGGATAATGAAGAACCAACCATCATACATATTTTAAGAACTAAAAAAGGTATTAAAAAAATAACGCCAAACATTTCTTGGTTGGCAAAGATAAAACCACTACTCCGTATAATTTAACTAGAGCCCAACTGCTTGAAGTTGGCAAGTCATGTAAAAGCATGACCAAGAAATGATCATTTAATAAAGAGCCAACTAAGTAGTGGTAATAGTGGACCCAAGATGATGTGTATATGACAACTAACCATAACTTCATCCCCATAAAGACAATGGAAAGGCCGATCAGTATACAATTTGCCAATATAAATAAACTTATAAACTTTGATCGCTAATTTGGAATATTGCTCATGTAATACAAAGTAGGGCCCTAAAGTCTCAGCTGGACAAAGTGGAAAAAATAATGCGGCCACAATTCTGTATTGTCATAGTTTGTTGACTAAATAGGAACAAAATCACCACTGCTGGAATTTAAAAATATCAAGGAAATTGCAATATAACTAATTGTCCATATAACCCAATGCGAAATTTCCAATACACAATTTATCAAAATATAACACTATTCCAATTTCCGAACTAATTAAAAATAGTAAATTCAGATTTACCCCTTTGACCAAAAAATACAGTCCGTTCATCCAAATATATATCTTCACTAATTACTCATAATTAGCATAATAACTACTTATGAAAAATAACTATATACAAAATCTGATCCTTTTTATAAAGAAATAATAGATACAGAAAAGTGATCCTTAAGAAAATAAGTAGTCCCTTCTGTCTCGCATTAGCTGTCCTACTTTTACTTTAACAAGCAATCCAACTATTTTCAACTTTATAATAAGCATCATCACATTTATTTATTTAATTAATTAATTTAAAAACAAAACAACTAATCTGCATTCAAACTTACAAATAAACAACATATCAAGTTAAACTAATTAACCTACAAAACTCATGCAATTATATAAAAAACACTAAATGGCCGTGGTTTTCCTGTTTAGGTTACTCGATGAAGGCAAGGCCTAACTGGAGTATGACTATCCCGTTTCTGACCCTTTCCCCGGCCACCCCAAATGTGTACCTTGCGAGTAACTAGAACCTCCAAAAATCATACTTATATAACTATATAAAAACCGTAAACGGATGAGGTTTTCCCTATTCACTAAAAGCGAGTCTACTAGGTCACCCGAAATGTGTACCTACCGCAATTTCAACCCTATAGACCTCTATTAACCTCAAAAAATCATATAATTTAACTAAAATAATAAAGTAAAAAAAAAAATAAAATAAAATAAAAAAATTACCGAAAGTAATAATGCGATTTCGAGAGCCTTAGCATCTTTAAACGTAACAAATGCAGTCTTCTTTTGTTCCGAATCACTACATTAACAACAACCATTACATAAATTCAATATTAATACCAATACTTCAAAAATATAAAACTTATATAAAAAAGTATTGAAAAAAAAGTGTACCGGCAGATCTCAACGTATTCAATATCACCGGAGAAAGAGAAAAACTCGTGAATTTCTCGTTCGGTAGCTAGATCTGATAGATGTCCTACTTGCACTGTTCTTGTAGACTAATTTCATCATAAAATTTATCATAAAACATGAGTTAATGAATAATAAATTAGAGTTGTATAAAATTTAATAAAGATACCTGCTGCATTTTAGTTGTGGAAGAACGTTGATTGATTGTGTGAAAATGTTTTTCAGGTGGAGAGAATTTAATTACGTAATTGATTGATTGATTGTTTATATATAATTAATTTAAGGGGGGTTTTTGAATTTACTAGTGTATTTTTTGTTTTCAAGTTATATAGGATTCTTTTTTGCTGGTTATGTGTTGCTTTCAGATTTTGTCAAATTTGTGTTATTGGTCCTTCTTGAGTTTCTTGTCTTGCAATGTACTCCCTTCACATATTTTACTTTTCAAATAAAGATTTAGGTTAAAGTGTCTAAGTATATATTTTCTTTACTACTTGCTAGATAAGTCATATTTTAAGTTACACAATGGTTGTATACTTGTATTAGGTAAAGGAAAGATTTTAACCTACCACGACTATATATCGTTGGTGATTTTAGTATCATTATTTAAGTAATTGCGATTTATTAATTACCAATAGAATTTTATTTTATGCTTGGATGCAAGTTAAGGCAATGTAAAATGCACACTCATTAAGTTAATATGTTTTCGACCAGTCAAAGATGTTGGGTCAAAGGTAGCTCCCCTTGTTGGGGTTGTGACTCTTGGTGTTTAACCGAATTTAACAACACATAATTGTTAAATATGTCTACTACATAACAGACACATCTCGTCTCATTTTAACATACAAAACACGCAATTCCTTTCTATTTGAATTATCACAATAACGATTTCCTGATATCCAAACATCAATAAGGTCGAAATACTTTATTCAAAAAATGACCTTACACAATTCAAGTAAGATATCCAAGATTATAATCACACTTTAGCGTTAATTTCTAACATATTTTTAAGCAAATATGACTATATTAGTCATATCATTAAAGTCACATTAATCTTCTACATGTCAAAGTGTTTTGCTTGTTCTAGATGACAAACAATAAGATTAAACATCAATTAAACATCTAATACAAAGTAAATGACTTATACTCTAGTCAATTTAATCATATTATTACATATTTTAATGTCTAAACTTTAGTTAATCCTTTGCTTTCTGTCACATGTTTGATCTAATTTTAGGTTTTAATAGTTGATATCCAACTGTACAAGTGGCCTATCCTGACGTAGAGCTTTTGGTTGTAGTATTGGACTATGGTTGCCATTATCTTATCTATCGACGCTTTGTGGGACCAAAGTTGGTTAATCAAATGAGCATTGATTAGAGTCTGAATTTATCTTGACAGCATATTAATAAAGTACTAGCAGTACTCGCGTGATACGGCGGCGAATACCCTTTAACTATATTTGCTGGTAATGTGCTGTTATGCAGCCATATTTTTTTTAACGATTAATTACATATAACGATAATTTTAGGGTTGGATCAGTTGGAAAACCCCTTACATCTTAACCTAAAAGTCAATGGTTCGATCCTCACTCCCTACAAAAGGTCGGAGGTCTTTTCTATCTTAGATAGAACTGGAAGTAGTCTCTCTACCTTAGGTAGGGGTAAGGCTATCTATATCTCAACCTCCCCATACATCGTGGAAAGCAGTATTGGGACCCATAAAAAAACAGTAGTATAATTTCATTTACTGTTAACCGAATCTACCACAAACAGAAATCTTGATTCTTTCCTTCAGGACAATCACCTTTAAATTTTCTGACCAACATGCGACTTTTTAAGCATAGTAAGGCGACCGACATTTATATTTATATTTTTATTTCAAAAAAATCCATCTTTTTTACACTATATATATCTTCTACATTTTTATTTTTAATATACACTATTCACATGAATCAAATATCAAAATAAGCCCAAAATCAACTATACCATACAAATAATATACGGCTCAATTACCAAGGTAATTATCTAAAACCATTTTCAGCCTAAACAAACTTTAATCATTAATATCTATTAAGGCCCATGATAAAACTACCAAACAATTTGTGATATCATTTGGCCAGCCCAATTAACAACCAAACCGGTATATAACCCAAATGTTAGGACTTATAAATACGTTTACAAAACCTAAATTACCTCATTCCTACCCTAATTTCCCTCACAAAAATACGCAACCATGATTTGCAGCCACACAAACATCACATACTCTTATTTTCTTTCTTATCTTGATAACCGAACATAACCAACAATCTATGTTTGCAAGAAAATTATACCCTTTTCTTGAATATCAAACGAAAACTATCTCTAAGGTTTTATGTTGTGTTGACCGTGATGGTGGTTTTGGGATGGGGTTAGAACTGAGGTAGATGTAGATGTTGGGTTTTAATTTTGTTGTATACTTTCTGTTCGTAGACCATAGATGGAATAAGTTTGATGTTTGTTTTGGCTTCATTGATGATTGTTCTTTTCTTCTTTCATTTCATCTTCGTTTTTGTTGATATTTAACGATACATTTTTTTTTCTTCTTCTTTTGTGGAATGCATTAATCGGTCGAGGGGGTGACTGGTTTGTGAATTTTGGAGCCGTTCGACTTTGTGGTTGCAGTGGCGGTGACTCGGTCAGCGCAGGGGCGACTGGTCGGGTCGACCGACCACTGTGCCCATCCTAATGGCTTTATTTTTAAGTACTTGATTAACTTGTACATTATGGTTAAATGATTGTATATTTTGGTGAATAGGTGAATTAATTAGTGTATTAATTATACTAGACGAGTACCCGTGCATAGCAACGGAATTTTCTAGCGGCAAACAACTATAGATGCGATAAGACGTGAAATAATCAAAATGCATAGCAACGACTTATCTAGCGGCAAACAACTATAAATGTTTCGTGTAACGTTATACATAAACGTGTAGTTGCTGCCATGTCTGCCAATATATATCAACACAAGAGAAGGATATCATATGGAAGCTTTAATGTTAACTATAAACATTAACTTAAGTTGCTTGGCCACATCTCTTGCAGAAGATCCAGAAACTTCAATCCAAGTTTTAGAGAAGAGAGCACATGTTGTTAACATGAAGACCAGGTAGAAAAGAGCATGGAAGGGATTGGCTGCCATGTCTGCCAAGCTGATATTGAGACGCAAGCAAATAAAAATGGGGAAAATGTTAGTACAAGCAGATGTGGCAATTAGACCAAAAATAGCAATTATATATGGGTCGCTTTGGGTTGTGTAGGCAGTCAACTTTTAATGCATAAAGCTCCCTTAATCGTTTTATTCAAATATCTAGATTATTATTATGCAGTCAAAAGTAACATAGTAGCTTTTTTTTATTTTTTATTAAAACTGACAAAAAAAAAAACATGTATGTGACAAAATAAATATATATATATTAAAAAAAAAAAAAAAAAAAACTGACACATTACCCAACCCGCCCATCTTGCCACTTCTTGTTCAAACACAGCTGTACAAGTGCAATTTTGGTATACACAAGTCTGAGAAACAGAACCATATTAAGGAAGTAGAAATTCAAAACACGTTTAGTTAGCTACCTTGAAGGGGCAGTAACATAGCAAGCAAGGCCACCAACAGGGACTGATTGGCCAGAGTATTCAGATTCCTTCCACTTTCCCAATAAGTTAACCAAGAAATTTCCGCTGTACTTTCTGTGCAGCAACTGGTGAGGGAGAATGGTTTGAGTGGTTAGTTCAAGGAAAAATAAGTCACATAGTTGAATTCAGCTACAGAAGATATAATCATGATACCTGGGAGATGAAATAAAGGTTGGAAACAAGTGCAGACTGAAGAATAATAGGCATGTTTGAAGTGTAGAACAACTTGATGGGGTAAGAACCTTGCTGCCCACGAACATTCTTAGATCTCATAGGCAACACAACGCGGAAGCCTTGGAAGTAGATAACAATGAGGAAAATCAACACGGTAGCAAGCAAATTAGTCACATTAGGCAGATTCTGCCGATAGAAAGCTTCCCGCAGTTGACTTTGACGTCGATTCGATTCATGACTCTTACAAACCACAAAATTCGGCAAAATTTTAGTTTATTTTCGAATAAATTAAATAAATAAATAAATAATAAAAAAAAATTAATTATGCAATAGCGTTGTTGTTCAGTACCGATTTGCACCCGCATGCCCTATTGCTCTAGAGTATTAAAACGTATCTTTTACCCTTTGCGTACTATCCTAAAGAAACCATAGAGACCAAGAAAGGTTATTAACGAAATGATTGGAGGGTTAATGGACTGATTTGGGAGTTAACAATGTCACCCATCAACTTATCCACCCTGATCTCAAACTCCAACTTCTTAGTTTGCGTGATAAATACAATATTTGTTAATAGTTTATATACGAGGACCAAATCTAGAAACTGTACCATATTTTGAAAAATGAGAATCTATACAATATGCTATAACTTCTTAGTGTATCCTTTTATATCATAATGCTTACCAGTCGAGTCATAAGATGATGATTTCGTGTCACGAGTAGAATCATGAGTTAGCAACTATGATAACCTGACATGTTGTCACAACGTATGACTGTCAATCAATGGATAACAGTGTCTCGATCACATAAAACATTACACTGCTAAACGTTTATAAACTTAACAGCCAAAAACCAGTTCATACGAATTTCACACAAGGATGCACAAAAAATTTGTAGAAACAAAGAGACTTACAATGGTGCACCATCCTCACGGACATTGTTATATCAACTTCAATTATCTTGGAGCCAGCTAAAAGCTGCATAACCAATCCAGAAGTGACAATGGGGGTGCTACCAAATTCCATGACAGTCCCACGGTTAGAAGCCAGGATAACGCGCATCCAGTAGAACGGATCTGCACCCGTTGTGGAATGTATTCCATACAGAGGAAGCTGACTGCACAAGATAATAATATCAAAACGGTAACATATTTGGCGAAACAAACAAGCTATGAAAGTATCAAAAAAAGAAATTAAAAATTGATGATGATAAACACACCTTCCCTCCAATTCGAAAGAGCTCTGCAAGATCATGAAATTGCCCATGAATACCACCACAGATTGTCACTGGGCTCTTAACATGCTGGAACAGAAATGCAGAAAGTTGAGTTTATTGTGCAATCAGAAGACCATGTGCAATTGAAATTAAGTTCAAGTTAGACAATGTGACAAGTCATACAGCCGGCAGATTAGAAAACGAACATACCTGTACATTGCTTTCCACCATCAGGATGCCTTCTCACATAACACCCTAACCTACATTGCATCAAAGCATAATATTTAAAACTTTCGTCTACCATGGTCCAAGTGATAAAATATTAAGTTATGAACACCAACACGAAACACAGCAACAATATGATTCTACCATGGTGTGTTATGTGTTTATATTTGAACATACCCACATAAATCACCTCCTTGCCGCTCCTGTTCCCACCTGAAAAACATAAAACAATCACTATCAGTTTTTTTCAAAAAAGCTATTATGGTGTACACGCATAGCAACTACATATCTATTCATATCATAACACAAACCACCACATAAACCCACCCGAAGCCACCAAAAAAAATAAAAACGATCAGATCATCATGTTAAGAAACCATTAGTGGTGGCAGCTGCGGATGCAAATGATGGTTTTAGTAGTGGTGGCAGATTTAGAAGGTGGCGGCGGCGGATTTAGAGAGGGTGTGGGTTTGTGTGTTTTAGGTTTTGAGAGAGAAGGGAGCAGATTTGTGGTGAGTGTGTGTTTTGTGGATGGGTGTCTGAATCTCTGTTGGGGACGTTTGAATAATCAAGGGCAAAGTGTATTTAATGTCTTGAATACTGTTGGGGACGTTTGAATAATCAAGAGCAAAGTATGTGTATGTAATTATAGTTACATCTTTAATGCGCATGTAGATGAATACTGTTGGGGGCGTTTGATTTATTATGCATGAAATAGGCAGGTATGGACACAAGGGCATTTTCGGTATTAATGAAAGTTCAGTTTTCACCCATTGACTAAGTTGACCATACACCTTTTATAATTAGTTAAGATGTGTTAAATAGATTTTTTGACCTTAAAATTATTGTGCTTTACATACTTGTGCTTTGTATTTTATGACTTGTATTTACTTAAAAGGTATTGTACATTGTGCTTAAATGGTTGTAATTTTTGATGAAGGGGTATTTTTTAATAGCATTAATGTTGTTTGGTAGAATTTTAGTATTAAAATGACACCAAGCTGTTTTTTGTTGTACAATATGCTTACTTTGTTGTAATTTTGAAAATTAGGTGCATTAAAGTGTTGTAAACCATGCATTATTTTTGTAAATCTAAAAATTTTGGAGAGAGAGTCCTTCATACATTATATGTAGTATAGATTCAACAAATATAAGAGTATCAAATGTCGTGGCTCAAGCTAAAATAAAAAAGTGATATCACGTCATACCACTTCATCATTTTCTCTTTTCACTTCTTTTATCACACACACTAAAAAAAATATCACATGAATCCTTAACCTTACTTTTAAGACCGACAATTTTATTTTATTTATAAACCAACTAATTTCTAATTCATTTAAAACAAACTTACAAATTATATAAGACTAAAAATAAAATTCAAGAAACAAAAAAATACATTACATAAACTTTAACCTGGTTAACGAACTTTTTAAATATTAGAGGTATAAGTTGAAACTTTTAGATACATAAATAGTTAAAAACAACAAAATGAAAAAATAAAATAGAAAAAATATATATCATCTTCCTCCATACAAGCAACACATCCTTATGAAAAACCCAAAGCAAAAAACACACAACGTCAACATACATACACATCATATAAATCAGAAAACTCACTTTAAATACTAAAACCTCATTTAAATCGAAAAGAAAAAGAGAGAAAAAAGAAAAAATCATTTGGCTCAAGCCACGGTCTTCATTCGTGCCTTGGCGCAATGCCACGTGTGTTTCGCGTAGGGGTTGCATGACCGATTTTGTCACAAATATGTAACATTAAGTTACACAACAAACATTTTTTTTTTTTTTTCCTTTTAAATGGCTAGTTAGTAGTTAATGATTCGAGTTGTACATCATCCAAGTTGGGATAAACCACATAAGGGAATAAACAATTTTTTTTAAAACGGATAGTTAGTAGTTAGTGGTTCGAATATGCATTCCTCAAACTTTCGCCTTAAGGGAATAAACCCAACTTTTTTTTGCTTCGCCTACCCTATTGGCAGGACTCGAACCCAAGACCTCAAAAAAAAAAAAAAAAAAAAAAAAAAAAAAAAAAAAAAAAAAAACCTCCAAGGTTACCTCCGATTGGCACTTGATCTAGACCAAGTTATTTCATGGCATAATGGTTCGTTTATGTATAATTTTGTCAAAAGGCAAAATGATTCGTTTATGTATAATTTTGTCAAAAGGCAACTTTGTGTCGTACCGTCATCTATAATTCTTTTTCCAGGAAAGTGCTTCTCGAAGACTTTTTACATATAAATCTCCAAAAAACGTTTCTTTAAATAGTTGGGATGACGAGAGCTTGGTAAGTTTTGGCAGCAACGATTGTCTACAAAGACTTAACCAACCAATTTGTATTTTAAAAAAAAAATGTTTGACCTTGCGTAATCCATGTACCTTTGTATAAATATTTTATAATTTCAACTAATAGATTTTTTATACATATCAATGTATCATATCGCTGCTTTCCACATCAGTTCAAACGCCTTGGCTAAAAATACGAGTTTATTTGTTACACCCTTGTGCTTTGTTAAGTATCAAAAGTTGCCCACTATATTCATGTCGTTCCTACTTATGCCCTAACAATTTACGATACATATATGACTACATGTTAAAGACATCGAGAGAACATGGCCGTAAACATAGTCCGATTTTATCAAGCACATACGAGCAGGGATGGAGCTAGGAATTAGGAATAAGGGGGCCGAAATTTTTTTCTTAAGCTAACAAAGTAATTTAACTAAAGGTTATGGGGTCATTTGCCTATAGTTGTGTCACATGGTTAAATTTTATAAGGTAAATAGCAAAACGATTGGGCGTGTTGGAGGGGGCCGAGCACCCCTGGCTCCCCCACTGTCTCCGTATCTGCATACAAGTAACCAGCTAGCGAACCCGTATAATTACAAGTATAAATGATTTAGAGTGCGAAATGTCAAAACTTAGACATTGTCTAGTTTATAATTCGCATTTTATACGTCGGTATGACGGTATGTAACATTAAATTGGTTCATGTGTATAGTTATGTAAAATCCAAGTTGGAACAAACAAGTTATGGGTATTTATGGTTTAATGGTATTTTATTTTCTACCAACTTGCAGCGGATAGGAATGCGCATAGGTTAGTTAAAGTCTCAAAGACGGCTAATTAAACCAACCAAATCACGTTGATTTTGTGTTTGACTACTTTTTGGACTTCATAAACGAGTTTTGTTACTTGGTTACTTTGATAGCTTTCAAATTTGTTGTTTCATTGATATCTATACACATACTGATGACCAATTTGTTTAGCTTGATTGATCAACACTTTGTTTATCTTTTAGTGATGACGTATAGTCCACACTCGGGTCACGAACCCGATTAATGGACATTACTAATGCCCAAGCCCATCACGCGTGGGCTATCATAATAATGATTTGGGCTACCATGTTAACGGTTTGGACTCACGAAAGCCTTAACCCAAATATATTATTTATGGTCTTGATAATGATCTTCTATTTATGGGATAAAGATCAATAGACCGGATAAGGCGAGATACGCCGAAGAGTAAGGAGCACGAAACCTACAAGGATTTCGTGCTTATATAAAGAATATCACGGCTCTCATTGAGGTACAATCTAAAAACCCTAACTCTTCACTATAACCCTAAAACCGATTACTTACTCTCACGCCGGAGGATAATCGTGGGAGACAATCCCACGATAAGCCTAACGGTATTGTTTGCTTTCTTAGTGCGCAGGTCTCAAGCATTAAGATCTAATTGATACGAGAACAGGAACCCAAACAAGGAACGCCCAACTTTTGTATCAACAAGTGGCGCCATCCGTGGGACCCTACACTAAGAACTAGAATGACGAAGCATAGAAACACAAGCCAGCGGACTTCGCAGTTGGAGAAAACACATGGTGACTCCTAGAGGAAGAAACATCAAAGTGATTCGACCTCTAAGCAGGCCTCTGGAACAACTAGTGCGCCCAGTCACCAAGAATCAGGCCCAGGTCTGATCTTTCCAACGGTAGAACTTCCCACAGGGACTACCCAGGCCACTACGGCGGCCCCTAGCGCGGAAGACCTACAGCGCACTCTTTTAACCATCCCCCACAAAACGGCACCCATCGTGGACACTACTGTGCCGCCATGTGCGCCTAATCGAGACAGGTGACCTAATGTGGAAACAGATATCCTCGCGCTAGAGGAGGACGCGCCTGAATTAACGCTAAGTAATTTTGTGTCCCAAAATTACGAAACCTTAGCTACCCTCATGCAAGAGGAAGCAAGAAGAAGGCCAAGTCAGAGCCTGCAAGCCCGGCTTAACTTCGGCCCTGAGTATGAAGCATCTCCATCGCGCTATCGGAAGGAGGGGCGAAAAGGATAGCCGTCGACTTCCAATGTTCGCTAGAGTTGGAAGGAAAGCTGTAGATGATGAAGCATCTGATTCGCAGTACTCGGAGGAGCATGAAGACAATGGAAGGCGTACCAATGTCCACGCTAGACTTGGTAGCCGCAGGATTCAGGAGAGACTTGGACGGCAACGCTCACCAAGCGAGAGCCCTTCAAGGTCTAGTAGCAGAAGAGTTCATGATAGGCTTGGGAGACAGCACTCCCCAAGTGAAAGCCCCTCAAGCTCGGACTCCGAGGAAAAATGGTGTAAGCGCCACAAAAGGGTCAGCTCCTCCTCAAGTGACTCCTCGGACAACGAGGACAAAGAAACAGGACACTGGAAGTCCAGGAGAAGACATCGCGATGTGGAGGACGAAGATATATCTCTTCCTTGGCGCCGCCAAAAGGTCGACGCATTCACGCGGTGCATCAGCGATAATTCAGAAGATAAGAGAAGACACATGCCCGCCAATGTTAAAACATATGATGGGACGAGTGATCCTGATGACCACCTAAAATTTTTTGAATCAGCCGCTACTATCGAAAATTGGCCACAACCTGTGTGGTGCCACATGTTTAACTCCACATTGGTGGGGAATGCGCGAACCTGGTTTAGTAAGCTGCCACGAAGAAGCATAAATGGGTTTGAAGAGTTGCGAAAGGCATTTCGTTTGAACTTTACTCAAAGAAAGAAATGCGCCAAGAACCCTGACGAACTTGCCAGAGTAAAACAGCGCCAAGGGGAATCCACAAGCGCTTATGTGGAGTGCTATAAGGATGAATGCATACACGTCAAGGCATGCCCCGAAGTACTAAAGATCTCAGGATTCATGAATGGAATCAATAACCCAGAGCTTATCAGAAGATTAAACGATAAGGTTCCCCAAACCTTTGATGAACTGATGAAGCGCACCAGGTCCTTTATCCAAGGGGAAGCAGCTGCTGCAGATAGCAAAAAAGGTTACTCAAATTATAGGTCACAAGAACAGCCCAGGAGACAATCCAATAACAAGAGTAGCGACCGCAGCAAAAACTACCGCAGTCAGGGAAGTGGACGAGATAACGACAAATACACTCCACTCACGAAGACTCCAAGGGAGATATTTGCGACAGAAGGTGGGAACTTCCCAAAACCTCCATCAATGCGCACCTCAGAGGATCGGCGCGTAGGAAATGGGTACTGTAAATACCATGGACAAAAGGGCCACACCACAAATGAGTGTGTCCAACTGCGCCAACTAATTGATAAATTAGTAAAAGAAGGCAAAATGGATCACCTCGTCAAGAACATCAAAGAGGGGAAAGACCAACAGAAGATTGGAGGCAAGAAAGATATGTCTAAAGACAAGGCTGACACCATCTACATGATACAATCATGGCAGCGAAAGACAAGGCAAAAGGTCAGCCAAAAGTTTTCGTATGGGAACGAAATCTCTTTCCCCACTCTGGCTGCGGACAACGCAGTAGTGGAACCGCTCACCATTGAGATACATATGGGGGGTCACGATATCCACCGCATGTATATTGATGGGGGAGCATCCACAGACATCATGTATGAACATTGTTTCAAAAGGTTGCGACCTGATATACGAAGTCAGTTAATTTCGGCCACGACGTCGCTGACTGGCTTCACAGGAGAGAAGATATGGCCGATGGGGTAATTACGATTACTCGTGGTCGTCGGTGATGAGCAACACTCTACGGCAGCCTGGATGAACTTTGTGGTACAGATCTCCTTCGCCATACAATGGCATTATCGGAAGACCAGGGATATCAGCCATGCGTGCGGTACCGTCCATGACACATGTGGTACGTAGGGATTGCACCAGGCTTTACCTCTCGAGGAATCTCGAGAAGCTTACAACCCCCACCAGGAAGTGTACCTGATTGATATAGTATAGTATAATGACAAGTACCGGGGGATTGATCGTTCAGCTAGGAATAGTGTCGCTAGGATTAGAAAACCTAAAGACTAGGTCTAGAGATGAGGGATGATTCTTTTTGTATTTTTATATTTTTATGAAAGCAAGTAAAAATCTCGGGTTTGAAGGAGTTTGGCGGAATTAGTTGCTAGTCAACTAACCCAATACTAAAGATGCAATCAAAATAAAATACTAAAAATGAAAATAAACTGAATTAAACTAGAGTTGTGAGCAATATGTGGGAGAATTGTGTTTACTTAGATTTCACTACTCCCTAGATATCTTTTACACGTTAATTACTTGTTATAGTTGCGTGGATGACGGATTGTATTCCTTAATACCATTCATGGGGTGGCGTACTTACTTCCCCAACCCTATGAGCGCCTACTTCACTCCTATGTCGAGCCTGCTAAGAAGCTCCTAACATGGGATCACTAGAATTTGCTCATGCATTAAATACAACCAATAAAACCTAGTACACATCGGTTCATGTTTCCTAAGACGTTCAAGCATGTTACACAATGGAGATCTGCCAGTTTTCTTAAGCCTAACATTGAAATCATTCATCCAATACAACCATAAACAAGTAATCAACACATAATTAACATCTTGGTTTCATTACATCCAAGCAAACACAAGATAGATCTAGCCTAGCATGTTGAAATCAAGACAAGCATAAGATATATTCAAACAACACATAGACATATTGATTGAATTGGAAGAAGACTTATCTCAATTGAACATGAAAGGATTCAAGGGGTGAAAACCCTTGAAAACACTGTAAAATATGACCTAGGGTTTACAAAGTTCGGCCCTAGTTTTCTCCACACAAGTTTCTCTCTTATGAATGAAAAATAGAAAACTATATATAGATTTTGATGGGTGACGGCGTCAAGAACAAAAGTCTGACGCCGTCATCTCGCCGCCAAATAGTTTCTCGGACTGCCTAGATCTTGGTCTGACGCCGTCATGTATACTCCTTATGCAGGCCGTCACCAAAATTTGTCTTGACGCCGTCAGGATTTCACTGGGTCGTCATGGTTTTTACTCTTGACGCCGTCAGGATCTTCCTCTTGACACCGTCAGGTACTGTTCTCAGCATGGAAAATTAAGTCTTTGCCGTTTTCTTCACTTTTATGCTCCAAAAACGTCCGAATTGCTTCCTTTTCCAGAATTCACTCCCAAAGTACCTAAAATCACAAAAGGAACGATTTAGGGCAATATTTGATCAAATAAATTCAATTCCGGGCTTAAATGACCCCCTAAAAGTGGTTCATTTTTCGCCTCATCATATACCCTTACACTTGAGATTTGCTTGTCCTCAAGCAAATGCGCTTTTATTCTAGTCAAAATACAAGTTAGGGTTCATTTAACACTAATATAAAAGTAATTACAACAAATAATCGTTCCACTAAAGACCAAAGACAAGCACGGAGGTCATATACTAGCACCTCACAAATAGTGTTTAGATACTCACATCTCTCGGGTGTAATAAAGTATATATCACAATATGGAAACTGAAAATATCTCTCACTACCTGTCATAGCAAAATAGATTACCATAGGCTTGGGAAAGGATCAAACCTCCACCACATGGCGTAAGCACCTAGGATAAACTATCAAAGAGGTCTTTTAAAGGGTTGCAACGTTAGGTGTAGGGATATGGAATACACGGTTTTGTTAGATATAGGCAGTCTTTACTGGTGGCGAGTTAACAATCTTGGTCAATTACATGTACAATATGGCGTTGCTAAGCCAAGACTAGACTCGACTTAAGCTAATAAATGAAAAATAACAAAAACATAAAACAAACATATAATGAAAAGGGATGGTAGTCCGTATATTTTTTCTCTTTTCTTTTTCTATTTATTATTATTATTATTATTATTATTATTATTACTATTATTATTATTATTTTGATTTTTTCGATTTTTTTTTTTTTTTTTTTTTTTTTTTTTTTTTTTTGCGCATACACTCTTACCCTACCATCCGAAATAATACATCATAGGGAATGTACATTCCCATTACACTTGAATTTTTACATACTTTACAATAAACTAATCTAACGACTCGAATTAAGATAATCAAAACACTTGGAGTACTTTTAAGATTAACGCACATATGGGGGTAATATATGATGTTCTTCCCCATTACTCCATAAAATAAGTACTTTACCCATGAGTCCCAATCGTCCCAAAACAATATGTACAAGGATATGACTCGACTTAGCAACCATGTAATCAATTAGATAATTAACTTAAGATTTAACAAATAACAATAATGCATTAAAGATGAGTGCATACACGGAGGCTAAGGCGATTTGGGTGTACATTTAAGTGGGGTTAACAAATTCTTTCTTTAAGTAAGATGCTTAAAGTTAGAAACGAAAAGATAGGCTCGGAGGAGTGTACTAGGGGTTTCGTGTACTAAAAATGAGTACAACGCTAAGGGTGTGGGAAGAATTAATTGACTTAACTAGCCAAGTAATATGACTTAAATGGTCAAGTAATTATGATACGGGTTTAACACAAGGGTGATCCTAATGCCTCTTATCATGTAGTAAATCCTACTACACGAATGTAGTCTCACTAGCGGTCTCGGGATGCATCACTAACGCAAGTTCTAGAATCTAAATGCTACCGGTACACTCATAAGCACTAATAATGAATGCTTTTCCCATCAAATCTAAAGGCGAGCCTCACATATTTGGGTGGAAAATTTTTCTGAATGGTACGGTTTTATGCTAGTCATACAATCTCCTATCCATGAGACGCTTGCTATGACTAAAGTTTCACTCCTAAATGTTGTAAAAAAATTTAAATTTAGCGCTAACATTGCACTAACAAGTATTTCTCATAGTTTTATTACGCATCTACTATCAAACAAACAAACTCAAGCGAAAGTGTATCTGTAAGGTATCATCATTTTACCCTCCCCTTACACTTAGGATGAACATTGTCCCCAATGTTCAAGTAAAGAATGTAAAAGTCAAATAAGTAAAAAGAATGAAATCAAATACTCCCCTGATTCGCTCGGTATGGATAATAAGGTGGTCAGGTTAGATCTTCCTCCAAGAAAATGAACAATCAAAGCTTCCCTTCCAGAAAAATAATCATCTTCTTGTCATATATAACCTGTAAAAACTGAGAAAACAGAAAAGGCAACCTCGCATAAAATCGGCGGCAATCTACATATGCTAATAAATCCTAGAAAACAAAATAAGATATAATGCTTGTGGAATGATGTTTGCAGATTTCCTGGAGATTATAAAACTAATAATTCAACAAAAACTTTAAGACTCCGTTAGAAAAACAAAACTGGTAAAATTTCTAGATTTTTACACGTGACGCCGTCAAGAGGAAACTCATGACGCCGTCAGAAGTGACCTGCAGAAATTCTTATGTTAAGTTTCCGGAAAATTTCTGGAAAAACTTGGTCCTACTTCCTGGAAAATCCTGCAAAACTTCATTATAACTCGATACAAGCATTTGACTCTAACAAGTACGAATATACATGTTCACTTAATATTGTGGAGAATCATGATATGTTTTGTTTCTTAAAAACATATTTGGGGTTTCCCCTTACACTTATCTTTTGCAAAAATACCTTTTGATGAGGCGAAAAATGAACCACTTTTAGGGGGTCATTTAAGCCCGGAATTGAATTTATTTGATCAAATATTACCCTAAATCGTTCCTTTTGTGATTTTAGGTACTTTGGGAGTGAAATCTGGAAAAGGAAGCAATTCGGACGTTTTTGGAGCATAAAAGTGAAGAAAACGCCAAAGTCTTAATTTTCCTTGCTGGGAACAGTAGGTGACGGCGTCAAGAGCAACACCCTGACGGCGTCAAGAGTAAATTGCATGACGGCCCAGTGTAAACATGAAGGCGTCAGAAGGAAGAGCATCAAGAATTAACACATGACGGCCTGGAAGAACCTAACACATGACGGCGTCAGATGTAGATCAAGGTAGTCCGAGAATTATTTTGGCGGCGAGATGACGGCGTCACCTATTTGGTCTTGACGCCGTCAGCCTCAATTTCCTATATATAGTTTTCTAATTTTCATTCATAAAAAGAGGAGAAGTTTGGAGAAACCATAAGGCCGAACATATTACGAATTTTACAGGTTTTTCAAGGGTTTTCAGCCCTTGAACCCTTACATGTGTAATTGAGATAAGTGTTCTTCTAATTCAATCAATATGTCTATGTGTTGGTTGTCTATATCTTGTGCTTGTCTTAATTTCATCATGCTAGGCTAGATCTATCTTGTGTTTTCTTAGATCTAATGAAACCTAGATGTTGATTATGTGTTGATTACTTGTTTATGGTTGTATTGGATGAATGATTTCGATGTTAGGCTTAAGAAAACTGGTAGATCTCCAAATGGTAACATGCTTGAACATCTTAGGAAACATGAACTGACGTGCACTAGGTTTTATTGGTTGTATTTAATGCATGAGTAAATTCTAATGATCCCATGTTAGGAACTTCTTAGCCGGCTCGACATAGGAGTGAAGTAGGCACTCATAGGATTGGGGAATTAAGTGCGCCACCCCATGAATGGTATTAAGGAATACAATCCATCATCCACGCAACTATAACAAGTAATTAACGTGTAAAAGATATCTAGGGAGTAGTGAAATCTAAGTAAACACAATTTCTCCACTTATTGCTCACAACCTTAGTTTAATTTAGTTTTATTTTCATTTCTAGTCTTTTATTTTGATTGCATCTTTAGTATTGGGTTAGTTGACTAGCAACTAATTCTGCTCAAATCCTTCAAACACGAGATTTTTATTTGCTTTCTAAAAAATATAAAAAATACAAAAATAATCATCCATCATCTTTAGAACTAGTAATTAGGTTTTCTAATCCTAGCGACACTATTCCTAGCTGAACGATCAATCCCCCGGTACTTGTCACTATACTATACTACAACGATCAGGTACACTGCCTGGTGGGGGTTGTAAGCTTCTCGAGATCCCTCGAGAGGTAAAGCCTGGTGCAATCCCTACGCATCAAGTTTTTGGCGCCGCTGCCGGGGAATAGTTATTGTCTAGGTTAGAATCTCTTTTTATTAGGTCTACTTGCTAGATTCCTTTCTAGTAAGATTTTTTATTTTTTTATTTTTAGGTTTCTTTATTCTATCTTATTTTTTTGTATTTTTGTTCGTAACTTTTCACCACCCGACATCATGGACAACGGGACCATCTTTGAACCCGTCATCCCACCACAATAAAACCCACCACTAGAACCTCCTAGGCCCAGAACCTTAGGAGAGTGTTCCCGACCTAGCCACCAAGGCTACCGAAACACCATTGAGCTCACCGGAGCCAATGTGACCCCCTTGCGATCCGACACCATCCGGTTGGTGCAAAGCGGATGTGCATTCCATGGACTTCGTTCCGGAGATCCAAACCAACATCTTAAGGACTTCCTAAAAATCGTAGATTCCATAGACCTAGGTGTTAAAACTAGAGAGACAACCCGATTACGCCTATTCCAATTCTCTCTACGGGATCAAGCTAGTCAATGACTTGAGCGTTTACCCGCGGGATCCATCACCACATGGGATGATCTCACCACTCGTTTCCTTGCTCAATTTTTCTCACCGGGGAGAACTACTAAGCTTTGAAATGACATCTTGATGTTCCAACAACGTCAAAATGAATCTGTTTATGAAGCATGGACTCGTTTCAAGGACTTACTCCAAAAAGTCCCTCATCATGGCATAGATCTTTGGCTCCAAGTCCAAATCTTCTATGACCATATCGATCTCTCCACGAGGCGAGCCATTGACCAATTGGCCGGTGGTAAGCTACGTGATCTAAGTGCGGAACAATCATGGGAACTCATAGAAGATCTTGCTCTCTATGACAACGAAAGTTGGAATGATCCCCGTGACTTGAACAAAACGGTCAAGGCGATATTTTTGCCTTCGAATAACTCTAGCACTCCCGACCGTAGGATCATGGAACTTGAGGACCAAGTCAAGTTTCTCATGAAATCTTACGAAGCTCGTAAGCCTTCAAGCCAAGTGAACAAAATCTCTTCTTCATGCGAATTATGTAGTGGTCCCCATGACACTCGTGATTGTGTGGAAATCCCTAGAACAGCTTTTGTAGACTACGCATCCTCGCGTACCGACGAAGCGGGAGATAAGTGGAACACTTTCAAACCCGAGCCAAACCCTTAGGGTGATTCATACAACCCCTCTTGGAAAAATCACCCAAACCTTAGGTGGAAACAAAATCAACCCAATTCGTCCAACCCGCCTAATCGTTATCGACCAAACGGTCCACCCTCCAACCGTACTTTCAACAACAATCCTTCTAACAACTATCGTAGTACCAAGAATCTTGAAGGATTGATGTCCAAGTTCATGGCATCTCAAGAAGCTCGCATAGCTAGGTTTGAAACCGAATTCAACCAACAACAAACGAAGATGACCAACAAGATATACAACTTGTTGAAAGCCCTCAACAACCAAGCATTAACTACACCTAGGAAGGACAATAGGGACACCAATAACGGAACCCAAATTAAGGACCCCTCATCATCTAAACACGTCCACTTTGTCAATGTTGTCACCATTAAGCCAATAGATGAGGAGATAGAAGAAAGTGACAAGGATGAAGTTGGAGTAGAAACCGAAACTAGGGATGAAAGTAGGGAAGTTGAGATTAATAAGGAAAAGAAGTTAGAGGAAGTAGAAACTATAGAGAAGTACTTTGATAAGTTGCCCACCAAGGAAGAACGGGAATACCATAAGGATTTATTCGATAGTCCCGAGAGACCATATATCCTTGGCACACCCCTTATCAAAATGGGAGACCCCTCTAACATTAACATACCATGCAACATCGGGCATATGCATATATGGAAAGCTTACATCGATCCTAGATCTCCTATTAACATCATGACTAGGACTTATTACAATTGGGTGATGAAGAAACAACTTGATTTTAGGATGATGCCCAATAAGAATCTGATAAGTAATTTTGTAGGAAGAGTGAAGGAATTGCATGTGATTATAGGCAATCTCACTTATGAGATCGATTTTATGATAGTAGAAGACACTCGTCCGGTGATAGATGCTTGCCTAAGCCAAATAATATTTGGAAAACCATTTTTTGAGGCCACTAGGATGAGTTATGACCCGACTCTAGGGATAGTTAGATTTAAGGAAGAGAATGATGAGGTTGCCTACCAAATGCCCTACAAGATTGAGCAATACTGCCTCCTCTCTAATTTAGGAAAGGAACACAAGCAAGCGGCTTATTATAGGAATGATGAGGATAGACGTATAGGAGTAGAGTATGTGAAGAATAGGATGCTTGGTTTCTACAAAGAATGCTTGCAACTAGGTCCGGAATACAAAACTGGTTTAGAAGACGACCTAGAGAGTGAAACCAATGATGAGGTCACGTAGCAACCCATGACCTTGAGTCTAGCTACAAGACTCGTAAATAAAGAAAAGCGCTTCTTGGGAGGCAACCCATGCTTTGTGTGATTTTTATTTTGTTTAATTGTTATTTGCTTCCGTATGCATGCTTTATTTTTATTGTTGGTAAATCATGTTTCTAAACTAAAAAGTATAAATACTTTACTTTGTTGTTTTGGCCTAGTCTTAACTTCACCTAAAGGTATTTTTGCAAAAGATAAGTGTAAGGGGAAACCCCAAATATGTTTTTAAGAAACAAACCGAACATGATTCTCCACAATATTAAGTGAACATGTATATTCGTATTTGTTAGAGTCAAATGCTTGTATCTAGTCATAATGAAGTTTTGCAGGATTTTCCAGAAAGTAGAACCAAGTTTTTCCAGAAATTTTCCGGAAACTTAACATAAGAATTTCTGCAGATCACTTCTGACGGCGTCACGTGTAAAAATCTGGAAATTTTACCGGTTTTGTTTTTCTAACGGAGTTTTAAAGTTTTTGTTGAATTATTAAGTTTTATAATCTCCAGGAAATCTGCAAACTTCATTCCACAAGCATTATATCTTACTTTGTTTTCTAGGATTTAGTAACTTATATAGATTGCCGCCGATTTTATGCGAGGTTGCTTTGTTTGTTTTCTCAGGATTTACAGGTTATGTATGATAAGAAGATGATTTACATTCTGGAAGGGAAGCTTTGATTGTTCATTTTCTTGGAGGAAGATTAACCTGGCCACCTTATTATCCATACCGAGCGAATCAGGGGAGTATTTGATTTCATTCTTTTTACTTTTTCACTTTTACATTCTTTACTTGAACATTGGGGACAATGTTCATCTTAAGTGTAAGGAGAGGGTAAAATGATGATACCTTACAGATACACTTTCGCTTGAGTTTGTTTGTTTGATAGTAGATGTGTAATAAAACTATGAGAAATACTTGTTAGTTCAATTGTAGTGCCAAATTTAAAATTTTTTACAACATTTAGGAGTGAAACTTTAGCCATAGCAAGAGTCTCATGGATAGGAGATTGTATGACTAGCACATAACCGTATATTCAGAAAAATTTTCCACCCAAATATGTGAGGTTCGCCTTTAGATTTGATAGGAAAAGTATTTACTATTAGTGCTTATGAGTGTACCGGTAGCATTTAGATTCTAGAACTTGCGTTAGTGATGCATCCCGAGACCGCTAGTGAGACTAAATTCGTGTGGTAGGATTTACTACATGATAAGAGGCATTAGGATCACCCTTGTGTTAAACCCCTATCATAATTACTTAACCATTTAAGTCATTTTACTTGGCTAGTTAAGTCAACTAATTTTCCCACACCCTTAGCGTTGTACTCATTTTTAGTACACGAAACCCCTAGTACACCCCTCTGAGCCTATCTTTTCGTTTCTAACTTTAAGCATCTTACTTAAAGGAAAAATTTGTTACACCCCACTTAAATGTACACCCAAATCGCCTTAGCCTTCCGTGTATGCACTCATTTTTAGTGCATTGTTGTTATTTGTTAAACCCTAAGTTAACTATCTAATTGATTACATGGTTGCTAAGTCGAGTCATATCCTTGTACATATTGTTTTGGGATGATTGGGACTCATGGGTAAAGTACTTATTTTATGGAGTAACGGGGAAGAACATCATTTATTACCCCCATATGTACGTTAATCTTAAAAGTACTCCAAGTGTTTTGATTTTCTTAATTCGAGTCATTAGATTAGTTTATTGTAAAGTATGTAAAAATTCAAGTGTAAGGGAAAGTTCCATTCCCTATGATGTATTATTTTGGATGGTATGGTAAAAGTGTATGCAAAAAAAAAATATAAAAAAAAATAAAATAAAAAAGAGAAAAAAACATACGGACTACCATCCCTTTTTATTCTATGTTCATTTTATGTTTTTGTTATTTTCCATTTATTAACTTAAGTCGAGTCTAGTCTTGGCTTAGCAACGCCACATTGTACATGTAATTAACCAAGATTGTTAACTCGCCACCAGTAAAGATTGCCTTTATCCAACAAAACCGTGTATTTCATATCCCTACACCTGACGTTACAACCCTTTAAAAGACCTCTTTGATAGTTTATCCTAGGTGCTTCCGCCATGTGGTGGAAGTTTGATCCTTTCCCAAGCCTATGGTAATCTATTTTGCTATGACAGGTACTGAGAGATATCTTCCATTTTCATGTTGTAATTTATACTTTATTACACCCGAGAGATGTGAGTATCTAAACACTATTTGTGAGGTGCTTGTGTATGACCTCCGTGCTTGTCTTTGGTCTTTAGTGGAACGATTATTTACTGTAATTACTTTTATATTAGTGTTAAATCATCCCTAACTTTTATTTTGACTAGAATAAAAGCGCAGTTGCTTGAGGACAAGCAAATCTCAAGTGTAAGGGTATATGATGAGGCGAAAAATGAACCACTTTTAGGGGGTCATTTAAGCCCGGAATTGAATTTATTTGATCAAATACTGCCCTAAATCATTCCTTTTGTGATTTTAGGTACTTTGGGAGTGAAATCTGGAAAAGGAAGCAATTCGGACGTTTTTGGAGCATAAAAGTGAAGAAAACGCCAAAGTCTTAATTTTCCTTGCTGGGAATAGTAGGTGACGGCGTCAAGAGCAACACCCTGACGGCGTCAAGAGTAAATTGCATGACGGCCCAGTGTAAACATGAAGGCATCACAAGGAAGAGCGCCAATAATTAACACGTGACAGCCTGGAAGAACCTAACACATGACGGCGTCAGATGTAGATCAAGGCAGTCCGATAATTATTTTGGCGGCGAGATGACGGCATCACCTATTTGGTCTTGACGCCGTCAGCCTCAATTTCCTATATATAATTTTCTAATTTTCATTCATAAAAAGAGGAGAAGTTTGGAGAAACCCTAAGGCCGAACATATTACGAATTTTACAGGTTTTTCAAGGGTTTTCAGCCCTTTAAGCCTTACATGTGTAATTGAGATAAGTGTTATTCTAATTCAATCAATATGTCTATGTGTTGGTTGTCTATATCTTGTGCTTGTCTTAATTTCATCATGCTAGGCTAGATCTATCTTGTGTTTGCTTAGATCTAATGAAACCTAGATGTTGATTATGTGTTGATTACTTGTTTATGGTTGTATTAGATGAATGATTTCGATGTTAGGCATAAGAAAACTGGCAGATCTCCAAATGGTAACATGCTTGAACGTCTTAGGAAACATGAGCTGACGTGCACTAGGTTTTATTGGTTGTATTTAATGCATGAGTAAATTCTAATGATCCTATGTTAGGAGCTTCTTAGCCGGCTCGACATAGGAGTGAAGTAGGCACTCATAGGATTGGGGAATTAAGTGCGCCACCCCATGAATGGTATTAAGGAATACAATCCGTCATCCACGCAACTATAACAAGTAATTAATGTGTAAAAGATATCTAGGGAGTAGTGAAATCTAAGTAAACACAATTTCTCCACTTATTGCTCACAACCTTAGTTTAATTTAGTTTTATTTTCATTTCTAGTATTTTATTTTGATTGCATCTTTAGTATTGGGTTAGTTGACTAGCAACTAATTCCGCTCAAATCCTTCAAACCCGAGATTTTTATTTGCTTTCTAAAAAATATAAAAAATACAAAAATAATCATCCCTCGAGAGGTAAAGCCTGGTGCAATCCCTACGCATCACCTTTGGATGAAGTTAAGACTAGGCTAAACAACAAAGTAAAGTATTTTCACTATTTAGTTTTGAAACATGATCTACCAACAATAAAAATAAAGCATGCATACGGAAGCAAATAACAAACACACAAAATAAAAATCACACAAAACATGGGTTGCCTCCCAAGAAGCGCTTTTTCATTATTTACGAGTCTTGTAGCTAGACTCAAGGTCATGGGTTACTATGTGACATCATTGTTGGTTTCACTCTCTAGGTCGTCTCCTATACCAGTTTTGTATTCCGGACCTAATTGCAAGCATTCTTTGTAGAAACCAAGCATCCTATTCATCACATACTCTACTCCCCTACGTCTATCCTCATCATTCCTATAGTAAGTTGCTTGTTTGTGTTCCTTTTCTATATTAGAAATGAGGCGGTATTGCTCAATCTTGTAGGGCATTTGGTAGGCAATCTCATCATTCTCTTCCTTGAATCTAACTATCCCTAAAGTCGGATCATAACTCATCCTAGTAGACTCAACAAATGGTTTTCCAAACACTACTTGGCTTAGGCAATCATCTATCACCGGGCGAGTATCTTCTACTATCATAAAATCGATCTCATAGGTGAAATTACCTATAATCACATGCAATCCCTTCACTCTTCTTACAAAATTACTTATCAAATTCTTATTGGGCATCATCCTATAACCAAGTTGTTTCTTCATCACCCAATTATAATAAGTCCTAGTCATGATGTTTATAGGGGATCTAAGATCGATATAAGCTTTCCATATATGCATATGCCCGATGTTGCATGGTATGTTGATGTTAGAGGGGTCTCCCATTTTGATAAGGGGTATGCCAAGGATATATGGTGTCTCGGGGCCATCGAATAAATCCTTATGATATGCCCGTTCTTCCTTGGTGGGCAACTTATCAAAGTACTCTTCTATAGAACTCTTCTCCCTTATTAACCTCAACTTCCCTAATTTCATACCTAGTCTCGGTTTCTACTTCAACTTCATCTTTGTCACTTTCTTCTATATCCTTAGCTTTTGGTTTAATGGTGACAACATTGACAAAGTGGACATGTTTGGATGATGAGGGGTCCTTAATTTGGATTCCGTTATTGGCGTCCCTAGTGTCCTTCCTAGGTGTAGTTAACGCTTGGTTGTTGAGGGCTTTCAACAAGTTGTTTATCTTATTGGTCATCTCTGTTTGTTGTTGGTTGAATTCGGTTTCAAACCTAGCTATGCGAGCCTCTTGAGATACCATGAACTTAGACATCAATCCTTCAAGATTGTTGGTACCACCATAGTTGTTAGAAGGATTGTTGTTGAAAGTACGGTTGGAGGGTGGACCGTTTGGTTGGTAACGATTAGGCGGATTGGAAGAATTGGCTTGGTTTTGTTTCCACCTAAGGTTTGGGTGATTTTTCCAAGAGGGGTTGTAAGAGTCACCATACGGGTTTGGCTCGGGTTTGAAAGTGTACCACTTATCTCCCGCTTCGTCAGTACGCGAGGATGCGTAGTCCGCAAAAGCTGTTCCGGGGAGTTCCACACAATCACGAGTGTCATGGGAACCACTACATAATTCGCATAAAGAAGTGATTTTGTTCACTTGGCTTGAAGGCTTAGGAGCTTCGTAAGATTTCATGAGAAACTTGACTTGGTCCTCAAGTTCTATGATCCTACGGTCGGGAGTGCTAGAGTTGTTCGAAGGCAAAGATATTGCCTTGACCGTTTTGTTTAAATCACGGGGATCATTTAAACTTTCGTTGTCATAGAGAGCAAGATCTTCTATGAGTTCCCATGATTGTTCCGCACTTAGATCACGTAGCTTACCACCGGCCGATTGGTCAATGGCTTGCCTTGTGGAGAGATCGATATGGTCATAGAAGATTTGGACTTGGAGCCAAAGATCTATGCCATGATGAGGGACTTTTTGGAGTAAGTCCTTGAAACGAGTCCATGCTTCATAAAGAGTTTTATTTTGACGTTGTTGGAACATCAAGATGTCATTCCTAAGCTCGGTAGTTCTCCCCGGTGGGAAAAATTGAGCAAGGAAATGAGTGGTGAGATCATCCCATGAGGTAATGGATCCCGCGGGTAAACGTTCAAGCCATTGGCTAGCTTGATCACGTAGAGAGAATTGGAATAGGCGTAATCGGGTTAACTCTCTAGTTGTAACATCAAGGTTAATAGAATCTATGATTTTAAGAAAGTCCTTGAGATGTTGGTTTGGATCTTCGGAACGAAGTCCATGGAATGCACATCCGCTTTGCACCAACCGGATGGTGTCGGATAGCAAGGTAGGTTAATGGTGTTTCGGTAGCCTTGGTGGCTAGGTCGAGGGTACTCTCCTAAGGTTCGGAGCCTAAGAGGTTGGTTATCTAGTGGTGGGTTTTGTTGTGGTGGGATGACGGGTTCAAAGATGTTACCATCTTCCATGATGTCGGATGGGAAAGTGTTAATACAAATATCGCCTAAAAACATTATTTATATTTTACGATCTTTGCTAAGTTTTGTTAATGACAAAGTATGAACTTTAGCTAAGAGTAAATCATCACTTTAAGTATTTAAGTCTTGTTTAACTAAGATTTACATTTCCTTTTAAACAAAAGATTTTTTTTATTTCTTAAATTAGAAAGTGTCTTGTCACATCACATTTATTTCTTTAAATAGAAATATCACATCACATTTATGGTAAGTTTGTCATTATACATTTATGGAAAGAAAGTGTGTTTGACTAACCATAAGTTTTCTTGTGCAAGTTGTGTTTGACTAGTGTTTATGTGATGTGACCTTGTTTGGTTTGGAAAATTTATTGCAAAACCAACTGCAGCCCTGACGGACCCCTGGGGATACACGGGCGGATCCCTTCTGAGGGGTCCGCCGTATCCGCCAGGCCTGCAGAAGGCTTTGCTATAAATACCAAGCTACAAGTTGATTTTTGGCTTATCACTTAGAGTCATATTTTACACATATTCTCTCATTATACTCAGTAGCTACTAACTTGTGTGATTCTCTTATGTAGCAAAGGAGTTCACATATTCATCTAAGAAGTTACAAGTTTCAACTCTAAGTTGCAAGACTTGTTAGCTTTGTTGTGTATAGACTTTGGTAGTTTATACTTCATGTGTATCTTGTATAGAAGTGATCGGTTAGTATTTTAGGCCTCAAAATACGTAGTGTGTCGGGAGTTGTTGTACCCTTGTAAAAGAACTAACGGGAGTGGTTGTACCCTTGGTAAAGAACTCGACATCTAGCTTAGTGTCGGTAAAAGTATAAGCGACGTTGTAAAGGTTTTCTACGCCGGTGAAAGGAGCTTGTTGATTAGTGCTTATAACTCTCGAGTTGGAAACTCGAGGCATGGATGTAGGGTAAGGAAAAAGAGTCCTTGTAGCTGAACCACGATAAACAATCGTGTTGTGGTTTGATCGTTTCTTTCTTTATCTTTCCTTATTACATGTTGTCTTTTAGTTAGAATTGCTAGTCACATATAAAGCTTTTCAAAGAATTAAACAAGTAAAGTTGTGTTTATATCTCCAAACAAAAGTAAAGCTTTTCAAAGAACTAAACAAGCAAAGTTAGGATCATCACAAGCAAAGCTTTTCAAAGTATGAAACAAGTAAAGTTAGAATTTTTATTCACATGAAAAGCTTTTCAAAGAATCAAACATATAATGTTGTGTTTATATCTTTAAGCAAACGTAAAGTTTTTAAAGAATATTCAAGCTAAAAAGGATTTAAAAAGCGGTAAACTATTCAACCCCCTTCTAGTTTTCCACAATTGGCATCAGGAGCTACGTTACTCAAGATCTTTAAAATAGAATGTATTTTAAAACTTGGATCGATCCATGGATTTTGAAAATCTCAAAGAAGGGCAACCTATTCATAACCCACCGCTATTTGAAAAAGAAAACTTAATTGAATGGAACAGTAATTTTGAAAACTATGTGAAATCAATTGATCAATATCTTTGGCATGTTATTTCTTTTGGTGATTTCAAACCAAAGAAAACAAGGTTTTGAAAACCAAGATAACTATCTTAAACTTAATAAAAATACTAAAGCTAAAACAATGATTTATAAAGCTTTAGCACCGAATATGAAAGAATGTATTTTTGTCAAACGGCTAATGACATTTGGAAAAATATGTTAAACTTTCATCAAGAAATATGTCAAGTCAAAGAAGATCAATTTGATCTCACATATGAATTAGAAGTCTTAGAAATATTAATTGATAGACATTTAGTTGTGATGAATACATGTGCTACTAGTTTAAATGTTTTAAATGAAGGTGCAAGTGAAGATGATTACTCATGTCGAGCTCATAGTGGACTTGCTTACGGTTCATAAAATAACACGGATGAAGATGAAGCCAACCATCCGGTTTGTGTTTCTCAACTAGATAAAACATCAAGCAAGTTACATTTTGAAACCAAACACTTTTGCTTTGAGAAATTTATCCTAGAGTTTTCTAAACTAGAAAATGAGTCTAAACGTTTATGCAACATGGACCTGAACAATGAGTCTTCAAAATCTTTTAAGAATATCTTTGAAAAGGAAATCTTGTTAGAAGATAAAATGTCTAGGATTGAAAGTAATGTTGAAATTGATCTAGAATGTAAATTGTGTCTAGATTACAAACATGAGATTAAAAAGCAAAATGAGAAAGGAAAAATATTATTTAAATTTGATGAAAGCTCAAAATCTCTTGAAAGATTGTTGAGGAGTCAAAGGGTGTTTAAAGATAAAACCGGATTAGGATTTAACTCAAAAGCACCATCAACTAGTAAAACAAAACAAGTAAAATTTGTCTAACCTAAAAGAGAGATTTAGAGATAACTCAATCTCTAATAGAAACTCATGATAAAAAGCTTAAGATTATCATGCTCTATGCTTGTATATGATTATCTAACCTTCTTGGATACATGAGTAATTGAGTTTTAAAGCGTGTCGTCAAACCAAGATTTTACGCGTAGTGTTTATCCTCTTGATAGCATCTCTATGCAATTTAAAAGGTACGCATTACTTCAACTTGACTTTGATTGTCTCTTGTTTCTAGCATTATGTGTTGGAATATGTGTTATTAGTAATACTCTAAAAGTGTTTACCTGCTATTAGTAAGATTAGATTCTATGCAACAAGGAATTTCGTCATTAGTACTAGTGGGAGATATAAGGTGTTTTGGCTCTTTAACCATCAAGAGATAAACACGAGAAACTCTTGAGTGAGTCTCACTTAACTCTTGCTTACAAATGAGCTAACTAAGAATTTCCTAAGTGTTAAAATGTCTAACACTTTTGTGATGCTTGCAAAACAAACCTTTGTTAAACAACATTCTCAAACACCATACTTTGAGTCTTAAATTATGTTTTACTTCAATCATTCCTTTATGATAATTTCACATAAAACACACAAGGTGAAATAAATCACATTAGCATACATTAGGATGTGTGGAAGAAAATGAGTTTTCAACATCTAGGATTTACACATCAAATATGACACTTGGTTTTATGATGTTGTACCTCTTGGACTTTTTCAAAACAAGTAGAGTTCATAGTGTCTTAAGTAAGAAAACCCAAAGAGTCGAGGAGTCGTTGAGTATAACATTTAACGAGTGATCTTCTCCTTCTAAGATATCATCTTTGGTAGATGATGACTTAGTCGAAAGTCTAATGATGGCAAGATAAGTATGTTATGTAAAACATTAAGGATAAAAGTACAAAATAACATCTTCTCACCTTGAGTCAAACATTGAATCAAGCAAAATTGACATAAGTTATAAAACTTGATTTATAGGTCATAGTTGTGTCTAAACAAATTCAATAAAAAAAGTTTTTGGAATTTAGAGTAAAACAACTAGTGAAACAAAATAGATGTTTCGAAGTAATCATGTGATTATAAGTGTCAATATTTGAAAGTAGTTTTGATAATAAAAGCAAGCTCCAAAAGCAAGGGATTTTAACTTAAAGACATTCCTAGTTACTCTCTTGTTCTCAATGGTTAGGTTATTGATGACTTATCAAGAATGAGATTAGTAAATCCATAGGTAAAACTAAACATAGAGAAATGTTCGGAAGACTACTTGTTCTCATAACAATTAGATCCAACATTATGTTTAGCATTTATTTATGTGCTCATGTTAAAGAAGATCCTTAAACAACTCTTTAGTTGAGCTTGTTTGGATACATCATAAGGTATTACACAACTAGGATTATGGTATCCCAAAAGAACGGGAATAGAAACCATAGTGTATTCCAAATGGAATTATGCCGGTAATAAGTTGATAAGAAAAGCATAAGTGGTACTTGCACTTTTATACTTACTTACCCAATGACTCTCCAAAACACGTAAGGTTCTCAAATTAGTTTCGGATGGAGAAGCGCATTAACAAGCTCTGCTTGAACAAGCAAATACGTATCAACAACGGAATTCTTTTATCAACATTGTTATCTCTTCAACAAAGGAAGCATCGACTTCAGCGACAATTCAATCCATTATGTTCTTAATTGACATATTGTGATCCATCATCATCGTCTTGGTAAAAATGTTCATTGAGGAACATCTTAACTAAGAAAGTCGTATACGTTAACCATTCTATCAACGTTTTCACAAAACCTCTTGAATGAGAAGCATTCATCATCTCTAGGCTTAGTCAAGGACTCATAAGACCTAAAACCTTAGTTTTGAACATTAGGATAAAACCACAAAAATCAAGACAATCCCTTTTGAATTTCTCCCTGCAGTTCCCACGGAACCCTCAGACCATACGGGCGGAACCCTCCCTTTGGTTCCGCCTGGTCCGCCAAATCTGCAGGATGTTTTATTTTTAATTTCAAAACCAAACACCTCTTTACTCACAACTCCAACTTACCATGAGCCCATAAGATTCATAAAATGATCAAAACTTCAAGCATCTTCCTCATAACCTTTCATCACTCAAACCTCAAACAACCAATGTGAAATAAGAAACTGAGTTATCCTTTGTCCTATCAATATCGAGTCATCCACCATTTCCATGCCCTCAAAGAAACCAAGAGTCAATATCATCTTCACCAATAACTCCACCTAGTCATCTTCACAAGAAGATTCCACAATGTAACCAAACAAGTGTGTCATCCCCACTATAACCTAACCTATTAAGATTAAACCACCTTTCATGATACATAAACCTATGTTCACCTTTGTGTCACTCTTTGAAACAAAGGGCAATTGTCATATCCATACTCTCATTAACATATTTTTCTATGTCGTCAAAAGTCAAGTGAATTTCATTATGAAATGCGTCTCTTCCACTTTCTAGCAAGTGAAGAACACAAAGAAGATATCCAAGCTTTAAGTGTTGTCAAGAAATCACCACCTCATTTCACATATCCACTCTCGGTCTTCAACCATACTTTACCACCGTTCACCACATTGTTAAAACAAATGAAAAACATCATTAAAACATCACTTGCATTATAAAACGTTTTTTTTTTTTGGCATCAAAATGAGTCAAGATTAACTTCACCTCCACATTGTTTTCATATAGGCACACACTAGAACATACACATTACAATAGTCATTTACTTAGACTAAAATGAGAAATTTTGATTTTCTAGGAATCATCATGCCTCCTCTAAGTCACTACCACTACAAGGACACCATCAAGTACCTACCCAAACACCACAAAACCAAAGGTCTTACTCAAACTCAAATTGTTGTTTTCAAAGCCTTAGAAAAATGATATGTCCATAAGGGTAGAACCATTGATTCATCCTTCTTAAAAGGTACAAACCTCTACACGGAATTTGCCACAATCAACTTTGAGTGTCTCTTAGAAATCGACGAGCCTATTTGTTCTAGGTTCATTTTAGAATTCTATGCATCCGTCACCCTCTCCAAGGATGAGTATGGTCGCATGTCTATAAACTTTAGGGCTAGTAGTCATCAATACTCCTTCACTCTCGAGGAGTTTGCTCAAATCCTAGGTGTCCCAAACCATGGTACTTGCATCTACTCCGATTTGCACTCCCTCTCAACTCTTAACACACTCTTTGACCACATCTATCCATATGATACCCCTCTTGTGTCCAAAGATGAACTTCGTGACCACCTCTTCATTAGGACCACCAACACTAGGAGAACTAGAACCGGAAATGAGGTCATTAAGGACCCATATGGAATGGAATTCAATGAACATAAGCCCCAATTCAAGAAATGGGAAGAACTCTTTAGAGCCAACATAATTAGCACCATAGGAAACCGGGATCACATCAATATTTTCCTTTGCTACATGCTCTGCTCCTTGTCCGTTAAGCAACCCTTCAACCTTGCCTACTACATGACCAAGAGAATGACAGACACTCCCGTGCAAGGCACAATGTCTATGCCGTATGGAATGATCTTGACCCGTCTCTTTAGGTTCATCTCTCCCATTCCATCAACTCCTAGAGGTCTTCACCTAGACTACTCTCTCATTCCACACGCTTTTGTCCCACTAAGTGATAGGAGAATCTACAAAGCCCAAGGTAAAAAATTTCCAACTTTAGGCTTTGGCCAACTCTAGGCTCCCACCTCTAGAATACATTTCCCAACTTTCGGATATTCCAAATGAGTCGGCGGAGTTCAAGCAAACAAAGGGGATGTTCAAAAACATCGAGAGATTTCTTGGAAAGCTCAAGAAGAAGATTGACCGTCTATGAGAGCGGGTGTGTAGGAGTGTTTGGCACTAGGTGCTATGATGCGTGGGAATCGCAACAGGCTTTACCTCTCGAGGGATCTCGAGAAGCTTACAACCCCCACCAGGCAGTGTACCTGATTGTTGTAGTATAGTATAGTGACAAGTACCGGGGGATTGATCGTTCAGCTTAGGAATAATGTCGCTAGGATTAGAAAGCCTAAATACTAGTTCTAAAGGTGAGGGATGATTATTTTTGTGTTTTTATATTTTATGGAAAGCAAGTTAAAATCTCGGTTTTTGGAAGAGTGGGCGGAATTAGTTGCTATTCAACTAACCCAAAACTAAGATGCAATCAAAATAAAATACTAAAAATGAAAATAAACTAATTATACTAAGGTTGTGAGCAGTAATTGGAGAAAATGTGTTTACTTAGATTTCACTACTCCCTAGATATCTTTTACACGTTAATTACTTGTTATAATTGCATGGATGACGGATCGTATTCCTTAATACCATTCATGGGGTGGCATACATAACTCCCCAATTCTATGAGCTCTTATCTCCTCCTACACCATGCCCAGCACATCTATAGGGATTGTAAATAGTGGCTCATGCATTAAATACAACCAATAAAGACCTAGTACGCCTCGGTTCATGTTTCTTAAGACGTTCAAGCATGTTACCATTTGGAGATCTGCCAGTTTTCTTAAGCCTAACATATAAATCATTCATCCATAACAAGAATAAACAAGTAATCAACACATAATCAATATCTAGGTTTCATTAGATCTAAGCAAACACAAAGGAGATCTAGCCTAGCATAATTGAATTGAGACAAGAACAAGATATAGACAACCAACACATAGACATATTGATTGAATTAGAAGAACACTTATCTCAATTACAATGCAAGGTATCAAGGGGTTGGAACCCTTGAAAAACCTGTAAAAGTTGCACCAAAATCGTACTTAGGGTTTCTCCCAAAACTTATCTCCTTTAAATGTGAAAAATTAGAAAACTATATATAGAAAAACATGTCTGACGGCGTCAAGAGTAATCTTGTGACGCCGTCACCTCGCCGCCAAAACTCTCCTCGGACTGCCTAGATCTACTTCTGACACTGTCAAGACTTAGACACTTCCAGGCCGTCATGACTCTTTTACTCTTGACGCCCTTCTCACGTGACGCCGTCAAAACTCTACTGGGTCGTCATGGAAATTCATGAAATTTGCTCTTGACGCCGTCAAGGATTTGCTCTTGATGCCGTCACCCACTGTTCCCAGCTTGGAAAATTAAGACTTTTGGCGTTTTCTTCACTTTTATGCTCCAAAAACATCCGAATTGCTTCCTTTTCCAGATTTCACTCCCAAAGTACCTAAAATCACAAAAGGAACGATTTAGGGCAATATTTGATCAAATAAATTCGGATTCGGGCTTAAATGACCCCCTAAAAACGGATCATTTTTCGCCTCATCATGCTATTTGAACAATTTGGTCGTTTAAACATTACGTGTTATGTATTTGTGTGTTGGTAAGATATTTGGTACTATTTGGAACTTTTAGGAACTAACAATGATGCAAGAAGACAACATTTGGCAAGTTGCCAAATTTTCATGTTTATGAAATTTTCACTATGTATAGTGAAATTCTCAACCCCCCCGGTCAAAGTCCTATGGTATGTGTGTTTACATGTCCAATTTTTGCATTACCTAACCAGATATGCATTGTCTTTTTGATTTTAGGAGTTTTCGAAAAATTTGAAAAACGTCTCGCGGGTAAAAAATGCAGACTGCCAAGTTTTTCAGGACTGGCGGATCTGGCGGCACCCTAGATTGGGTTCCGCCAGTGAAATTTCTGGGCAACCCAGAAATGGCGCAACGGACCAGACGGAACCCAAAATAGGGTTCCGCCTGTGTATCGCGAGGGTTCCGCCAATCACCTGTAGAAAATTTTTGTCATTTTTCTTAAGTTCAAAACTTGTAAAGTGTCAAACCATTTTCTTTAGTGAGAAACATCTTCCCTTACCTCCAATAACCATATTAGGACAACTCTCACTCACTAAAACAATTAGGAAGTCACTTCCCGCCAAAAGTTCAAATTCAAACATAACTAACCCAAGGAACCCTTTTAAAGGATCCTTCAAACCATTGAAACATTTTCAACCAAATCACATCCTATGATCACAAAGCATTGAGTGCATATGTTGGTCTTTCACTCCACCCTATTCCATTGGATTGACATCAAATGATGTGACAAGTTCATGAAAATCATTTGATACCTCAATCTTTGAATGGTAGAACATCAAATCTAAACACCCCTTCCCACAATTCTTTTTAAGTTTGATCACTTTAGAATACCCCAAAACTCACACCAACACCATTACTTCTAGTTTTCCACAATTGGTATTTGAGATTGAGAGAATCAAACACCTCATCCGAATCACCAAGCTAAAACGACTAGGATTAGTGTTAAACCTTGTTGCTTCAACAAAACCATCAAATCAAGCTCATCACTTGACATTTCTTCACCTATCCAAAACTTCCTTAACCTTACTACCTCAACATCATATTCAATACCTTGCAACATCAACATGACCACTATTCAAGATTTCCTCAATCTTGCTACTCCAACATCCTCTCCCAAACATGGCAATACAAACATATACACTTTTCAACCATCAAAAACTTTTTCAACCATCGATCACCAACACTTACACCAATGGAACTTTTCCATACACCACCAACATCACCACATCCACTATTGGAAACTTTTGAAAACCTATAACCTAAACCATCAAGCCCTCCATCATTTGTCACTTTTTGACACCATTGCCGAAACGGAAACCCAACAACAACCAATATTTCAACCAACTGAGTCATTGGATGATGCACCTCATCCATCGTCATTGCTTGAGAGTTTGGCTTACCATTATGTTAGACCCTAAACTTTTTTTTGATCAAGTTCATACACACCTACAATCATTTGTGTTTCACCCCATTTACAAAAACCTTCATGGTAATCCTTCCGGAGAACCAAGCTTCCATCACTTTGTTCAACGACAACAACCACAAGAACCTTCCCAACACTTTGAATCTCTATTTTCTTCGTATAAGAAAATAGAAGCATCTCAATGATCTTTCACCAAGACCAACAAAACCACCACCTTTCACAAATGAATAACCAAGGTCATTGCTTGACCAAAATGAGTCTTTTGACCACAACCAAACACCACAACAAGAATATCACCACCCAAAACCATTGTTGTCTCACCTTATCTACAAAGACATCCATGATCCTCTAAACAATGAAATGAGGTTTATCCTAAACCACATTGTGCAACGTCTCAAGTTTAGAGTTTCCAAAATGAAACAAAACCGTTTCTTTTGGAAAATGTTGCTCATTAAAACCAACAAACCAAGTTTAGAGCACCAACACCACCTCAAGTTTAGAGTCTCCAAAATGAAACTAAACCGTTTCTTTTGGAAAATGTTTCACCATTTAAAGCAACAAACCAAAACCGTGTCACCTCCACAACATTCAAAACAAAACCCGCTACACCCTCCAACACACATTTTCATCCTTAAACAACCTTAGCCTTGTTTTTGGAAAATGTTTCTCATTAAGGAAAATGATGATTTCATTGTAGCTTTTTATGTTCTTATTTTATTTTTAGTTTTCCTTTATTTTTAGAAGTAGAATGGTGTCATCCAAATTTCTTGTCTTTGACTCTTTAAGAGTCAAAATTCTACATGGAATGAATTTCATTCTACTACAAGGTGTGCATTGTTTGTTGACCATTTAGGTATAATAAGTGAACTATACCTTGCTATGGTAGCATACATATATCTTGTGTTTTAGAAACTAACCTTTCTTTTTGTAGGATCATTATCCATGTTTTCCTTCCTTGATACTCCATTTAGGGGAGTAATATTCAAGGGGGAGCATGAGTGTTGCATTATTCCACTTCACAACTCTTAGTTGTGTTCTAGACATGAAATGCTTTCATGACTTGTCTTGTGCGGCAACTAACCTTTTTCTTGTAGGTTCAAAATCCATGTCTCCTCTCTTGGCACTCCATTTAGGGGGAGTATTATCCAAGGGGGAGCAAGTGCTTACTTCCACTTCGCTACTCTTTTTTTTTTGTTTCGACAAAAAGGGGGAGAATTTATATGTAAACTTGTTTCAAATTTTTTTTTTTGCGTATCACATCATCTTGGAAAAAACAAGTTTTTATACTAACTTTATAAGACTTAACACTCAAACTAGTGACTTACTTATAAATAAAGTTTATGTTTTGTCATCAACAAATAGGAAGAGATTGTTAATACAAATATCGCCTAAAAACGTTATTTATATTTTACGATATTTGCTAAGTTTTGTTAATAACAAAGTATGAACTTTAGCTAAGAGTAAATCATCACTTTAAGTGTTTAAGTCTTGTTTAACTATGATTTACATTTCCTTTTAAACAAAACATTGTTTTTATTTCTTAAATTAGAAAGTGTCTTGTCACATCACATTTATTTCATTAAATAGAAATATCACATCACATTTATGGTAAGTTTGTCATTATACATTTATGGAAAGAAAGTGTGTTTGACTAACCATAAGTTTTCTTGTGCAAGTTGTGTTTGACTAGTGTTTATGTGATGTGACCTTGTTTGGTTTGGAAGATTTATTGCAAAACCAACTGCAACCCTGACGGACCCCTGGGGATACACGGGCGGATCCCTTCTGAGGGGTCCGTTGATTGGTCCCAAAGCAGTCAGATATTATTGACCAAGGTAAATAAGTCAAAGACAGCCTCGTTCCAATTCTCCGGTGATAGTATAGTGTTTCCCCGGGTCGTTAAAGTCCCAGCGAGATTGAAATGGTGTCGTTTGAAATCGTTTATGAGTGAGTGGCACTGAGGACAGTAGCCCAGATGATGTGGAATTGAATTTGCTACTGTTATTTTGGTATTTGTACACAGATATAATATTCACAAAAATCAGATATACAGGGATATGCACAAATTCATAATTAAGATTCACGCAATCGGACTGAAAAAGTGGGTTTTGGTAATTAACAAACTACAGGGGGTGCTTTTGAACTTTTTGAAACTTAAAATAAAAAAAAATTGAAAATGAAAATGAAATTATAAAAGTGAATATTTTAATATTTAAATATTATTTAATTAATAAAACTAATTAAAATATAATTTAAATCCTAATTTAAATTAACTAATAATTATAAGTATTACAAATTAAAATAAAAATTTGCAAAAATAATTTATAAACTTAAATTTGAACTTGAAGAAAGTATAAAAAATAAAAATAAATATTTTTTTCTTTTTATGATTTTTTATTAATTAAAAACTAGTTAACTTAATTAAACTAATTAAATTAATTTAAATTACAATTAACAATAAATTAACTTAGAAAATTATAAGAAAATTTATAAAATTACTTAACCATCACAGGAATCCTACAAAATTATAAAAACCTCTAAAAATTATATTTAAGACTATTCCACTAATTAATTACCTTTAAATTAACTTAAGTCTAATTTAAATAATTAAAATAGGAAAAATGGAATGAACAGTAGAAACTAAAAATTTATTTTCTAAAAGTCTATTATACTATATTAGAGCTAGGAAAAATATAAAAACTAGGTTATGCTTTATAAAAACTAAATATGCTATTTAATACTTAATATTAATTAATAATTAAGAAAACTAGTATTAAATTTAATAAATACTAAATGACATAATAAAAATCTGAAAAATTTACTAAAAAATACTTTACTATATAAGGTAATTAATAAAAATATAAAAATACTAAGTACTTAATAAAAATCTAAAAATGAAAAATAAAATTTAAATTAAATTAAATAGAAACTATCACTTAATATTAAATTGGTTTTTCTTGGATTTTCTTTTACAAACTTACTTTACTACTAAAAATAGAAAACTTTTGTGAAAACACTTTTGAAATCAGCTTATAAATAAGCAGTAGCACCCCCTTTTGCTTATCAGTTGACTTTGGTTGACTGAATGCACAAATAAGCACAAATGACTTTGGGTGGGGTCCACAATGATGGAAATGGGTACAAATAAGCTATACTGACTCAAATAAGCCAGAAACAACTAGCAATGATCACAAATAAGCAGTATGAGAGCAAATAAGCACTTGAGCAAACTGAATATAAACACAGAATAAGGACAGACTTAATGGTGGATTTCAGGTGGGGTCCACTTGGTCCTAGGTCAAACTAAGGGTCAATCCTTACTCCCTGGTAGGAGGGGGTTGGGAAAAACCAAATGGAACCTCTGGGGCCCACTGAGTTGGCGAGAAATCACCACCAAAGTTGGTGGTGTGGTGGTGGTATGCTGGTGCAGGTGAAAGGTTCTTCCCTGCAGCTCAGTTCAAGGGCTTGTGGAGCCCACACAAAAAAATCACAAAAATAACACAACTATGGGAAACTAAAGCTGAGGTGGGGGACTTTGAGTACAAGAATTTTCAGACCTTGATTCCTAACCATAAATTCATAAAAATCTTCCAAGTTTTGATTTTTTTTTTTTTTTTTTTTTTTTTTTTTTTTTTTTTTTTTTTTACCAAAGCAAATTTTGACTTTTTGAAAGTTCCACCTAAGTTGACTAATATGAGATTTATCCTTACTAAACTGATTAATTGTGACTTAACAAGCTAAAAGGAAACTAGAATTGTTGATAGTGATCACTAATGAGCTAGTACACAAAGATTTGAGTGCCAAATCCCTCACAGTTAACTGTGAGGGCAAAAGGAATTGGATTTTGACTTTCTTACTCTATTACACTAAATGTTAAGTTTGGTTTGAACTGATTTGATACTGAGAAATATTTTTCAACCAAAGTTAACCAACAAAACCCTCAGGATCACAATGAAATTGCTAAATCTAAACACCCCTTAATACACAGTTATGAAAGACTTTTAATGAGTTTCACTTATTAAGCATACAAATCTGTTTCCAAACTCTTAAATATGATTCCCTAAGATGATTAAAACTCAGAAACACAGGTTACATACACTAACTCACAAGAAAACAAGATATGGCTATTTAGGCAGTTTGAACAAAGATTATGGTTTAACAAAAGATAACTAATTATAAGCTACTAATTTTAACACACAATCTAACTAAACAACAACTAATAGACACAAATTACACACAACAACAATCAATCACAGAGATCAATAGATATTAAGATTTTAGAGAAATTTCAAAATGAGCAAGTCTTACAAGATTACCCTCAGCATGAACAGAGGGTTTTCCTATGAAGCCTATCTTTAGATAGGCAAATTCCAGCTCCAATCTTGCTCACCAATCCTTCTCAGTACCTGAAAACAAGTTATGAACAAGACAGTTGACCGAAATTGACTTTTTTGCCTTTTGAGTATTTTCTACTAATACTGGATTTTGATTGTTTCTAAAGCTTCAATAAGCTTTTAGGGAACCTAAGTTGCCTATCTCAGTCCATGAATCTTGCTTCAAGTCACAATTGAGCTACTTGAGAATTTGAAAAATTAAGTAAAATGCAGAAACATGAAACAGACTGAAACTTATAATTTTATAATTCCAAAAGTTTAACAATACAACCAAACAGCTACTACAATGCTTTAATTAAAAGGATTACAACTGAATTTGAAAACTAATTTAATTTCGACACTAATTATCACTAAAAAAAACTACACACTGCTTCCTTGCACTCTTCTGCTTTATATAGCCCTCTCCTAGGGTTCCTTGAACATCTCTGATCATTTCCCACACCTTTTCTGAGCCATTGGATCACTGCATTTTCAGGCAAGGGGTGGCACGTATTTTTGGCGGGAAAGTTTGTTTGGACGTTTTCAGGCAAGGGGTGGCAACATTAAATGTGATGTGAGGGTAGGTATAGTGGGTTGTGGGGAGGTGATGATGAGTTTGCAAGTGGTGGTGGTGGGCTTGTAAAACCATGGTGGTATCCTGGTTTTGGCTGTGGAGAGGGAAAGGGGAAAGGTTTGACCGGTATTTGACCGGGGTCAAACCTTTGACCCTGGTATTATTACTTTGGGGTGGTGTGAGCTGGATCATGCTTTGGGCCTGAAATTTAGGATAGGGAAAGTGGGCTTGTGGGAATGGACTTGGGTTTAGGAGTAGTATTATTGTTTTAGGTCCGGTTTGGTTTTTAGTTATCACAAGGACTAAATTTGCAATTCACCGAAAGTTGAGGGGTGTGAAGTGGAAATTTTCCAAAGTGTTCCCAAGGGTGTATTATGCCAAAGTATGAATAGTACATGGACCAGAGTTGACTTTTCCATTTAATTTTCACCAGGGACTAAAATTGCCAAACTTTCAAACTTTAGGGACCATTTATGTAATTTTCACCAAACTTTCCACCAAGGACCAATCCTGCAATAAAAGGTTAGTGCAAGGACAAAATTTGTTTTTCTCAAAGTTTTTCATATCTCAGGGACCATTTTTGACAATTTTCAAAGTTCAGAGACTAAACTTGACATTTTATGAAATTTTTCACCAAAGGACTAAATGTGTAACTTTTTGATTTAAAAGGACCTTTGGTGACTTTTTCAAGTTTTTAGAATAACTAGGGACTAGATTTGACAACTTTTGAAAGTTGGGGGACTGAAACTGCCAATTTGCAAACTTTGTGCGTTTTTCATCTGTTTTTGATATTTTTGCATTTGAAATATGTAAAACACTTTCCTGGGATATTTTCACTATTTTGGTTCAATATTGAGTGTTTTTATATGTTTTGGCAGTTCAGAAATGGTAAAAATGATGAGTATTTACACACTCATCATCCGCCGTATCCGCCAGGCCTGCAGAAGGCTTTGCTATAAATACCAACCCACAAGTTGATTTTTGGCTTATCACTTAGAGTCATATTTTATAAATATTCTCTCATTATAGTCAGTAGCTACTAACTTGTGTGATTCTCTTATGTAGTAAAGGAGTTCACATATTCATCTAAGAAGTTACAAGTTTCAACTCTAAGTTGCAAGACTTGTTAGCTTTGTTGTGTATAGACTTTGGTAGTTTATACTTCATGTGTATCTTGTATAGAAGTGATCGGTTAGTATTTTAGGCCTCAAAATATGTAGTGTGTCGGGAGTTGTTGTACCCTTGTAAAAGAACTAACGGGAGTGGTTGTACCCTTGGTAAAGAACTCGACATCTAACTTAGTGTCGGTAAAAGTATAAGCGACGTTGTAAAGGTTTTCTCCGCCGGTGAAAGGAGCTTTTTGATTAGTGCTTATAACTCTCGAGTTGGAAACTCGGGGCGTGGATGTAGGGCAAGGAAAAAGAGTCCTTGTAGCCGAACCACGATAAACAATCGTGTTGTGGTTTGATCGTTTCTTTCTTTATCTTTGCTTATTACATGTTGTCTTTTAGTTAGAATTGCTAGTCACATATAAAGCTTTTCAAAGAATTAAACAAGTAAAGTTATGTTTATATCTTCAAACAAAAGTAAAGCTTTTCAAAGAACTAAACAAGCAAAGTTAGGATCATCACAAGCAAAGCTTTTCAAAGTATGAAACAAGTAAAGTTAGAATTGTTATTCACATGAAAAGCTTTTCAAAGAATCAAACATATAACGTTGTGTTTATATCTTTAAGAAAACGTAAAGTTTTTAAAGAATATTCAAGCTAAAAAGGATTTAAAAAGCGGTAAACTATTTAACCCCCCTTCTAGTTTTCCACACAAAGAGTTACGAACAAAAACAAGAAGAAATAAGATAGACTAAAGAGAACCTAAAAATAAAAATAAAATCTTACTAGAAAAGAATCTAGCAAGTAGACCTAATAAAAAGAAGTTCTAACCTAGACAATAACTATTCCCCGGGCTGCAGCGCCAAAAACTTGGTACGTAGGGATTGCACCAGGCTTTACCTCTCGAGGGATATCGAGAAGCTTACAACCCCCACCAGGCAGTGTACCTGATCGATGTAGTATAGTATAATGACAAGTACCGGGGGATTGATCGTTCAGCTAGGAATAGTGTCGCTAAGATTAGAAAACCTAAAGACTAGGTCTAGAGATGAGGGATGATTCTTTTTGTATTTTTATATTTTTATGAAAGCAAGTAAAAATCCCGGGTTTGAAGGAGTTTGGCGGAATTAGTTGCTAGTCAACTAACCCAATACTAAAGATGCAACCAAAATAAAATACTAAAAATGAAAATAAACTGAATTAAACTAGAGTTGTGAGCAATATGTGGGAGAATTGTGTTTACTTAGATTTCACTACTCCCTAGATATCTTTTACACGTTAATTACTTGTTATAGTTGCGTGGATGACGGATTGTATTCCTTAATACCATTCATTGGGTGGCGTACTTACTTCCCCAATCCTATGAGCGCCTACTTCACTCCTATGTCAAGCCGGCTAAGAAGCTCCTAACATGGGATCACTAGAATTTGCTCATGCATTAAATACAACCAATAAAACCTAGTACACATCGGTTCATGTTTCCTAGGACGTTCAAGCATGTTACACAATGGAGATCTGCCAGTTTTCTTAAGCCTAACATTGAAATCATTCATCCAATACAACCATAAACAAGTAATCAACACATAATTAACATCTAGGTTTCATTACATCCAAGCAAACACAAGATAGATCTAGCCTAGCATGTTGAAATCAAGACAAGCATAAGATATATTCAAGTAACACATAGACATATTGATTGAATTGGAAGAAGACTTATCTCAATTGAACATGAAAGGATTCAAGGGGTGAAAACCCTTGAAAACACTGTAAATATGACCTAGGGTTTACAAAGTTCGGCCCTAGTTTTCTCCACACAAGTTCCTCTCTTATGAATGAAAAATAGAAAACTAAATATAGATTTTGATGGGTGATGGCGTCAAGAACAAAAGTCTGACTCCGTCATCTCGCCGCCAAATAGTTTCTCGGACTGCCCAGATCTGGGTCTGACGCCGTCATGTATACTCCTTATGCAGGCCGTCACCAAAATTTGTCTTGACGCCCTTGTTGTAACGCCGTCAGGATTTCACTGGGTCGTCATGGTTTTTACTCTTGACGCCGTCAGGATCTTTTTCTTGACGCCGTCAGGTACTGTTCTCAGCATGGAAAATTAAGTCTTGCCTTTCTTCACTTTTATGCTCCAAAAATGTCGGAATTGCTTCCTTTTCCAGAATTCACTCCCAAAGTACCTAAAATCACAAAAAGAACGATTTAGGGCAATATTTGATCAAATAAATTCAATTCTGGGCTTAAATGACCCCCTAAAAGTGGTTCATTTTTCGCCTCATCAACATGGGATGCTCAAATTCCCAGTAGAAGGAGGCATTGTCACCCTCTACAATACCACTGTGTCACCTAAAGAATGCAACACGGTGACAAGTGAGACGGCGCACATTCCAGAATAGCACGCAGCTAAAGTGTCAAACCTGAAGGTCGCAATTCACCCTGATTACCCGGATTAGGAGGTATCAATTGGGGGGTCGCTGTCTGACAAAGGCACAGCGGCTATGTGCACACTCTTGCAAAGGAACCTAGATATCTTTGCGTGGGAACAAAAGCACATGACTGGCGTGCCACGATCTATTACAGAGCACAAGCTGAAAATCAGACAAGAATACCCTCCAATACGGCAGAAAAAGCACGGCCAGGCTCCAGAACGCGCAAAAGCTATCCTAGAGGAAGTACACAAGCTGGTAGACGCAGGAATCATACGGGAGGCCTACTACCATGACTGGATCTCCAATCCAGTGATGGTAAAAAAGAGTGATGGCAGCTGGAGGATGTGCGTAGATTTCACTGATCTCAACAAAGCATGTCAACAAGACTGCTACCCGCTACCAGAGATAGATTGGAAGATAGAATCTTTGTGCGGATACCCCTTTAAATGGTTCCTAGACGCATACAAAGGGTACCACCAAATTCAGATGGCCAAGGAAGACGAGGAGAAAACAACCTTTCACACAAGTCAGGGGGTCTACTGCTACACAAAAATGCCCTTTGGCCTAAAGAATGCGGGAGCCACTTACCAGCAGTTGGTAGACAATGCATTTGAGAAGCAAGTGGGCCGTAACCTGGAGGTTTACGTTGATGACCTTGTCATAAAGAGTCATACTGAAGAAGAGTTGGTGCGCGACATTGAAGAAACATTCAAAACACTAGGGAGGATCAACATGAAGTTAAATCCCAAGAAGTGCACTTTTGGCGCTACAGAAGGCATGTTTCTCGGATATTTGATAGAGCCTGATGGCATTAAGCCATGCCCAGAAAAAACAAAGGCTGTCGTCCAACTCCCTTCACCATGCACATTGAAAGAGGTCGAGTCCTTGTATGGAAAATTAGCTGGGCTGAATCGATTCTTGTCCAAATCAACGGATAAGTCACTCCCTCTCTTTAAAACACTCACGAAGTGTATAAAAAAGGGAGATTTTCGTTGGACTGCGGAAGCGGAAGAAGCTTTTCAACAGCTTAAGCAACATATAGCAGTGCTTCCCACACTCGTCGCACCCCGACCAGGGGAAGAATTGATCATGTACTTGTCTGCAACTCATGGAGCAGTCAGCGCGGTGCTATTGACAGATAGGAACTCCGTACAAACACCAGTATACTTTGTAAGCAAAGCACTCAAGAAGACAGAGATTAACTATACCGCAATGGAAAAATTGGTCATAGATTTAGTATTCGCAGCTAAAAGACTGCGCAGATACTTTCAAGCACACCCAATAGCAGTGATCACGGACCAACCTATCAAGTAAGTTATCTCTAAACCTGACGCATCGGGACGGCTACAAAAATGGAGTGTGTTATTGAGCGAGCATAACATCTCTTATAGACTACGCACTGCGATTAAGGGGCAGATATTAGCCGACTTCATCATTGAGAAACCAGATACTGATACTCCACCTCCAAAAAGCGAGGTAGAACTATAAGAACCATGGGTTCTATTCACGGACGGATCTTCGTGCGTGGATGGGTCAGGCGCAGGCCTTATCCTCACCAACCTAGAAGGAATATAATTCACTTACACACTGCGTTTTGAATTCACAGCCACAAACAATGCGGCAGAATATGAAGCTCTAATTGCTGGATTACGCATTGCAACTCGAATGGGTGTACGCAACCTAGAAGCAAATGTCGATTCCCGATTAGTAAGCAATCATGTGTTGGGTGAATACGTGGCTAAAGAGGAAAACATGATCCAATACCTCAACAAGACCAAATCTCTAATCCAGAATTTTGACAGGTTCACCATTAAACAAGTTCCTAGAGGAGAAAACAGGAAAGCCGATGCACTGAGCAAGATCGCATCTACAAGCTTTGCGCACATGTCAAAACAAGTATTGGTGGAGACATTGAAGAACAAATCCATCTCGGAGATGGAGATATCCACGGTGATAGAAGAGCAGGATCCTACGTGGATGACACCTATCATCGAATTTATAAGCAAGGGGACATTACCCCAGGAGCAGAAGGGCGCTCGACGGATACGGCGCACAGCGCAGAGGTTTGAACTTCGAGATGGTATCCTATATCGACGTTCATTTCTACAACCATGGCTTCGGTGCGTCGGACCTCTCCAGGCAGATTACGTACTCCGAGAGATCCACGCCGGTTCATGTAGTATGTATTCAGGACCACGGTCCGTTGTAGCACGAGCCTTGCGGTCAGGATACTATTGGCCTACTATGCATCGCGATGCGCGGGAAATGATAAAGAAATGTAGCGACTGCTAGGTCCATAGACCCATCCCGTGCCGACAACAACAAGAGCTAACGCATATCACTTAACCATAGCCATTCTACAAATGGGGTATCGATATCGCAGGTCTCTTCCCTGTCGCGGCAGGAGGACTAAAATTCCTCATTATGGCCATACATTACTTCACTAAGTGGATTGAGGCAAAAGCAGTAGCAACTATCACGGGCAACCAGGTAAAACACTTTGTTTGGGAGAACATTTTATGCCACTTTGGATTAACTGGAGAAATTATTTCGGACAACGGAAAACAATTATGTGATAATCCGTTCAAGGACTGGTGCGCGCATCTAAATATTACACAACACTTTGCGTCAGTTAAGCACCCACAAACCAATGGTTTGGTTGAGCTCGCGAATCATAGTCTGTGCGAAGGAATTAAAGCGCATCTTGACAAACACAAAGAAAGATGGGTGGATGAATTGCCGCATGTTTTATGGGCGCACCGCACAACAATCAAAGTCAGCACAGGAGATACACCATTCTCTCTTGTCTATGGGACAGAAGCTGTCATACCAGCTGAAATTGGGATGCTAACTATTCGTACGACGGAAGTCAATGTTGCAACCAATGACGACGAGCGACGCATAGACTTGGATCTGTTGGAAGAAAGGCGTGAACGTGCAGCTATATGTGAGGCAAGAGCTAAGTCAAAGATGAAGGGATACTATGATGCTAAAGTCAGAAGCACTTCATTCAGGCCAGGCGACTTTGTGTATCGTGCCAATGATGCAAGCCATGCAGAAGATACATGAAAGCTTGGACCAAAGTGGGAAGGACCCTATGAGGTCACAGAAGCACTAGGCAAAGGCGCATACAAGTTGCGTGATATGGATGGCCGTGAGCTACAACGCACATGGAATATTTGCAATCTCAAGAGATGCTATCTTTAGGAAAGGCTACGGCCCATGCACAGACACCTCCGCACTTTAGTAAGTGCTCAATAAATGTCCGTGTATTTACATTTTGTTTTGTTTAGGCAAATATATTTTCTTTTTTCAAAAACTTGCAAGAATTAATCAAATATCGCGGTTTCTAGCTAACTCCGCGACACAGTTAACTTTATTGCTTACATCTTATTTATGTCTCAATATTGTTGATTTATCTTTTGCCTACATGGCGTGCATGCACTTATTAAGACCCACGATGGCAGAAAGGATGAGTAAACCTAATAAATAACTCGTTGAGTAAGAGGGTTGCAAACCCATCAACATTGGATCACGCATCCTTGTTAAATACCTTACTTTCAAGACGTTGGAGTAAGTTCAATGCGCGTCCCACGAAGGATACGCAACAATGCACACTGTGCATGTTTAGCAATTTAGGAGCCAAGACTATTGGTTCCTTGATACGGCATTTGCAGTACGCTGCAAGTTAACCCATACATTCACGAATTTTATATTCGCATATATATTAAGTTATGGACTTAATATGTAACTATAAAGGATCATAGATTCTACAATTTTTTCTAAGTACGTTTTGATCACAGTTTGACTCTTGGATGTTGATTGTACAATATTTTGCACTACCAGGCCTTCGATGGTGATCAAAGGAAAATGAGGGATGTTGTGATTGCGCCAAGCTTGAATATAACCTGAAATAAGAAATACTAAAACACTACGTTAAGTGATTGCGCAGGGGTTGGACCCTGCGAACCACCTCCGGCGTGTGAATGAGTGATTAGTATGAGAGTTTAAGTATATGCGTAGTAAAGTAAGGTGAGATAGATTGCATACCAGATTTGTCATCGTCCAGGACTATTTATAGGTGAAGAAAACGGTCCTGGAGAGTGGTCACACGTTTGACGGAGATCATGGGGGCGTCCCATGATTTGTGGTAACCGCTAGGGGTTAGTGCCCCACTCCTCCGGGTTTAGCAGGGGTGCTAAAGAGGAAGAGGCGACGTGGGTAAGACTTGGTCTCCCCAATATTGGACTTGGCATTGTTCCGTCCATAAAACTTATCGAGAGATACCCCGAAAGGCTTAATCCTTCGATTGGCGAATTCCCACTTGGTAACTAGATCATTGATGATTAGTTTTACGCCAAGGAAAGTTTTAGGAGGCTAGCCAGAGCCTTCGATTATGTAGCTTGCGATTACACTCAAAGGGGTGTCCTTCAAGCTAATCGGAGGGTACATCATCAAGCCCCCCAGTTGAAAGTTAGATATGCACAAGAATATGTGGCTTACAACTCTATCCTCAATTGAACTAACCGTGTTAGCTCGTAGGGCCTTGCAAAAGAGATTAACTTCGCCAAATACACATTAAATGCGCTTAAATATTACCTAACAACTCACAGTGAGCCTACAGTAGCAATATCCTCGGTAAACAAAACGTCCCTTCAAATTTTGAAAACCCATTGGAATCCGGATAAGTACACAAGACACATGTATGGTTATGATCAAAAAAGAGAGGCGGTATAAATGTTTATCACCCTAACCCTAAATCATTTTTACATTGCGCCCAAAATTGTTTTTCATCACTGTGTGCGTATCTCGGTCAAAATCTACACACATCATCACGTTTTATTAATCCACGCGAGAAAAAAGGTAAATTTGCTATTTGTTAAACTATTTTATCGTAGAGGTAGCTGTCTTCATCAAACAATATGGCTAAAAATGACAAATTCGTGATTAGAGAACAAAAATGCACTTTATCAAAAGATGAGTTACGCACTTTTCTTGAGGATTATCCTATTCCGAAAGAATTTAAGATCATGCTCCCTAGTAAGAATCAAACAATATTTGATGCTCCTACAGGATATGTGGGTCTGTACACCCATGCCTTTAAATTGTCAAACTTTAGAATACATATCCACCCTTTGATTTTAGAGTTTATGCAATACTATCAAGTACACATCTCTAGGTTCAACCCATTTGGCCTAGCTAAGTTAACAACATTCATAGTGATGTGTAAAGCTTATGGATATGAGCCTACACTTACAGTGCTTAGAGGTTTTACGCGTAATCCCCCGTAAATTTCCCTATAAATAATAAAAGTAAATCAAAGACTAATATATCATCTTGTTAATTAATAACGTTTTTACCAATAGCAATTTTTTTTATATATTTTATTATCAAATATGCTATGTTACTTAAAATCACTACAACATTCATGATTCTCTTTGCTTGGAACGACGCTCACACATGTACCACTATAGTCTAAAATCGCGAGAATATTAAAATTTTCTTTATTCGTTACGAACCTGCATTTTCGAGACATTTTTTAAAAATTACTATTCATCGGTTACTATTCACCAAACACTATTCATCATTTCACTATTCATCGTTTTTGGAGTCGGTTAGTGATATAGAGATGTTTTTCAAAATTTTTACTATTCACGAAACACTATTCACAAAACACTATTTACTCTCGGACTCACGTAAACGTCTCACTAATTAATTTCTAAACTTATCACTAATCACAATTAAGATTTTACTAAATTTAATTACCCTAACCGGACCTTTAATTACACTAAGCCCAAACCAAATATTCGGCCTGTTACTATTCCTAGCACAAAACCAAACTTAGCCCATTTTCCTTTCTCTTGTTTTTCCAATCACTCGACTAGGACAACTAGAAACGAGTCTCGTACTCCCAACTCTTACACACAACTCACACATATTTTCGTACAATATCTTTTCTCACCTAGCCAACTTTGAGTGTGTCGATTTTTAGTTTCTCACATCGAGTCTAGATACATTTTTACTAGGAAAAGTATTTGTCCAAAAACAATTTCATACGTTTTGCAACTAATCCAAAACTAAACCATTTTAAGTCCCGTTTGTTTCTAATGAGTTCTAAAACCATTTTTAACTCAAACATATGTTTTAAACATTACACGTGATCGGTTATCACCAGTCTTAGCCAAGTATACAAATCGTTTGCAAAATAAAAGGCATGTCGACTTGTTATTTTCAAAACAAAAGAGTACCTTCCTTGATTCATGCTCACTCAACCTCATATTATAATCACTAGGCAAGTACTACCACCTTTTAAAATACATATCACAAGTACCAAATTCATTTCATAGTTTCAATACACACGTTTTTTTCTTTGAATCTTGAGATGTCGACACTAGAAACCAAGATATGGAGTAACTTGTTACTCTTGCACATCTAGACTTTTTGTAACACTCCAACATCACATCACATTAAAGCATAGTCACTAGAACACTCCAAATTCATATATAAGTAGCCATGCATGCAAGCTTTTGTTTTTCACTTCCATGCAAATCAAAACTCACCACAAATACTAAGTCTTGAGTCTAGTTCTTGGGTCGAATAGCTTGGGTAGGAAATTCAAGGGATTCGTGTGGATTTAGGAGAAACACGTTATTGTTTGTGAATCTTGGTCTAGCACACATACACACTACGTTCTCATCTCACTCACTTCTCGACTCTATGTCTTGTTTTAACCGCCACTTTGGTGTCGTAAGTCCTAACAAAACTCTTTTCAATATTTATATAAAACTTTCAATTGCATTATTTTTATACGCGACACACACAATTGCATCTCTTTATTCAAAAACTAAATAAACAACATATATATATTTTACGTTCGTCTATATATTTCACACCTTAACAAATAAACTATGTAGAGTTTTGAAACTAAAAAGCTACGTACAACCTATTTTAGAATACATTTCTAACGTATACAAACAAGTATCGAAAACTATTAAAATTTTTCTAAGTCTTTTGTTTTATAAAAACTTGTCCCATGCTAGCCCAAAACGCACGTATATCTTTAAATTTTACTTAACAAGCATACCATTTTATTTCACAAACTAATAGTCCTCATGACAAACAATCATTTTCGTATAAAAACTTTATAATAAAAATCGCGTTTTGAATCTATAAAAGATACCAAGCAAATCGATTTGGAAACTAGTTTTGGAAATTAATTAGTATCGACTGGGCCTGAAGGCCCAATCATTTCAAAATAAGCCGATCGTATAAGCTAAGGAAATAAGCAGTTTGACAATGTTTTTATAATCCTAACCTTAGCCCAAAACAAGGCCCAAAACTCCCGTAGGCCCATTGGATTTAAAAATGCTAACGGGCCTTACATTTCGTTAAAAGCCCATAAGCTATCAAATTAACTTTTCGAACTAATAAGCTGGTAGAATAAGCTCAATAAGCTGTTTTGAAACTATTTAAGAAATAAAAACATTAAGTTTTGAAAATTGTGAATTTTGGACTAAATTTGCAAATTTTATGAAAATCGGATTAAAAGTGTCAACTTTTCAAAGTTTCGGTATAAAATGTCATTTCATAAATTAAAGGGTGAAAACTGATTTTTATAAACTCTAGGGTGAAAGGTGTAAGAAATATAAAGTCTTGGACGTAAAATGTAAATATATTTAATTTTTGACTAACGGCGTAACGTTAACGCCGTTAGGGTAAAAAGTGTAAATTTTTAGAAAATACAAGGGCCGTATACTAAAATTAATTTTTTTATTTTTACTTTCCATTTTTACAATTTCACGTAGCGACGTTAAGTTTATTTTCAAACTATTATTTTTATTACTAATATTATTATTAAACGTTACGTTTATTTTCAAACTATTATTTTACTACTATTATTATTATTAAACGTTACGTTTATTTTCAAACTATTATTACTATTAATATTAAACGTTACATTATTTTCAAACTATTATTTTTATTACTATTAGTACTATTAAACTTTACGTTATTTTCAAACTATTATTTTTATTAAACGTTACTTATTATTTTTCAAACTATTATTAGTATTATTATTATTAAACGTTACGTCTATTTTCAAACTATTATTATTATTACTATTATTATTATTAAACGTTACGCATTATTTCAAACTATCGTTACTATTTTTATTATTAAACCTTACGTTATATATATATATATATATATATATATATATATATATATATATATATATATATATATATATATATATATATATATATATATATATATATATATATATATATATATATATATAACTAAACTAAACGTACAAAACATTATAAAACTAAAAGTTTTACTAACGTCAAATTAACAAATCACGCATTTAAAAACTACTCGCGATTAAAACCCTAAGACTATCAAACACTAAAACATGCCATATATTATCTAGGTCGTGTGTGGAGCCGTTCCCATTTTGCAAACTGAGTATCGATATTTTTATTCACTAAACCACTAAGGTGAGTTCATAGCCTCGCCTTTACTTGTTTAAATGTTTTATAAACCCTGCGAGGGGGATACATGCTAGTTTTTTTCAAACTGAACACAAGTATTTTCTTGGTATGCTTTACCTGATCTCGTTATTGCTTAAGTACCTTTCCTTGCTAAAAGCCCCTCATATCATGAGCCTTAGTCACCCAGGAGGTGAACGTAAATAATTGTTGATAGATCTATTAGGGATTGACCATCCCTGTTTGGGCGTTGGAGAAAACAACCAAACGCACTTTATTTGAAATCTAATAGGTTACTGGCAAGAACCTATCCCGAGGGCCCCCTGTTACTATAATTCATCATTCGTGATGAGATCTGTTAATCGGTTGAGCGTCATGAGCTTAATGCAATAACAACTGTTTTTAACTTATAATTGTATGACGGTGCAATTATCACTTATAACTTGTGTTCAATCTTTTAAACTTAAACCTATGAATATCACTCAACTTTTGTTGACTTTTAGTATGTTTATCTCAGGTCTATAACGAGCAAGGATGGGACGGAAGAGCACGAAATTCTCACAAAGGCTATAAAATTTTATTATCATTCGAAAACCTATTTAACAAAATTTAAAAACCACTGGGACCTCATTTTGAAAACTCTGATATTTATAAAAATTCGAATGATAAATATTTTTAGAAAATCATTTTTCTACTGAAAAACTATGAGCTGTGAAGTAACACCCAATCTTTATTCCGCTGCAAATATTTCAAAATTGAGGGTGTTACAGATTGGCATCAGAGCTTTGGTTATAGCGAAACAGATCTATTTTAGATCTGAACTATAACTGTTTTTACAAACAAAACATTTTATAGCCCTACACTCTTCGTGCTTTCCGTGCATGCATACTACCTTGCTCAGTACATTAACTGTTAAGATTATTCTGCATGTTTAGAAAATTGCGCGTACATAATTATTACTTCATCCGTACTATTATAGCTTTAACGTAAAAAAAAAAAGATTTACTTATAAAATACTTGGTTACTACGGTAACATGTCTCCAAAAACTTCCTTGAACGCCAAAAATACTCTCCGTAATACTAATACATCCCCCGTCAATCAAAATTCTCCGAACACTGAAGATCCCTACGTACAAATATCACAGCCCCAACTTAATATAGAAATCACTCATAGGTCACTCCCATCGTCACCTATCTGTTCACCTCTACATCAAAAACTAATGAGAACTACTGAATCATATGAAGATATGATTGGTGGTCAGGCAACATTCGAAGTTGGACAAACTTCACGACAAGAGAGGCCGTGGACGAATGTTGAGCCAAATTCTCCGTTACCCTACACTTTAGATTCCCCAATACCAGATATCCCAAATACCCTATCCTCACCAAATTCCCCCAACTACGATATAAGCACACCTGATTCAATATGGACTCTTGTTTATCAACAAGCCAGCACATTAGAGGCTCACACTGAACAGCTGAAAGGTTTACGACCAACAAAATTTGAATGGTACGACCGTAACCTTGACGCATTGTTCAAAAGAGTTGATGGCTAGAGAGACAGCCAGGAGCCAAGGTCAAAAGATTGCCGCATTAGAGAGTATGATGGCAAACCAAATGAACATGTATCAGGAACGTTTCTCAAACATGGAAGCAACACAACTTGAACTTGAGAAAGAAATTAGATATTTACGTCCGAGGCGTAACTAATTTTAAGTTTACAAGAATTCCTGTTGCAACTACTAAACCAGACAGACTTGGTTAGTATTTCATGTAATGTTCAATAAATCTGAACCTTTCAGAATTCGTAATCAAATCATAATATAACCTCCTCTTCCGTTTCATCTCTCCGTTATAAATCAATCATTTTCTTTCACATCAAGCATGCATACTATGAATCCTCATAATGTCATGCAAAAATCTCATCAATTGTTACCTCCCTTGATGAACAAATAACTCCACGTAGATCCATGACATATTAATAAGAGACCTTGTACTAATCGTTTTACTAAGACGGTTAGTCAAGTTATTAATATTATGATGACTTCTACTATACTATTCAAATCTACCGTGAGATTTCTTACAATTGTAAGAAATTCTTAAACATACTATAATTCACCAGAAACCAAAAGATTGTCTAAAAATAAATTTTCAAGAGAGAGAAAATTTATTTTAGTGGACGAATCGGTTTGTTCCTTAGTAATCTCATATCAAGAGTTGATTATCTATCTATGATACAACAGAGACATATCTTGAAATTAGATTACAGTAAGGAGTCAATTCAGTCTATCATCAATGAAATAATTAACTTTATTTGAATTATTCTGACATCAGAAGGATTCTAAGTTGAGTTTCATTAATGATTTCAGAAGATGGACAACGTAAACCATACATGTACTCCATCTACCTCAAAAACCACCATGACCACTGAAACCGTCAGGAAATTGGTAACCAACATCGTATCAGTAGTACTCGAAGGGACTACCATAGTTTATCCAAGAGGAGAGTTGGATACACCTGACAAGCAGGAAAACTACATGGAATATAGGCCAAACCACTTTAAAACGCCAGAAGGAATGGCTAACCCTACCATCACCCATAACCAAGGAATTAGGCAAAGAGTTATACCTAATGGAAATAAACAAAAGCGAAAACTCTTAGAAATAAGGAACCTTTAAAGACTTCGATAGTATCAAAGGAATGATGACTAGATTGAAGCAGATGAATAAATTCCTGTTGTAAATAAATAAATCCTAGTTCGACAATTTCCTGAGATTGTATCTCTTCCCCGTATTTTACTTTAAGTTACAATGGATGTAACCTAAGTGAAACAATTATCCTTCTACCGTATCAAAAAATCTACCTTGTAATATTTCCAAAATAATTATAATCTGCGTCAATTTCAATTCCTATCCCATTTACCAAATAACAGCATACTGTTAGTTCCCTAGAAATTTCTGACTCATCATATATATATATATATATATATATATATATATATATATATATATATATATATATATATATATATATATATATATATATATATATATATAAAATAAATAAATAAATAAATCAATGAATAAAGTTCCTACTTTATTATTAAAAGAAATTACGTATTATAATAACAAAACGTTGAACACCATCTAAAACAACTTAAAGAAAAACATAAATACAACTGTGACTGAACCAAGCATCACATCATTTAGTCCTCCATTAAACATAGCCTGGCCAACTATGTCTAATTTAGGAACAAATCATGTCATGATGGAACAATCATAATGCCAAAATTTCTAAATAACAATCTTCATTTAAAAGCAACAAATATAAATAAACTGAACTATTCATAAATATTACAAACTACCATAAAAACCTATCTTATTCCTTCGTCATTAGGACGAGAAGCCAACAAAAGTACAAATAGGAAAACCCTAATAGTTCACAAAGACTAATAGGAAAACTCTAATAACGAAAGGTTTATCCAAATCCATGGAAGTTAATAAATAAACAAATAATTAGCATCGGAAATGCTAACGTCACAATAATTACAATATAAACCATAGAATCTTCAATAGGCTGATCCGACATAAACAATAAGGAATCCCATCAACAGTACCATAGCAAGGACCACCATAGGATGGATTACTCTGATTATTTTAAAAGATAAGTATAAGTACACCATTAGAAACAATAGCTAGACTAGTTTTTAAACATAAGGAAAAATAAGTCTTATTTCACATTTATTGAGGATTACATAGAAACACGACAAGGAATTAAGTTAAAACAACCCTAGCTTAAGATTATTACCCCCATATCTTGTCCACGGTAATGGCTAGAACCGTGAGGGGTACGACAAACAACAAGATCGCAACCAAGAACCCAAAGTCTTCGTCTGGAACATACGCTAAGTAGACAGCGGCAAAGACGACATACACAATCGCTAGTATAGTAATTAGGCTCGGCATTTTTTTCGGAAGTATTAAGAATAGGAAATGTGAAATGATAGGAAAATGGTTGGTGGAAGAAATGGAAATTTGAAAGGAGTATATGTAGGTGGAAAAACTAGCCGTTATTCACTGTTTAGGACCGTCAGGATTCACTATTCACGACCGTTGGGTACGGTACACCTAGCCGTTATTTTACTATTCAAAACCATTACCTTCAATATTCACAACCCTTAAATACACCAGTTACTAGATCCTGCCTAGCACAAATAAGTCTAAATAAACCGCGTCTCCTAAATCTTAATCTCTCGACAACCCTCTGATCGAAATTTCCTAATACCAGAATTTAGTTAAACTTGAATTCCGGGACGGAATTCAGAATGAGGGGTAGGTACTGTAATCCCCCGTAAATTTCCCGATAAATAATAAAAGTAAATCAAAGACTAATATATCATCTTGTTAATTAATAACGTTTTTACCAATAGCAATTTTTTTTATATATATTTTATTATCAAATATGCTATGTTACTTAAAATCACTACGATATTCATGATTCTCTTTGCTTGGAACGATGCTCACACATGTACCACTATAGTCTAAAATCGCGAGAATATTAAAATTTTCTTTATTCGTTACGAACCTGCATTTTCGAGACATTTTTCAAAATTTACTATTCATCGGTTACTATTCACCAAACACTATTCATCATTTCACTATTCATCGTTTTTGGAGTCGGTTAGTGATATAGAGATGTTTTTCAAAAATTTTACTATTCACGAAACAATATTCACAAAACACTATTCACTCTCGGACTCACGTAAACGTCTTACTAATTAATTTCTAAACTTATCACTAATCACAATTAAGATTTTACTAATTTTAATTACCCTAACCAGACCCTTAATTACACTAAGCCCAAACCAAATATTCGGCCTGTTACTATTCCTAGCCCAAAACCAAACTTAGCCTATTTTCCTTTCTCTTGTTTTTTCAATCACTCGACTAGGACAACTAGAAACGAGTCTCGTACTCCCAACTCTTACACACGACTCACACATATTTTCGTACAATCTCTTTTCTCACCTAGCCAACTTTGAGTGTGTCGATTTTTAGTTTCTCACATCGAGTCTAGATACGTTTTTACTAGGAAAAGTATTTGTCCAAAAACAATTTCACACGTTTTGCAACTAATCCAAAACTAAACCATTTTAAGTCCCGTTTGTTTCTAATGAGTTCTAAAACCATTTTTAACTCAAACATATGTTTTAAACATTACACGTGATCGGTTATCACCAGTCATAGCCAAGTATACAAATCGTTTGCAAAATAAAAGGCATGTCGACTTGTTATTTTCAAAACAAAAGAGTACCTTCCTTGATTCATGCTCACTCAACCTCATATTATAATCACTAGGCAAGTACTACCACCTTTTAAAATACATATCACAAGTACCAAATTCATTTCATAGTTTCAATGAACACGTTTTTTTCTTTGAATCTTGAGATGTCGACACTAGAAACCAAGATATGGAGTAACTTGTTACTCTTGCACATCTAGACTTTTTGTAACACTCCAACATCACATCACATTAAAGCATAGTCACTAGAACACTCCAAATGCATATATAAGTAGCCATGCATGCAAGCTTTTGTTTTTCACTTCCATGCAAATCAAAACTCACCACAAATACTAAGTCTTGAGTCTAGTTCTTGGGTCGAATAGCTTGGGTAGGAAATTCAAGGGATTCGTGTGGATTTAGGAGAAACAAGTTATTGTTTGTGAACCTTGGTCGAGCACACATACACACTACGTACTCGTCTCACTCACTTCTCGATTCTACATCTTGTTTTAACCACCACTTTGGTGTCGTAAGTCCTAACAAAACTCTTTTCAATATTTATATAAAACTTTCAATTGCATTATTTTTATACGCGACACACACAATTGCATCTCTTTATTCAAAAACTAAATAAACAACATATATATATTTTACGTTCGTCTATATATTTCACACCTTAACAAATAAACTATGTAGAGTTTTGAAACTAAAAAGCTACGTACAACCTATTTTAGAATACATTTCTAACGTATACAAACAAGTATCGAAAACTATTAAAATTTTTCTAAGTCTTTTGTTTTATAAAAACTTCTCCCATGCTAGCCCAAAACGCACGTATATCTTTAAATTTTACTTAACAAGCATACCATTTTATTTCACAAACTAATAGTCCTCATGACAAAAAATCATTTTCGTATAAAAACTTTATAATAAAAATCGCGTTTTGAATCTATAAAAGACACCAAGCAAATCGATTTGGAAACTAGTTTTGGAAATTAATTAGTATCGACTGGGCCTTAAGGCCCAATCATTTCAAAATAAGCCGATCGTATAAGCTAAGGAAATAAGCAGTTTGACAATGTTTTTATAATCCTAACCTTAGCCCAAAACAAGGACCAAAACTCCCGTAGGCCCATTGGATTTAAAAATGCTAACGGGCCTTACATTTCGTTAAAAGCCCATAAGCTATCAAATTAACTTTTCGAACTAATAAGCTGGTAGAATAAGCTCAATAAGCTGTTTTGAAACTATTTAAGAAATAAAAACATTAAGTTTTGAAAATTGTGAATTTTGGACTAAATTTGCAAATTTTATGAAAATCGGATTAAAAGTGTCAACTTTTCAAAGTTTCGGTATAAAATGTCATTTCATAAATTAAAGGGTGAAAATTGATTTTTATAAACTCTAGGGTGAAAGGTGTAAGAAATATAAAGTCTTGGACGTAAAATGTAAATATATTTAATTTTGGATTAACGGCGTAACGTTAACGCCGTTAGGGTAAAAAGTGTAAATTTTTAGAAAATACAAGGGCCGTATACTAAAATTAATATTTTTATTTTTACTTTCCATTTTTACAATTTTACTTAGCGACGTTAAGTTTATTTTCAAACTATTATTTTTATTACTATTATTATTATTAAACGTTACGTTTATTTTCAAACTATTATTTTACTACTATTATTATTATTAAACGTTACGTTTATTTTCAAACTATTATTACTATTAATATTAAACGTTACGTTATTTTCAAACTATTATTTTTATTACTATTAGTACTATTAAACTTTACGTTATTTTCAAACTATTATTTTTATTAAACGTTACTTATTATTTTTCAAACTATTATTACTATTATTATTATTAAACGTTACGTCTATTTTCAAACTATTGTTATTATTACTATTATTATTATTAAACGTTACGCATTATTTCAAACTATCGTTACTATTTTTATTATTAAACCTTACATTATATATATATATATATATATATATATATATATATATATATATATATATATATATATATATATATATATATATATATATATATATATATATATATATAACTAAACTAAACGTACAATACATTATAAAACTAAAAGTTTTACTAACGTCAAATTAACAAATCACGCATTTAAAAACTACTCGCGATTAAAACCCTAAGACTATCAAACACTAAAACATGCCATATATTATCTAGGTCGTGTGTGGAGTCGTTCCCATTTTGCAAACTGAGTATCGATATTTTTATTCACTAAACCACTAAGGTGAGTTCATAGCCTCGCCTTTACTTGTTTAAATGTTTTATAAACCCTGCGAGGGGGATACATGCTAGTTTTTTTCAAACCGAACACAAGTATTTTCTTGGTATGCTTTACCTGATCTCGTTATTGCTTAAGTACCTTTCCTTGCTAAAAGCCCCTCATATCATGAGCCTTAGTCACCCAGGAGGTGAACGTAAATAATTGTTGATAGATCTATTAGGGATTGACCATCCCCATTTGGGCGTTGGAGAAAACAACCAAACGCACTTTATTTGAAATCTAATAGGTTACTGGCAAGAACCTATCCCGAGGGCCCCCTGTTACTATAATCCATCATTCGTGATGAGATCTGTTAATCGGTTGAGCGTCATGAGCTTAATGCAATAACAACTATTTTTAACTTATAATTGTATGACGGTGCAATTATCACTTATAACTTGTGTTCAATCTTTTAAACTTAAACCTATGAATATCACTCAACTTTTGTTGACTTTTAGCATGTTTATCTCAGGTCTATAACGAGCAAGGATGGGACGGAAGAGCACGAAATTCTCACAAAGGCTATAAAATTTTATTATCATTCGAAAACCTATTTAACAAATTTTAAAAACCACTGGGACCTCATTTTGAAAACTCTGATATTTATAAAAATTCGAATGATAAATATTTTTAGAAAATCATTTTTCTACTGAAAAACTATGAGCTGTGAAGTAACACCCAATCTTTATTCCGCTGCAAATATTTCAAAATTGGGGGTGTTACATTACGAACCTGTACCCGGGTGGGGATTGGTTAACTTTGGCAAAAAGAGGTGACCCTGATGTCCCAACTATATTGTTAAAGCCTTTTACAAATATAACGGACTGGAAAGGAAGTTTCTTTTACATACAAGATACAATTATATCTCCAGAGTACCCTGCTTTGGTGAACGAAGCATACAGGTTTGATAAAAAATATTTCAAATATGAGTTGCCTTAAACTGTTCGAAGGAATCCATTGTACCAGCGTCTTGTTCCCCACCCAGTGAATGTTCAATCTTTCCCCGAGCCCATCATGTACATGGCTGGTATTGTTGACCACTGGGAGGGTTCCCCTATGAAGCCTGAAATTGTTTGTGATTGAAAAAGTATGTATATACAACTTATTATAAATAAGTAACATCTCTAGTTATATTTATGCATTTGTTTATATTGCAGTAATGGCGTTCAGAAACTTAATCGTATCTTATGGTGCAAAGGAAGCTAGCTTCATTCCCAGGGAACCTAGAGAATACAGTTACGGTGTGGGCTCTCCATCGACATCAGTCAACAATAATGACGTAGATGCTATGGCACTAGAGCCAACAGTGATGATAGAAGAGGTGGTTCCTCTTAATGCTGAGGAGGCGCCTTTGACAATCAAAGCCCTTCCTGACGTGGAGATTCTTTCCTCCGATGGTGTCCCCAAAGCGTATGCCGGCACCTCCGGTGTAGCTGACAGGGTACGTGAGAGGAAAGGGACTGACATGAAGGCTTCGAAACCCCCAATCAAGAGAAAACTTGACATAACCACTCTCTTATCCAGAGCTTCGAAGAAGAAAAACTCCCAAGAGAAGGTTGTTGCTGCCACCGAAGGATCGGATGATGAAGCTATTCATGGTAAACGCGCATTATAATCCATATACTTCTATAAATATTTGAAGGTTTCAAACCGTTCTTAATTCGATAATGTGTAGGTTTATCAAATACTGAAGAACTCCCCAATTCTCAAGCTTGTCACTGATTGGTCAAAGGTGTTGTTCCGAGTCAATGGAAGGGAGCCCTTGACAATATGTCAATAGAGCAATTATGTGATCTTCATGATAAAAGCTACACAAGGCAAGCCATGCTAGATAATCATCTTAACAGTCGAACAAGAGAATTGATAAAGACTGTTAAGAATGCTAAAGAAGAGTTAAATGTAGTCCTAGCTCGGGAAGAACATAGAGAGCGGTTAATCACTGACCTGAAGTCAAAGTGTGACAAAGTTACAGAGGATATAGAGAAGCATCCCGTTGTTCGAGATCTTCGATCCAACACCATGAAGCTTGCTACTCGACTAAAGGAAGCCCAAGTTGAGTGTGGTAGGCTCAAAATGGAGGAAGCCAAAGCAATTGGGCTAAAAGAGAGAGTGTTTGTTCTTGAGTCAAAGTATGCAAGTCTTAAGTCTGAGAAGAACAGGCTTATTGATCAAAAAACCAAATTGCAACAAGAGACAGATGCCCTCAACCTTCGATGTGAAAGTTTTCAAAGAGATAGGGAAGATATAGTAGCTAAGCTTATTCCTTATATTGCAATGGAATTGTATCATAGTGATGAGGTTGGACAAGTGGTGGCCAACTTGGTAAACGCTGCCATATTTCATGGGAAATGTACTACCTGGAGGAGATTGCCGAAACTGGGAAGCCTGTGATTTTATTGAAGGTTCCTTACTATCATACTTCTCATGGGAAGGAATATGATGATGCCAGCAATGCATTTGCTTCGGCAGACTTTACCTTTCTGTCCAAGGTTACTCAAGATCCAGATGCTTCCGTTAAAAAACTGTTGTCCCAGAAGCCTAATAGGATTCGGCTACCTTCTCCAACTGAGAGGGTCTTTGGTGTGAGTGTTCCTTCTCGTCAAGAAGGTTCTTCCTCATCAAAGAATGCGTGAAGACTGTCTTGTTGACAATTGTTTATACCGAGGGTGGTTTGTACCCTCTGAATATGTTATTTCTTTGCTACTTTGATTTTTAGGATGTTTTGTTTATTTATCCTTTGATTATGTTATTCTCTTCTCTCAACGTTAGTTATTAACGTTAGTATACAACCTAAGGTTACTGTTGATGAGTATCCTTATTGTGTGTATTTTGAACCAAGATTTTTAAGCAATCGTATAATTTAACTGCTGACAGAGGGTTGTGACCCACTCCATCTTAATCCTATAGTCATAGGGCTTCTAATGCCCATTGACGCTTTAGGAAAGTCAATGTGAATTAAAATGGATGTCATGTGCAATACATAAATATCATCCTTCGAACATTGAGACTTGTAGTACTTGGCTGAGAAAATCTTTGTTGTAAAAAATGAAACAAGAGATTTAAAGGAAATACGTTGTGTCATTAAGTGGGTAGGGAGGATTACATCATTTTATGAAATGTATACTAGGACGCCTACCATTAATGCTTCTTTCCTGAATGAGAAGAGCTTTTCAAATAAATTGGAACAAACGAACGCTCCAAAAGATTGTAAGTTTTATGTGTAAAACTTACAAAGGTTAGTGACATTCCATGTCCTGTCAACTATATCTCCAGAGATTGTTGCCAACTTATAGGCTCCGTTACCGTAGGCTTCATCTACTACGTAAGGTCCTTCCCATGTTGGTCCCAACTTCCCTTGGTATTCGGCTTTGCTTGCGCTATTAAGTCGAAGGACATATTCCCCTGGTCTGAAACTCGAGGGTCTAACCCTGCTATTGTAGTATTTTTCTAACTTTTGCTTGTATGTAGCCTCCCTGATGGAAGCTATTTCTCTTCGTTCTTCAAGAAAATCTAGATTCTCTCAAAGTTTTTCCTCGTTTTCCGAGTCTTCGAAGTTCATGATGCGTTCCGTTTCTACTCTTATTTCTGATGGGATGACAGCTTCTGTGCTATAAGTGAGGCTGAAAGGTGTTTCTCCATGACTCAATTTGGGATGTGTCCTATGAGCCCAGAGAACTTGGGGTAATTCATCTACCCATACTTGGTGACTTCGTCCTAGCCTTCTTTCTATTTCATTTATAATATTTCGATTAGTAACCTCTACTTGACCGTTGCCTTGAGGGTGGTACACGGATGTGAATGATTGCTTGATTTTTAAACCATTGCAAAAGGTAGGGAATACTCCCTCGGCAAACTGTTTCCCATTATCAGAGATGATGATGTGAGGAACTCCGAAACGACAAACGATGTGTTCCCACACAAATTTTTCCATGTGTCTGCCTGTTACAGATACCAAAGGCTTGGCTTCGACCCATTTGGTGAAGTAATCGATAGCTATGACCAAAAACTTCACTCCTCCTGGTGCTACTGGTAGGGGTCCTACTATGTCAATCCCCCACTGGGAAAAAGGCCAAGCAGATGTGACAGAGGTCATATCTTGTTTAGGTAATCTTGGGACCTTCGAGTGGATTTGACATGCTTCGCATTTATGTATTATTTCCATTGCATCCCTGTGCATTGATGGCCAGTAGTACCCCAACTTCATAATTTTAGAGACGACAGAGCGAGGTCCTACGTGTAGGCTACATGATCCTTCGTGGACTTCATTGATGATGTTGGTAGACTGTTTTGGTCTAACACAACGAAGCCATGGGGATAGAAAGGATCGCCTGTAGAGGTGGTCTCCTATTATCCTGTATTGAGGAGCTTTAATTCTCACTTTTCTTGCTAGCTTTGGATCTTCTGGCAAAATGCCGCTTATCAAGTATTCCCTTATCGAAGTCATCCAATTAGTTTCTTCTTCGGATATTATATCAGATACTTCCTTCCTTTGGATAGATCTGTCAGCTAGTACCTCAACCAAGACTTCCTTTGTTAAGTGGGCGAATGCCATTGAAGCTAACTTGCTTAATGCGTCCGCCTTTTTATTTTGATTTCTTCGAACATGTTTAATGGTATATGATTCAAACCCCTGTAGGATTTCTTTTGCTTTATCCAGGTATTGTTTAATTGTGGGCTGCCTTGCTTCGTAGGAACCTTTGATCTGGTTGGCGACCAGCTGTGAGTCCACAAAAATCGAAAGGTTTTGTAATTCCATATCTTTGGCTAACCGCAGGCCTGCTAACAAAGCTTCGTATTCTGCTTCGTTGTTGGTCGCCTCAAACTCGAACCGTAGTGCATAAGTGTATTCTTTTCCTTCTGGGTTGACTAACATTAGTCCTGCCCCTGAACCATCGGAGCTTGATGCTCCGTCCGTGAATAACCTCCAAACTGCCTTTTCTTTCAAAGACTTCTTTTTGGGAATTTCTTTATCGTTTCTTGGTTCGGAAGGAGTTTCAGCTAGGAAATCTGCGAGTATTTGACCTTTTATGGAGTTTCGCCCTTTGTATTCTATTTCATGCTCCCCTAGCTCAATGGCCCATTTAGATACTCTCCCTGATTTCTCGGGTTTTGATAATATCTGTTTGATGGGCTTATCAGTTAATACCGTAATGGGGTGAGCTTGAAAATACCTTCAGAGGCGTCTTGCAGCGTGGACTAGAGCAGGAATTAGCCTTTCCAATTCTGGGTAGTTTAATTCGGCTCCCTGTAGAACCCGACTGACAAAGTAGATCAGAACTTGCCTCTTTTCTCTTTCTGCCAGGAGTACTGCACTGATGCTTTCGTGTGACGCTGCGATGTACATATATAGTGTTTCTCCATTAATTGGGGCTGTGAGTGTTGGCAGGATTTCCATGAATCCTTTCAATTTTTGGAAAGCAGCTTCAGCTTCGACACTCCATTGGAATGTCTTCTTGTCCATACATCCTTTAAGGGTTTTGAAGAACGGTAGTGATCGGTCTGCGCCTTTTGATAAGAACCTGCTCAAGGCAGCTAGCTTCCCATTAAGGCTTTGTACCTCCTTCAATGTCCTTGGGGCTTGTAGGTCAGTGATAGCTTTTACCTTAGAAGGGTTTGCTTTGATTCCCTCCTTTGTGATCAAGTGCCCCAAGAATTGTCCTTCTTCAACTCCGAATGAACATTTCTTCGGATTTAGTTTCATATTTATGGCTCTTAGCTGGTTGAAAGTTTCTTGAATGTCAGAGAGCAGGTCTTCCTATGTTCTGCTCTTTATGACCATGTCATCGACATATGCCTCCAAGTTTCTCCCTATCTGTTTATTGAAGGCCTTATCCACCAGACGCTGGTAAGTTGCCCCTGCGTTTTTTAAACCGAAGGGCATTTTCTTATAGCAATAGACGCCTTTTCCTGTGTAAAAAGCTGTTTTTTCCTCATTTTCTACTGCCATCCGTATCTGATGGTATCCCTTGTAAGCGTCTAGAAAACATTTTAGGCGGAACCCTGATAAGGATTCTACCTTCCAATCTATTTCTGGGAGGGGGTAACAATCCTTTGGGCATGCTTTATTGATGTCAGTAAAGTCAACACACATACGCCATCCTCCGTCGTTTTTCTTTACCATAACTGGATTGGCTACCCATGTTTGATATTTGACTTCTCTAAGTATGCCTGCCTGTACTAGTTCGTCTACTTCTTTGCAGGCTGCGGTGTTTCTTTCTGGCGCAAGGCTTCGGCGCTTTTGTTTAATAGGCTCCATGTGTTTAAACTCATTGAGTTTGTGTTCCGTTCCAAAGGGTTTGCCATCGATCATGAGACTTCTCAGAACCCTTGTCATATCGGAGTATGTCCATGCGAATACATCTTTGTTATCCTTCAAGAGCTGTGTAAGATTCGTTTTGAAGGTAGCAGAGAGTTGTCTTCCTATCACGACCGTCTATTCCGGATGAAGCTCGTTTATTACGATACGTTCTTCAGTGTCCCCGCAGCTCAAGATAACTTTAGGAGGCTCTGGAGGATTTTCTTTAATCTTTTCTCCCATCTCCGGTGTCTCTTTCCTGCTGTAATTGGATAGTACAGTCCCTATCCCATTGGCCGTTTGGAACTTGACTGCTGCGTGTATAGTTGATACTACAATGCCCATTTTCTGCATGGCGGTTCTCCCTATCAATAGGTTATAAGGAAAGTCTGACCTTCCAATTATGAATGTGAGGGTTTCCGTCCTTGCCAGTCGGCCTTCGCCAATGGTTATGTCTAAAGGGATTTCTCCCAGGGGCCATGAGTGTTCTCCTGAGAACCCTATTAAAGGTATCTTCGAGTCTACCCTTTGTGCCCTTATGGAAGGTTTGAGCTTCAGAAAACAGTGTTCGTATATGATCTCGCAAGAACTTCCGCAGTCCATGTAGGCCCTATTGACTTCTCGGTTGAAAATGAGGACTTTTATGACTACAGGGTCATCTGAGGGAGGTTGATCCTTTAGTGGTGGAAACGTTACCTCCCCCACCTTGGGTGTTCCTTCCTCAATTTCCTTTCTTTTCTGGCTCGGGCCCTCCCTGCGAGCCATAAGGATTGGAACCTCATGAGTATAGCTCTTAGCATCGGTGACCTTTTCTTTACCCTTCCTTATGCCTTTTATTAGATGCGTCAACTGTCCTGATTTGACAGCTTCCTCTATTTGCTTCTTCAGTTCTCTGCAGTTGTTCGTCTCATGACCAACATCCTCGTGGAAGTGGCAGTACTTGGTCGTGTCCCGGTTCCTCCCATTGCTTGTTAGGCGCGGAGGGGGTTCGAAGGTCTTTGCTGCCTTCTCAGTAGCCAAAATTTCCTTCGGGGATTTCTCTAGGCTTTCCCATAAACCAGAGTCTGAACTCTTGTGGTATGGAGTAAACCTATTATGGATTTTGTGCTTGTTCTTCTGTCCTTCCCATGAAGATGGCTTTTTTCCCTTGTTGCTCTCCGTTGGAGCCCCATTGGTGGACACTTCTTTGGCTTCTATCCACGTATATGTTTTTTCCATAAGGCCTTTGTATGTTGCCGGCAGATCTGTAGATAAAAACTCTACAAGGTTCCGGTTACGTAGACCATGAACGAAGCCAGAAATGCGTTGCTCTTCATGTAAGCCCAGAATTTGTAGGGTTTTGTCAGTGTATCTAGTGACAAAGTTTCTTGTGCTTTCGTTCTCCTTCTGCTTGATATTGTGCCCCGTTAGGTGCGTTCTTGTGAATTTCTTCTGTTGGCTGAAGTGAGATCGAAACTTAGCCTTCAAATCGTCAAGGTTGATAATGCTTCCTAACTTCTGACCATTCCACCAAATGTGTGCTGAATCTCGGAGGGTATATGTGAACATGTGACAGGCTACTGGCATGGCCCATTTCGGCATTCTTATAGCTCCTTCAAATAAATGTAGGAAATTATCTGGATCCCCCTTCCCATCGTAAGTGCCTATATGCGAAGGCATCTCTAAACCATCCGGCAAGGGATAATCTTTGATCCATCTCACGAAGGGTGTAGTGGGGCCTACGGGCTCAGCATATGGATGGGCATACGGTGGTACGTTCATCGGAATAGTATGGTATGGATTAATAGGAGGGGGTACTCCCAAAGAAGGCTGACTAACATAGAAAGGATGAGGCGTACTCGTGTTTGGAGTGTAACCAGTATACATGGTATACGGGGGGTATACCATGGAAGGATTGTAGGGCACAACGGTTTGTGAAGGATATTGATTGCCAGGCTGCCCATTGATTTGGGGATAAAGAATCGGAGGGTAACTCTGGACCGGGAATTGAGGATGCAGGCCAATGGGGGGAAGACTCCCTCATGTGTTGACTGGGCCTAGGTTACCCTCCACACCAGACGCGTGGGAGGGCTGCATAGGAGTTCCTCCTTCGGTCCTTCCTAAGTGAGCTGCTAATAACGGGGGTAGGTTTACCTCCGTGTTCTCCCTATGCCGACTCCTTCCGTTAGAGCCTTCGGCGACAGTTCCTTCCCTCCTCGTGGGTGTTCTCTCGGGAACTCCTTCGAATCCTACGCTTCTTCCTTCGACCCTTCTACTTGCAGGTGACCCAATGCGGAGGATAGGGTGGTGAGCCCTATGGATTGAAGGACTCGGTTCCATTTCGATCTCCTCATCATATTCATCGCTGGAATATTCTAACTCCCTACGCATCTCTGTATTTCTGATTTGTCTCCTTCGAGCCCTTAGCAAGGACTCTAACTCTTCATAATTAGCGTCGACAAAGGCGGGGCTAATGATGAGTTCTGGATTGGCCGAAGTGGATGCATGGTGACTGGGCGTTATTTCAGGATGAGATCGTGTAGTAAAGGTGGAGACCGTGATTGGCGGCAGGTTGTTGGCGTCTGTTATGGGTAAAGGGGTTAAGGACGAGAAACCCGGTGGGGGTGTAACTTCTCGTTCTGAATTCATGCCGGAATAATAGCGAGTGTATTTGACTTGGTTATTTTGCTTGGAAATAACGGGACTAATTGTAGCGGGTCCTACGGATAGCGCCACTGATTATACAATATTTTGCACTACCAGGCCTTCGATGGTGATCAAAGGAAAATGAGGGATGTTATGATTGCGCCAAGCTTGAATATAACCTGAAATAAGAAATACTAAAACACTACGTTAAGTGATTGCGCAGGGGTTGGACCCTGCGAACCACCTCCGGCGTGTGAATGAGTGATTGGTATGAGAGTTTAAGTATATGCGTAGTAAAGTAAGGTGATATAGATTGCATACCAGATTTTTCATCGTCCAGGACTATTTATAGGTGAAGAAAATGGTCCTGGAGAGTAGTCACACGTTTGACGGAGATCATGGGGGCGCCCCATGATTTGTGGTAACCGCTAGGGGTTAGTGCCCCACTCCTCCGGGTTTAGCGGGGGTGCTAAAGAGGAAGAGGCGACGTGGGTAAGACTTGGTCTCCCCAATATTGGACTTGGCATTGTTCCGTCCATAAAACTTATCGAGAGATACCTAGAAGGGCTTAATCCTTCTATTGGCGAATTCCCACTTGGTAACTAGATCATTGATGATTAGTTTTACGCCAAGGAAAGTTTTAGGAGGCTAGCCAGAGCCTTCGATTATGTAGGTTGCGATTACAATCGAAGGGGTGTCCTTCGAGCTAATCGGAGGGTACATCATCAGATGTCTTTCATGTAAAGATAAATAATCTAAGTACAAACAGGATGATACAAATATGCGTACAAAAACCAACTTTATTTTTCATAAACTACGAGTTTATACAAGTGATAGATTCAACATACACAACAAAAAGGTGAATCTTTAATAGTCTAAAAACTACGAGTGCGTCTATGCCCTGAACTATCAACATTGGGCGCTGCATTCCCAACCTCCTTAAGCCTTTTCAGTAGGCTACTATCCTCGGACGACACTGTCGCCACGCTGACAGGAATCCCATCAGATCTAGGAAGATGTGCTGCACCAACACCACACAGTATCGCTTTCCCTTTCACACCCTTCTTCCTTGCGAGCCTTGTGGCTTGGGCTTCCAAAGATGCCTTCAAAGATATTTCTTTCTCCAGCGTGAAAGGGTTCAACATGTCGCGTGGGCGTGCAAACACAGGTACCTGCAGCTGTGACTAATCCGACTTTAAAAAGTTAGGTTGCGCCTCCGCGTCCTCCGCTATGTGCCTCGCCAGTGTTAACCCCTCCATAATTACACTGATGGGGTAATCCTGGTCACGCTCCAGTTGAGCGATGCGAGGGAACTCGAAGAGCTTCATCTTCTCCATGGCAGCAACAAGCTCCGCATAGCCATCTCCCTTGTAGCCTGGCACTTCTGCGAGGGTCACCGTCAACAACTTGCCCTTGTGCAGCTCTTCCATAGCTTCAGCCTTGCCACGCGCTAAGGCACACTACACAACGTTCCAAAAAGCCTCAACAACTTCTTGGGACTCTAGCGTGCCCATAGCAGCCAAGCGAAGACCATGACTGATCAGCCACCTACGAATAAAACAACACCCCCATTATAAGACAATCATTTCAAGGGAATTACATGCAGGAAACTGAATAAGAAAATCAAAAGGAATTAAGTACCTGCGCTCAGCAACAGCAGACACCAAGTGAGGGTACAACTCCTCATCGTATTTGATCCTAAGCTTGCGCAGCTTACCCTCCTGCTTCTCCAAGGCGCCCTCTACAGCCTTGCGGAATTCATCCAACTGGCGAAGTGCTTGCTCTTATTCTCCTGCATGTACTTCAACCCTCATAAGCAGGTAGACTTGTACTGCTCAAAGGCAGCACGCTCATGGCTCAACTCAGCCAGCAACGATACTCTCTCATCTGCGAGCTTTTTGGAGTGCGCAACGGTTGACTCCACTGCAGCTTGAGCACTCGCCAACTGCGCTTTCAGCAACGCAATCTCCTCATCCTTCTGCGCACTGTTGCTACCTTCACCAGCGTACTGCGCCTTGAGTTGAGCAACCAACGTGGCCTGGCGCGCAGCAGCCTGGCCAGCAGCCACGCTCAAATCCTCTATCAACTCCTCCGCAGACATCTCCTTACTTTCCTTGGAAGGCTCTTCCACCTGAGGGTGACTCACCTTAGGTGGCGATTGCTCCATATGCGCTGCATCACCCCCTGCAACTTCGTCAGTACATAGAAGTCAAGACATTATATCGATGATAAAAAACAAAGAGAGAGAAGAGAGAAGAAGAAACATGACATTGTTACTCACATGGGAGAGGAGGTCTCAGCAGTATCCCGCGCTGTCACAGATGGTGACGCATCCTCATCTGTGAACACATCCACAGTAATGATGTGGCGTCTGCGCTTGGATGTGCCCACGCCACCATCACCAGACACCTTGCGCTTCACCCCCTGAATCACCTCTTCAGGATCACTGTCAGCAATGAAGATCCCCATACCTTCAGAAGAATCAGTGCGCGAAGGTTCAGGGGTTGGCACTTCCTGAGAGGGAACATTTTGCACGGGAGTCGCTTCCGATAGGGGCTGGGCGACGTTAGCAGGCGCATACTCCATGATGCGCCCTGCTGTGGCTTCCAGAATGGGTGTCTCACCCTCCCTCAAAGGACGCACACCCACAGTTACTTGTGTGGGCTTTGACAGCTTCATCACGCTAAACAAGTCCATCTCTGCGCAACACATAAACAAACAACAAAGAAAATTGGAGTTACGTATAACTACAATACAAAAGTATGCTTACAATACAGATGCAAAGGAAAGGAAGGACAAGCACCCACCCCGGTCGTTCTCATCCAGAAAAGTTGGCACCTCGTCAGCGCCCTGAAAGAAGTTGCGACTAATCCCCATGTGCACTAAAAACTCCTCTGGGTAAGAGTTGATGGGGATGCGGTTGACATTTATTGTCTCCGCATCATCTGTGTTGTACGTCCCGGGGTCTGGGCGCTCATCCTTTGGTAGCGTCCCCTGAGTATAGAACTCAAAGAGCCAGGGGAACACTTTATTGTCCACTCAGAAAAATCTCTCCCTCCAATTCCTAAGGGCGTCTACCTTCTCAGTATAACATTGAAGGCACCCTGCGCGCTTCGAAAAAGACACCCATCCGTTTGACCACGTTGTGTCGTAAAACGCGCGGAAGAGATTGAAGGTTTGGTTTATGGCAAGTAAACGACAGTTTACCTCAAAATTGGTTATCTTCGCCGCACCTATACAGAGCAGTTGGGATATGTGCAGACGGTAAAAATTGAGCACGTCGCTCAGGAATAGGGATATAGGCATGCGCTGATTTGCAAATTCGAAAAAGCGCGTGTACACCCCTACCTTCCCCTCAGGGAAGTCAGCAATGGATGCGTTCACCGCCGGTACTACCGGATGCAACGCGAGGGGAATATAATAGTCCGAGGTGAACTGACGGAGTTCATCCTCATCTATATCGGAGGCAAAATCATTTAATTGGCGAACCATTTTTGAAATATACTTTGATCAGGAAGCGCACGCGCTATTACCTTAACGAAGACTAGGTTTCTTGATTGGTATTTGATGATTCTAACAATGGTGGAAATGGCGATTTACTGTGATAATCACAGTGAAAATGGAGAACCCTTTATATAGGGTTACCCCTAACCTCGGATGAATGCCATGTGGATCCCACTAACTCTAATCGTGTGGCTGGAATATCAACAGGTACAACACTTTTTCAAGATTTTTGAGGAATACGTGTGACTCATTTAGACTACATACACCGTATGTTTATTTTTGGCGGGAAATACTTGGAGCTTCCCCGCCACGCTTCCCGCTATCGTTGTTAGTCTAGCATACGTGACCACACCCTGCGGATACTAGACTGGGGGGACATGATGACGTATAGTCCACACTCGGGTCACGAACCCAATTAATGGACATTACTAATGCCCAAGCCCATCACGCGTGGGCTATCATAATAATGATTTGGGCTACCATGCTAACGGTTTGGACTCACGAAAGCCCAAACCCAAATATATTATTTATGGTCTTGATAATAATCTTCTATTTATGGGATAAAGATCAATAGACCGGATAAGGCGAGATACGCCGAAGAGTAAGGAGCACGAAACCTACAAGGATTTTATGCCTATATAAAGAATATCACGGCTCTCATTGATGTACAATCTAAAAACCTTAACTCTTCACTGTAACCCTAAAACCGATTACTTACTCTCACGCCGGAGGATAATCGTGGGAGACATTCCCACGATAAGCCTAACTGTGTTGTTTGCTTTCTTAGTGCACATGTCTCAAGCATTAAGATCTAATTGATACGAGAACAGGAACCCAAATAAGGAACGCTCAACTTTTGTATCAACATTTAGACTTTTAGTAATTTAATGTGGTATATACTTGGACAATGAATGGTATGCAAGTATTGGAGAACAATTCAAGTAGATGAAATTAAAATATGTCTCTTGGCATGAGCTTCATATTGATTTTCATTCTTAATGAGCTGGTTTTTTTTATTCAACCATAAACCATGATATTATGGTAATAAAATATACAATATATATTTTTTGATTACGCAATACTTTATGTAATCGATGGTCACCGTCACAGTTTCTCTGTTCTTTTCCGCACGTGGAGATGAAGGTGGTGTCACAACAGGCTAAGCATGAAGTGTGCAAGAATATTATAGACCACGCGTGTGTTTGCCCCTTTGTACTTCCGGTCTTAAAAGGTTTATCTTAATTTCTTATTGAGATTTGAAGATTATTCTGAAGTTGATCAAGTTCTTTTGTAAATATCAAAGAATTTTCTTGTGAGTGTCCAATAATTATTATATGGATTTTGCTAACCTCTGCCGAGTAGGCATGAGTTAATTTGTTTATAAAAGGAATATTTTAATTTATTTAAGTGAAAATAATATTCAAATATAGTAATTTACAAGTTCATGTATTTAATGCAATTTTTTATTAATAAAAAAAAAATTTGTGTTCATTAACTACACCTTAATCTCTGCCCGGTAGGCATTGGTTAGCAAAATCTTATTATATACTTAACAGACAACATCCTAATCATTTATAAACTAATAAATGATCAAAGAATGTAGTATAACAATCAACTTTGGACATGTTTGCTACTTCTATTTATTATATACTGAACAGACAACATTGATAATGAGGGTGACAATAAGAAAAAAAAATATTGCAGGGTTACAACAACCAAATATGGACATTTTTGCTACTTCTATTTGTTGCAGGTATGTTCATTTTTAAAGCCATCTTCATGGGTTCACTTCTTTTGAGGTGCACCCACAAAATGTTCCCAAACCGGCCCGGAAATAAAGTATGGAAGTTCAACAATAGATTGTTCTTGAACTAGGCCTGGATATATTGGATTATAGATATCTACAGAAGTTCATCAGTAAAGATCTTAAACAGATCCCGAAAAGCATAACTATGATATATTTTGCTTCTGACACTATTGGATTCACATTAACATACACCAAATATTTCTTACATATTCTCATATCAACAAGTTGTTTGTTTATATAAATCAAAAAAATTATACTGTCATACACAGTTTTCATTTCAAGCTATTTCCATAACTTACATCCTTGTAATTCTTTTTAAGTAATTAATCTATGAAACTAGCCCGTCCATTGGATGAGTTATGAAGCTAGTAAACTAATAAATGTAGACTCACTTTTGGCTTCAAACTTAAAGCAATCATTTTAGCTTTTAGTTTTACAATTTTTGGCTCAACTGTTTTGTGTTTAGGATCTCATTGTACGGTTTTGCTACCTTGACCAAGAACACACCGATATAGCCCTCTTAGCTAACCTCGTGTAAAGTTTGAAAAAATAGTTGTTGCTTCGTTAACGAGATCTAAGCTGTAGAACACACAGAACAGACAAATGCTAACCGATTAACCAAAGTCTAACTCAATACTGTAACATGACTCCATTAGTCTACACTTGTACCAAACGACAACATGGACAATGGTTGGCATTTCCTTTGAATGTATACTTTGAAATTCCATTAATTTTCTAAAAGTACATAATAATGAAATAACAAGAGAAGAACAAAACCCAAAAAAGCATAAAAATCAATCATCAATCATCAATCACAGTTATTGGATATCAATGTATAAAACATAAACTCATCTTCAAGAATCACCCTCACTTAGCGCTAGCAAGCTCGGCACGAAGCTTCTTGGCAGCTTCAACCATGTTCTGGAGGGCAGGCTTCACCTCGTTGTACTTACGGGTCTTGAGCCCACAGTCAGGGTTGACCCACAAAATGTTGGTCTCCAAGACTGCAAGCATCTTGTTAACTCTGTCAGCAATTTCCTCCATTGATGGAATTCTTGGAGAGTGAATGTCATAAACACCAGGACCAATTCCAGCACCGTACTTGACTCCCTCACGGAACACAGATAATAGCTTCTCGTCAGAACGTGAATTCTCAATGGTGATGACATCAGCGTCCATGTTGATGATGGAGTGGATGATGTCATTGAAGTTCGAGTAGCACATATGGGTGTGGATCTGTACAAGATGGTTCAATTAAACATGGGTCAGTTAGTTCGTCTTAAAGAAAGATTAAAATAACAGCATCACTATTAACAGGAAAATCTATATACCTGGGTGGTGTCGGCAACACCCACATTGGTGATTCTGAAAGAGTGGACAGCCCAGTCCAAGTAGAAAGCATGCTCGGCTTTCCTGAGTGGCAATCCCTCTCTTAAAGCAGCCTCATCGATTTGGATGACGGTGATTCCAGCTTTTTCAAGATCCTCAACTTCATCCTTAATAGCCAAAGCAATCTGGTAGCAAGTTTCAAATCTGAAAACAAATAAACAAACAAGAAACTCATGTTAGGCAATTTTCTTTGCGGAAATGCTTAAAAGTGGTGGATGGTGGATTTTGCAATGTAATTATACCTGGGCTGGTCGTTACGGACGAAGGACCAGTTGAGAATGGTGACTGGACCAGTAAGCATACCCTTCATTGGGCGCTTGGTCATTTCCTGAGCCATTGAAGACCAGAACACGGTCATGGCCTTGGGTCGGCTAACATCACCATAGATGATTGGTGGCTTAACGCATCGAGATCCATAGGATTGCACCCATCCGTTAGCGGTGAAGGCAAAACCAGACAATTGCTCACCAAAGTACTCAACCATGTCGTTTCTCTGGAACATAATATACACATGTTAGACAACAAATTAAAGTGAACGGGAAGTAGAGTTTTATCAGGATTTAATAAAAAAATAAAATATACCTCTGGCTCTCCATGGACGAGCACATCGATATCAAGTTCTTCTTGGAGTTGGACAACTTTGTAGATCTCCTCTTTGATGGCTTTAACATACTCTTCCTCAGATATCCTACAATAATATGGTTTCGTTAGAACAAATTCTAAAAAATACTCCTGTATATTATTATAAAATCATCAATCGTAATTACTTACTTCTTAGCCTTGTACTCACGACGAACTCTCCTGAGCTCAATGGTTTGAGGGAAAGAACCAATGGTGGTGGTGGGGAGAATTGGAAGGTTGAGTTTCTTTTGTTGGGCGTCCAATCGAGCACTAACATTGGTGGCACGACGGTGGTCAGAACCCCTCAAAGCAGCAGCCTGAAAACCAAAAGGATCGGGGTTTCTTATAAGCTAAATGCAAAATTTTGGTTTTTTTATATATGTATTGGTAAAAAAACACTATATCACTTACAGCCTTTTGGACGGCTTCATTGTTCACTCTTGGAGAGGACTTCCTTGAGGCTAGAGCTGCGGCATTAGCAGCAAAAAATGCCTGACAAAAAACACAATGTATCAGTCACTATTTTGTCTTATCATTATAGGATTCATAAAGAAACAAAATATATAAAAATAACTACCTCATCCTTATGACCAGTAAGAGCCTTGGCTAAAGCACTAACTTCAACCACCTTTTGAGCAGCAAATGCGAGCCATGATTTGATCTCATCGTCCAACTTGGTCTCGTTCACAAGATCCACAGCAGTGTGTTGGAGTGAAGAAGAGGTAGACACAACAAGCTTATCTGGAAACATCACATTTCAGATTAGTAACAAACTAACAATTACACTATTAAAAATGAAGAAAAAATATACTATTACTTTTATATTTATCAAGAATTATAGCTACCTTTGCCGACAATGCTCTCAAGAGACTCGAGGACAGCGAGGGATCCAGCAAGATCATTAGCCCAAATGTTCCTTCCATCAACAACACCAGCAAAGAGGTATTTGCCTGATGGGAAACTGCTCTTGATCAAGTCAAGAGTGTTAGCACCACGGACCAAATCGAAAGTGTAACCAGTAACTCCGGGCAATGAAGTAAGGGTTTTGTATGCTGCGGCTGGAACATCAGCAAAGTAGGTAGCCAAAAGAACATTAAGACCAGAGCAAGCTGATTCTAGTGAAGAGTAGGCCTTGGTGAAAGCTTCCAATTGGTATCCCTCAAGATCCTTAACAAGGGTAGCCTCGTCAAACTGGATCCATGTAGCACCTGCTTCCTTCAACTCAGCAATGACTTCCCTGAAAAAAATAAGTTTTGTTATAACGTAAACCAAATTTAATATGTAAATAAAACTACTAGTGAGTTAGAAGAAGAGGCGTACTTGTAGATTGGAAGGATTTTGTCAAGAAGGGAAAGAAGATCGAATGTCTTCTCAACACCCTTTGCGGGTTTCGATAGCAACAAGTAGCTGACAGGGCCAACAAAGACAGGCACGGTATCAACTCCAAGCTGCAAGACGCAAAATCAACAAACATATTAACAAATTTACTACTAAATATATAACCATGAATATCCTTAAAAGAAAATAACTAATGCACGTACAGCCTTAGCTTCCTTGTATTCAGTCACAGCCTTGTGTGAAGCATATGTGAACTTCACTTCTGGGCCCAACTCTGGGACGATGAAATGGCTGTTCATAAAAAACATCACAACAAAATTATAATCAATGTATAATGTAAACGGAAAAGACCCATAAACGTAAAGGATGTGATATGCAACTTACTAGTTGGTGTCAAACCACTTGGTCATTTCCATAGCGGGAACAGAGGCATTACCTCTAGCCATGGAAAAGTAAGTGTCGAAACCAATCTCACCACCGTTCCAGTTGTATCTCGAAGGAACAGCGCCAAGCATGGCAGTAGTGTCGAGCACTTGGTCATAGTACGAAAACGTGTTACTAGGGATATACTTGATGCCAGCATCGGACATCTGTTTCCAGATGGACGATCTGAGATCAGCAGACACCTTCTGCAAATCCTCGGCAGTGCTTTTACCATCCCAGAAGGATTCAAGAGCGAATTTTAGCTCTCTTTTAGGTCCCATACGGGGATAACCAACAATGTGAGATGCCATTGTCCTGTTTCACCACAAATCATAACAATTTAACAAAATTTGACATTAAAAGAACGATTAGTTATGCCAATTGCACTATGCTCCTAATTCATATATTTGCATAAATCTAAACACTTGTTAAAGTAGTTTATCATAATACGACATTATCACAAAGCATCAAGTTTTCATCAGCATATCATACCAAACATATAAACGTGTTTTAACAACCCTAAGCCCACCGCAAACTCTTTGATCGGAACAGAATCATTTCATTAAACAAAAGAATTTTAACCAAGCCATAAACATAATCCTAAAGCATCGAAAATTGATCCTTAAATATGACGCAAGCATCTGCTATGTTAACTTAAAGTTGATTGCATATGTATAAACACTAGTAAGACATATACATGACATTAAACCGCATGAAATGATCATCGTACCTAATAAATAAATGTGTTTTGAAAACCCGAAGCCTATAGCAAGTTGTTCGATTTACGGCTAGGCAAAGTCTCAGTGACTGAACAAAAATCATTTTAATTTTGATCTCAATAACAAGTAGCTTCTAAAACCCTAGATCTTATCACATTATCATAAATATCTAGTCTAGTAAATGTTAGTATACAGACAAAAAATCATGAGATCTAGTAATGCACACGTCATCATTTACATTTAAACACGTAGACAGATCACAATGAGGTAAAAGACAGATCTAACTCTTAAAATTCACAAAATTGTTGATTAATCTAAAGTCCAAATTAGAGTGAATGACGAAGGCGTACCTTGTGGAAATGTGGGTTTAGGGAAGTAAAATAATAAGGTTAGTAAGCCGGAAGTGAATATTCCGGGGAGAGTAGAGAGAGAATGGTGGTTGTTGTTGACACGAATTGGAGTGAAGGGGAAATGGGTGTATTTATAGATAGATGTTTGGTGAATTTGGGGGTTGGTGAACAGATTGGATCAAGTCAGTCAGTGATACTCCAACTTAACAACAACCATTTTCGCGAAAAAAAAAAAAAAAAAAAAAAAAAAAAAAAAAAAAAAAAAAGTATGCTCACGCGCCTGTGGGATTGTTCTGTTGACTCGATATTTGCTCCAAAATATTTCACGTAGTTAACTACGGTACAACAACAACATACCCAATCCCGCGAAAGCGAGATATGGGATTAAAAGGCTCTTAATCTATATCTGATTTGCAAATCTGAATATGAGTTATGTAAATGTCTGAATTTGAATAAAATAATATTGGTTGTTTTTTTTATAAAAAAATATTTGAATGATATAAATATAATGCAATTTTTATTCTTACGACACATAAACATTAAAATACATTAAGGTGGTGTTTGTTTGTTAAGAGGGTCTGAATCTAAATCTGAACCGCACATCTGAATCTGAATCTGATGCGTAAATGTCTGAATCTGATCGCATCTGAACGGGAAAAAAAACTCATGTTTGAACCGCACATTTGTTTGATCGTACTATTTTTTTTTTTTTTTTTTTTTTTTTGGTTTTTATTTGTGTCAGCAAGAGGCAACAAGACGCATTCAGACACCCCTCTCAAGTCTAAACCATTAAGATCTTACTGCATCTGAACGCGTCTGAACATAAAAAAAAAAAAAAAAAAAAAAAAAAAAAAAAAAAAAAACAAACGGTCTGAACGACCAAATGTCTGACCGATTCAGACATTTAGCCTATTAAGAGGCTGTTAAGATGTTTTTCAAAAAAAACAAACACAGCCTAAGAGACAACAACACATCCCCTACACATCTTGTTGGTTAAGAGGTTTGAGCAAAAAAACAAACGCACTTAATGACCCAAATGTCGGACCGCGTCTGAACGAGTCAGATTAAAAAGCTGTTAAGAGGCACTTTTTAAAAAACAAACACCATCTATATATATTCTCGGCTCGTTATGTTTTTATAAAGCTCGAGTCCTAAGCTCAGCTCAATTTAAACCTTTTTTTTAAGCTCGAGCTAATTTAGACTCGGCTCGTTCGAGCTTTTAACATATCTAATCCTGTGATCTTTTCACGAACAACTCGGCTTATTTTCACCCCTAACTAACACTTTACTAGAATGTAGGGTTAATACTCAAAAAAGTTACTAAAGTTTCTCAAAATTTTGACCTAAGTTGTTGTTTTTTTTTTTTTTTTTTTTTTTTTTTTTTTTTTCTAACTAGGTTACTCATGTTTGCGTGACCGGTTGTTTACGTTACTCCATATATTACAACATATGATAACAGGTAAAAAGTAACTAAATGGTTCTTGTGATATGTGGCGTTTAACAGATTTAGTCCTTAGATCATTTTTTTCTCGGATCCTCTCCTGTGGGCGACCCGTAACGTGTTTTTCTTACGTTTTTATTCGTTTTTATACTTTTCGCCCTTTTTTTACGTTTTTGTCCATTTTTCTTATGTTTTATCCGTTTTTATACAGTTTTATCCGTTTTCATCTGTATTTATTATGTTTTTGCCTATTTTTATACGTTTGCGTCCGTTTTTATATGGTGTTGTCCGTTTTTATACGTTTTCGTCTGTTTTATACGTTTTTTGTCTGTTTTTCTTACATTTTTATATGTTTTCATCCATTCTTATCTGTTTTCATCTGGTTTTATCTGTTTTTAGCTGTTTTGACCATTTTATACGTTTTTGTCCGTATAAAAACAGATGAAAATAAATAAAAGTGAATAAAACGTAAAAATTGGATAAAACAGACAAAAATGTATAAAAACGAATAAAATCGTATAACAAGGTAGAAAAACGGATGAATACGTATAAAAACGATAAATGTAAGAAAATCGGACGAAAACGTATAAAAACGAATAAAACCTTAAAAACATATAAAAATGGACAAAAACGTATAAAATTTGATAAAACATATGAAAAATGGTGAAAATATATAAAAACGGATAAAAACGTAAGAAAAACGGACGAAAGCATATGAAAACGGATAAAACCGTAAGATAAACGGACAAAAACGTATAAAACAAACAAAAATGGATAAAAACTTATAAAAGCGGATGAAAACGTATAAAAACAGATAAAACGTAAGAAAATATATAAAAATGGATGAAAACGGATAAAAACGTATAAAAACATAAGAAAAACCTGTTACGGGTTGGCCACAGGAGAGGATTCGGGGAAAAAAATCTAACGACTAAATTCATTATACCCGGCATGCCACAGGGACCAAAAATGTAAATTAAAGATAGTGGAAAACTGTTACACCTGGTATCCCACCCTGAGAGTAACCATTGTGTAACTTATCTGAACGTTGAGTAACCTAATTAACGAACCCACGAACAAGAGTAACCTGGTTGGACAAAAAAAAATAATAATAAAAAAAAAAAAAAAAAAAAAAAAAAAAAAAAAAAAAAAACAACCTATAGTAACTAAGGTCAAATTTTTGGAAAACTTTAGTAATTTTTTTGAGTATTAACTTAAGAAAATTAAAAATAAAAATAAGAATAGAAACTATGACAAAAACTGTTAATTTTTTTTAATTTTTCTATTTGATTAATAGAAAACAACAAAATACAAGAAATGCTCCACATTTAATGAACTACATCGGCGTAAATGGAGCTTAAGCAATGTTATTGGAAAGACAAAAATATAGTCATATTAATTTTGAGAGGGTTAAACCTATACGTGTCTTACATTTATATTATGTATTTAAAAATAATATAGAAATTCATTAAAAATAATAAATAAATTTTAAAGGTCTTAAATTTAGAGGACCACAACCCCCTCTTGCTTTTAGTGAGCTTCGTCCTTGCACATCGGCCATGATGTGATAGCATTAATATATCATTCACATACACACATCCACTTTAAGCATGTAATAACATATAAATACCCCACAATACTCTCGTAGTTGGAGCGACATGTTTTTTGACGAATGACAATGACTAATTGGGTGCTATGTTAACGAATCAACGAACTCTTAAGGATGTAAAAAATAAATAAAAAACTCTTAAGGTGAACTCTTAGAATGTGCATGGCGCAAAGCTAATAAGAGTTTACAAAAACACGAGGATTTGCAATAAGATATATTCAATTTGCTTTTTCGATATACAAGCTTCATAATCCTTTTTTTTTTCTGCTTATTGCTTATTTGGTTTTAGGCTTCTGTTTCCTTAGCTTATTTTTTATGGCTTATTTTGAAACTTTTTGGCTTATAAAAGCTTTTATATTATAAGAAATTTATATAAGCCAAAAAGATTCAAAAAAGCCACAAAAATGAGCTTATAAAACATAAGCCCAAAATCAAATAAGCTATAAGCCAACTATATAAGCCGAAACAAATTAGTAAAAGCTAGTTGTCAAGTTATGGGTAGAAAAACTTTATTATGCTCTGTCAAAACTATATGTTTTACAACAAAAACAACACTAGCTTTTGAACTAAAACAAAACTATATTATTTGCTAGTTAGCCAAATGATAACAAATTTACAATTTTCTTTAATATTCGTGCGCACGTAATATCAAGTATAAAATTTTCTTTTCGGGTCATTGAAGTTTTTTTTTAATGATTTAGTGTAAACGAACGGGGAAACCCGCGCGTTGCTGCGGGATTTTTGGATGTTCTTTTTTTTCATCCAAGATTTTTTACTCGTGCGTAGAAAGCAAAAATTAGAAACAAACACCACCTTTGCAGGCTTGCAGCAAACCATAAAATTTTTTAGTAGTTAACAAAGCACGAATATGCAATATGAATTCAAAGCATACAATGACAGTTTCATGTTACAATTCAAGTAAAAACTCAAAGCTCTACATTAGTTGTGTCTCTATCCCAGCCATTGGTAGTGTCCGAAATCCAGTTCATCCCCCAAAATGACCCATCGCAACCCCACTTCAGCCCTGAAACACACCCATTTTATCACCCAAACCCACCAATCTGAGCACCCAACCGCACCTATCTAAGGCCGCATTTTGTTGGTCCAATAGCTTCGCCTTATGCATCAGAAATGCTGCTGTATGTTATGAGTCGTCTCCAACACCCAAGGAAAGTAGAAAGAATAGCTTTAAATTGTCCTCAAATTAATTTTTCTAACATATCTCTTATACTGCATTTTGGTGGACCAACAAATACCAAAGAACTATGTACCTTTGGCCTCTGCATATGCTATTGCATTTTGTTGATCCAATAAACACCAACAGTTCATGTCGCTTTGCCATCTGCATTAGTTATGGTGCTCTTTGTCTCTCTGCTATTTACTCTAGAAGGCTCAACAGCGTATCTCGATGCATGATTCTTGGAGACACTTGGTGGCTCATTGCTATGACACGCCAAAAAACTGTAACGACAGCCCTAGCATAAAATTGTATAAACCAATTAAGTACAATAATACAACAAAATAATTTTAGTATCCATGCTTTATTCTAACCAATAAGCTCTATGCTAACTACAACTAAATCAGCAATCTAGTGACTAATAACGCAATGGCAAAACGTTCTATGACACTTACATAATACTGCTAGTTTTTTTTAACAACATTTAGCAACACCCACCTCAAATATATATGGAAATCAACCCTGATATTAGGACATATATTTAATGCATAAAGATCAATCCCCACTACATCCACAAAATATTCACCTTCCCCCTAATTAAACGGCACAGACGTAAAGAAAGATCAATACAAATTCAGAGTTAAGGCTTGTGGATCTGATGTGTAGTGGATCTGCTAGAAGGTATGTATGTGTGTGGGAGGAAAGAATAGGAGCTTCCGGAATTTATCAAAAAACACACACACACACACACACACACACGGCAAAAACGATACCTCAAGCGTACCATCTTCCTCAGCTAAATTTACAAAATTCCATAAGCTCCCATACAACTAATAATTCAGGGGTGTTTGTTTAAGCTTATTTGCCAGCTTATGAGCTTACCTTATTTATTTCAGCAACAATAATGCTAGTCTGTTATCTGATTATTGACACAGTTAAAAGTTCCTCTTTTTTAATTCCTGATCGCATGTTTCTTTCAATGATTTCCTTATCTGAAGTTTGAATACAATGGTTAACCATAAGAACAACGCATTCACGTCAAAATAAACTCCGAAAGCTATTTCTTGTGCTGAAGTACTAAATTCCAGCATCCACATTCCAGAATTGTATCTATCTTTATGTTACTAACACTATTAATTGGTTGTTTTAGAAATGTGTAGAATTGTTACCTCACTTTGAGTTTATCATGTGTCCTTGCATTGCCATTACAATTGTCACTAAAATTTGTTTCATCACCTTTAATTGCATCGAAACCCGAATAAGTCCTGCATATGACACACACGCCACATCCTCACCAATCCAATATCATGTGTTCTTTACTGTGGAATAGTAGTAGAATTTACCTGGGAGTTCATTTATAGTAGAGCATGAGTTGTACCTGCACCTCAGTCATTGTCCGAGTGGTTGCAAGTCTTATTCTCCCATCATGTATTCATGTAAACACGGACCTGCACAATCAATTTATAACATTTTGAAACCCAAACTCATGACAGCCATTTGAAGACCAAGGATAGATCCACCATGTTAAATAAAGTTTTACATAGTAAAAAAAATAGATGTTCACAAAATCAGAACTTACGTCGATTTTAATAGCCTTTTCAACTTATAATAGTTTGTCGTCAAACTTGTTTTAGCAAAGCAATATTAACCTGAGATGAGGCGAAAGTGACCAACGGTACTGGCTATCTTTCCAGGTTAATCGACATGGAATATCCGAAGCTGAATAGACCTGTAGCAGAGATACCCAAACCTTATTAGTGTCAAGTATTTGGTAAGATTTTGTGTTCTAAAAATCCGATCAACAGGACCTGCTTGTATAAAGATTTAAAATTCTTGTAATACCTTGAACTTTCTATTGTTAAGTTCCTTACTGGTAGTAGCCAACTGATTTTCAGTCTTGAAAGTGACAAAAGCATTGCCTTTATTCTGACATGAGTTTTCCCCTTTTATTATCCTGATCTGTTATAGGTTAACTAACATTAAAATACACAAATACGAACATAATTTTGTACAACATAAAGAGAGACAGAAAATCACCTTGTTGCGAAAAAAGCCTCGGCTTATGCTTGTCTAAAGCATGACATTTCGCGCCTATGGACCAATATCATTATCCAAGTATATACTCGAAACGGGCAGAATAAAAAAAATGCTCAGTAAATAAGCTCTTTCTATCCTTCGAAACTCTAAAATGCTTATTAGTGTAAAATAATATGTCATCCTAAGTTCCTAGTACTCTTGAATAAGTAGGTTATTTCAAAGAGCTTATTTTAACAAAGAATTAAAACTGCCATAATTTTTTTTCGTACTATATCATGGAACTTGCAGGAATTTTTGGAAACAATATTTTATTAAAGTAAACATAGCACCACTGTTTCATTGGAAAAACCAACGCAAATCTCATATTGACTTTCTTTCGCCCTACTCTATGGGTACCCGTGAAGTCAGGCTTTTCTAGCTAGTAGAAGGATAGAGACTAAAGAAAGTAAGTTAACCTCAAATCTAATTTAGACACAATCATCTAAATAATCCTAGTTACCCAAAAAAGAGAGTAATAGTTGCGGTAAGATGTTTGCTCGAATCCATCTTACCACATGCAAAACACCAAAACATGACACAAAAAGTATCGAACCACCCAAAATTTTGCGACAAATAATTGGCTCAGATCTGCATGTAGGGTTCAAGTCACCAAATTACCTTTATTCCGTAATGGCTGAAAACAAAGGCGGTTACATAGTAAGTATTTAAACTATGTCTTCCGGTTGTTGCCACGCCAGCTTACGGTCAGATCGTTCATGACACAACGTATTTGTGTCAGATTACAGATATCATCATAGCCTTATGGAAAAATGTTGGTTCGATAATCGAGATAAGCTCATAATGATCCAAGTGTTAAAAAGGCATATTTTCACTTATTTTTAAACGTTTTTTTTTTACCAAAAGTAAAAACTGCAATTGTAACATAAAATGACTCAAAATGACCTAACCATACTGTAACTTTAGCATCATCTTGGTAGCATAATAAAGGATGTTGTTGGTTCTTTCGTTCTATCAGGCTCAGACTTTTAAACCAAATAAGGTCAAAAAGATTAAAAATCCGTCATGGCTGCAAAGAAAGACGGTTCCATAATCATGGCATTCGATCCTCGCCAGGCCAACTTACGGATTAAATCTTAGATGACCCACTTCATCTGCTCAGAAAAATGGTTATTCATCATCATAGCCATACATAAATGTGGCTGCAAAGCTGATCTCAAAGAGGCTGACCCACCAGGTTAGCAACAAAGTAAACAAAACAGCTAACCCGCTATGGCCATCACAAAGCAAATAGAAAGGCGAACCCGGCATAGCTGCAAATCTGATAATTTGGCCTGCCAAGATACGGGCCACCACAACTGTGACTTTACTTAGAGGCGCATGGGTGCGAGGAGACAGTAGTTTGTGACCGAGTAGGTTACTGACCTAAGCCTGTAACAAATAATAATTCATAAGTCACTTTCAGAAAGAGCATGGTGACAAAAAAATAGATATTCGGAAATTTGCAAAAATGGTTAAACAAATTCTAAAGCATAAAAGTTATGTCGATATAGTTAGTCATCAAAACATGACGATTTGTTAGTAGTTAAGACCATAAAATCAACATGTTTATCTCACTTTTACACGTAACTCTACATCCAACTTAACAACAACCATTTTCGATAAAAAAAAAAAAAAAAAAAAAAAAAAAAAAAAAAAAAAAAAAGGGTATGCTCACGCGCGTGTGGGTGTATTTATAGATAGATGTTTGGTGAATTTGGGGGTTGGTGAACAGATTGGATCAAGTCAGTCAGTGATACTCCAACTTAACAACAACCATTTTCGATAAAAAAAAAAAAAAAAAAAAAAAAAAAAGGTATGCTCACGCGCCTGTGGGATTGTTCTGTTGACTCGATATTTGCTCCAAAATATTTCACGTAGTTAACTACGGTGATGTTTGTTTATTAAAAGGCTCCTAATCTATATCTGATTTGCAAATCTGAATATGAGTTGTGTAAATGTCTGAATTTGAATAAAATAATATTGGTTGTTTTTTTTATAAAAAAATATTTGAATGATATGAATATAATGCAATTTTTATTCTTACGACACATAAACATTAAAATACATTAAGGTGGTGTTTGTTTGTTAAGAGGGTCTGAATCTGAATCTGAACCGCACATCTGAATCTGAATCTGATGCGTAAATGTCTGAATCTGATCGCATCTGAACGGGAAAAAAAACTCATGTTTGAACCGCACATTTGTTTGATCGTACTATTTTTTTTTTTTTTTGGTTTTTATTTGTGTCAGCAAGAGGCAACAAGACGCATTCAGACACCCCTCTCAAGTCTAAACCATTAAGATCTTACTGCATCTGAACGCGTCTGAACATAAAAAAAAACAAACAAACTGTCTGAACGACCAAATGTCTGACCGATTCAGACATTTAGCCTATTAAGAGGCTGTTAAGATGTTTTTCAAAAAAAACAAACACAGCCTAAGAGACAACAACACATCCCCTACACATCTTGTTGGTTAAGAGGTTTGAGCAAAAAAACAAACGCACTTAATGACCCAAATGTCGGACCGCGTCTGAACGAGTCAGATTAAAAAGCTGTTAAGAGGCACTTTTTAAAACACAAACACCATCTATATATATTCTCGGCTCGTTATGTTTTTATAAAGCTCGAGTCCTAAGCTCAGCTCAATTTAAACCTTTTTTTTAAGCTCGAGCTAATTTAGACTCGGCTCGTTCGAGCTTTTAACATATCTGATCCTGTGATCTTTTCACGAACAACTCGGCTTATTTTCACCCCTAACTAACACTTTACTAGAATGTAGGGTTAATACTCAAAAAAGTTACTAAAGTTTCTCAAAATTTTGACCTAAGTTGTTTTTTTTTTTTCTTTTTTTTTCTTTTTTTTTTCTAACTAGGTTACTCATGTTTGCGTGACCGGTTGTTTACGTTACTCCATATATTACAACATATGATAACAGGTAAAAAGTAACTAAATGGTTCTTGTGATATGTGGCGTTTAACAGATTTAGTCCTTAGATCATTTTTTTCTCGGATCCTCTCCTGTGGGCGACCCGTAACGTGTTTTTCTTACGTTTTTATTCGTTTTTATACTTTTCGCCCTTTTTTTACGTTTTTGTCCATTTTTCTTATGTTTTATCCGTTTTTATACAGTTTTATCCGTTTTCATCTGTATTTATTATGTTTTTGCCTATTTTTATACGTTTGCGTCCGTTTTTATATGGTGTTGTCCGTTTTTATACGTTTTCGTCTGTTTTATACGTTTTTTGTCTGTTTTTCTTACATTTTTATATGTTTTCATCCATTCTTATCTGTTTTCATCTGGTTTTATCTGTTTTTAGCTGTTTTGACCATTTTATACGTTTTTGTCCGTATAAAAACAGATGAAAATAAATAAAAGTGAATAAAACGTAAAAATTGGATAAAACAGACAAAAATGTATAAAAACGAATAAAATCGTATAACAAGGTAGAAAAACGGATGAATACGTATAAAAACGATAAATGTAAGAAAATCGGACGAAAACGTATAAAAACGAATAAAACCTTAAAAACATATAAAAATGGACAAAAACGTATAAAATTTGATAAAACATATGAAAAATGGTGAAAATATATAAAAACGGATAAAAACGTAAGAAAAACGGACGAAAGCATATGAAAACGGATAAAACCGTAAGATAAACGGACAAAAACGTATAAAACAAACAAAAATGGATAAAAACTTATAAAAGCGGATGAAAACGTATAAAAACAGATAAAACGTAAGAAAATATATAAAAATGGATGAAAACGGATAAAAACGTATAAAAACATAAGAAAAACCTGTTACGGGTTGGCCACAGGAGAGGATTCGGGGAAAAAAATCTAACGACTAAATTCATTATACCCGGCATGCCACAGGGACCAAAAATGTAAATTAAAGATAGTGGAAAACTGTTACACCTGGTATCCCACCCTGAGAGTAACCATTGTGTAACTTATCTGAACGTTGAGTAACCTAATTAACGAACCCACGAACAAGAGTAACCTGGTTGGACAAAAAAAAATAATAATAAAAAAAAAAAAAAAAAAAAAAAAAAAAAAAAAAAAAACAACCTATAGTAACTAAGGTCAAATTTTTGGAAAACTTTAGTAATTTTTTTGAGTATTAACTTAAGAAAATTAAAAATAAAAATAAGAATAGAAACTATGACAAAAACTGTTAATTTTTTTTAATTTTTCTATTTGATTAATAGAAAACAACAAAATACAAGAAATGCTCCACATTTAATGAACTACATCGGCGTAAATGGAGCTTAAGCAATGTTATTGGAAAGACAAAAATATAGTCATATTAATTTTGAGAGGGTTAAACCTATACGTGTCTTACATTTATATTATGTATTTAAAAATAATATAGAAATTCATTAAAAATAATAAATAAATTTTAAAGGTCTTAAATTTAGAGGACCACAACCCCCTCTTGCTTTTAGTGAGCTTCGTCCTTGCACATCGGCCATGATGTGATAGCATTAATATATCATTCACATACACACATCCACTTTAAGCATGTAATAACATATAAATACCCCACAATACTCTCGTAGTTGGAGCGACATGTTTTTTGACGAATGACAATGACTAATTGGGTGCTATGTTAACGAATCAACGAACTCTTAAGGATGTAAAAAATAAATAAAAAACTCTTAAGGTGAACTCTTAGAATGTGCATGGCGCAAAGCTAATAAGAGTTTACAAAAACACGAGGATTTGAAATAAGATATATTCAATTTGCTTTTTCGATATACAAGCTTCATAATCCTTTTTTTTTTCTGCTTATTGCTTATTTGGTTTTAGGCTTCTGTTTCCTTAGCTTATTTTTTATGGCTTATTTTGAAACTTTTTGGCTTATAAAAGCTTTTATATTATAAGAAATTTATATAAGCCAAAAAGATTCAAAAAAGCCACAAAAATGAGCTTATAAAACATAAGCCCAAAATCAAATAAGCTATAAGCCAACTATATAAGCCGAAACAAATTAGTAAAAGCTAGTTGTCAAGTTATGGGTAGAAAAACTTTATTATGCTCTGTCAAAACTATATGTTTTACAACAAAAACAACACTAGCTTTTGAACTAAAACAAAACTATATTATTTGCTAGTTAGCCAAATGATAACAAATTTACAATTTTCTTTAATATTCGTGCGCACGTAATATCAAGTATAAAATTTTCTTTTCGGGTCATTGAAGTTTTTTTTTAATGATTTAGTGTAAACGAACGGGGAAACCCGCGCGTTGCTGCGGGATTTTTGGATGTTCTTTTTTTTCATCCAAGATTTTTTACTCGTGCGTAGAAAGCAAAAATTAGAAACAAACACCACCTTTGCAGGCTTGCAGCAAACCATAAAATTTTTTAGTAGTTAACAAAGCACGAATATGCAATATGAATTCAAAGCATACAATGACAGTTTCATGTTACAATTCAAGTAAAAACTCAAAGCTCTACATTAGTTGTGTCTCTATCCCAGCCATTGGTAGTGTCCGAAATCCAGTTCATCCCCCAAAATGACCCATCGCAACCCCACTTCAGCCCTGAAACACACCCATTTTATCACCCAAACCCACCAATCTGAGCACCCAACCGCACCTATCTAAGGCCGCATTTTGTTGGTCCAATAGCTTCGCCTTATGCATCAGAAATGCTGCTGTATGTTATGAGTCGTCTCCAACACCCAAGGAAAGTAGAAAGAATAGCTTTAAATTGTCCTCAAATTAATTTTTCTAACATATCTCTTATACTGCATTTTGGTGGACCAACAAATACCAAAGAACTATGTACCTTTGGCCTCTGCATATGCTATTGCATTTTGTTGATCCAATAAACACCAACAGTTCATGTCGCTTTGCCATCTGCATTAGTTATGGTGCTCTTTGTCTCTCTGCTATTTACTCTAGAAGGCTCAACAGCGTATCTCGATGCATGATTCTTGGAGACACTTGGTGGCTCATTGCTATGACACGCCAAAAAACTGTAACGACAGCCCTAGCATAAAATTGTATAAACCAATTAAGTACAATAATACAACAAAATAATTTTAGTATCCATGCTTTATTCTAACCAATAAGCTCTATGCTAACTACAACTAAATCAGCAATCTAGTGACTAATAACGCAATGGCAAAACGTTCTATGACACTTACATAATACTGCTAGTTTTTTTTAACAACATTTAGCAACACCCACCTCAAATATATATGGAAATCAACCCTGATATTAGGACATATATTTAATGCATAAAGATCAATCCCCACTACATCCACAAAATATTCACCTTCCCCCTAATTAAACGGCACAGACGTAAAGAAAGATCAATACAAATTCAGAGTTAAGGCTTGTGGATCTGATGTGTAGTGGATCTGCTAGAAGGTATGTATGTGTGTGGGAGGAAAGAATAGGAGCTTCCGGAATTTATCAAAAAACACACACACACACACACACACACACGGCAAAAACGATACCTCAAGCGTACCATCTTCCTCAGCTAAATTTACAAAATTCCATAAGCTCCCATACAACTAATAATTCAGGGGTGTTTGTTTAAGCTTATTTGCCAGCTTATGAGCTTACCTTATTTATTTCAGCAACAATAATGCTAGTCTGTTATCTGATTATTGACACAGTTAAAAGTTCCTCTTTTTTAATTCCTGATCGCATGTTTCTTTCAATGATTTCCTTATCTGAAGTTTGAATACAATGGTTAACCATAAGAACAACGCATTCACGTCAAAATAAACTCCGAAAGCTATTTCTTGTGCTGAAGTACTAAATTCCAGCATCCACATTCCAGAATTGTATCTATCTTTATGTTACTAACACTATTAATTGGTTGTTTTAGAAATGTGTAGAATTGTTACCTCACTTTGAGTTTATCATGTGTCCTTGCATTGCCATTACAATTGTCACTAAAATTTGTTTCATCACCTTTAATTGCATCGAAACCCGAATAAGTCCTGCATATGACACACACGCCACATCCTCACCAATCCAATATCATGTGTTCTTTACTGTGGAATAGTAGTAGAATTTACCTGGGAGTTCATTTATAGTAGAGCATGAGTTGTACCTGCACCTCAGTCATTGTCCGAGTGGTTGCAAGTCTTATTCTCCCATCATGTATTCATGTAAACACGGACCTGCACAATCAATTTATAACATTTTGAAACCCAAACTCATGACAGCCATTTGAAGACCAAGGATAGATCCACCATGTTAAATAAAGTTTTACATAGTAAAAAAAATAGATGTTCACAAAATCAGAACTTACGTCGATTTTAATAGCCTTTTCAACTTATAATAGTTTGTCGTCAAACTTGTTTTAGCAAAGCAATATTAACCTGAGATGAGGCGAAAGTGACCAACGGTACTGGCTATCTTTCCAGGTTAATCGACATGGAATATCCGAAGCTGAATAGACCTGTAGCAGAGATACCCAAACCTTATTAGTGTCAAGTATTTGGTAAGATTTTGTGTTCTAAAAATCCGATCAACAGGACCTGCTTGTATAAAGATTTAAAATTCTTGTAATACCTTGAACTTTCTATTGTTAAGTTCCTTACTGGTAGTAGCCAACTGATTTTCAGTCTTGAAAGTGACAAAAGCATTGCCTTTATTCTGACATGAGTTTTCCCCTTTTATTATCCTGATCTGTTATAGGTTAACTAACATTAAAATACACAAATACGAACATAATTTTGTACAACATAAAGAGAGACAGAAAATCACCTTGTTGCGAAAAAAGCCTCGGCTTATGCTTGTCTAAAGCATGACATTTCGCGCCTATGGACCAATATCATTATCCAAGTATATACTCGAAACGGGCAGAATAAAAAAAATGCTCAGTAAATAAGCTCTTTCTATCCTTCGAAACTCTAAAATGCTTATTAGTGTAAAATAATATGTCATCCTAAGTTCCTAGTACTCTTGAATAAGTAGGTTATTTCAAAGAGCTTATTTTAACAAAGAATTAAAACTGCCATAATTTTTTTTCGTACTATATCATGGAACTTGCAGGAATTTTTGGAAACAATATTTTATTAAAGTAAACATAGCACCACTGTTTCATTGGAAAAACCAACGCAAATCTCATATTGACTTTCTTTCGCCCTACTCTATGGGTACCCGTGAAGTCAGGCTTTTCTAGCTAGTAGAAGGATAGAGACTAAAGAAAGTAAGTTAACCTCAAATCTAATTTAGACACAATCATCTAAATAATCCTAGTTACCCAAAAAAGAGAGTAATAGTTGCGGTAAGATGTTTGCTCGAATCCATCTTACCACATGCAAAACACCAAAACATGACACAAAAAGTATCGAACCACCCAAAATTTTGCGACAAATAATTGGCTCAGATCTGCATGTAGGGTTCAAGTCACCAAATTACCTTTATTCCGTAATGGCTGAAAACAAAGGCGGTTACATAGTAAGTATTTAAACTATGTCTTCCGGTTGTTGCCACGCCAGCTTACGGTCAGATCGTTCATGACACAACGTATTTGTGTCAGATTACAGATATCATCATAGCCTTATGGAAAAATGTTGGTTCGATAATCGAGATAAGCTCATAATGATCCAAGTGTTAAAAAGGCATATTTTCACTTATTTTTAAACGTTTTTTTTTTTACCAAAAGTAAAAACTGCAATTGTAACATAAAATGACTCAAAATGACCTAACCATACTGTAACTTTAGCATCATCTTGGTAGCATAATAAAGGATGTTGTTGGTTCTTTCGTTCTATCAGGCTCAGACTTTTAAACCAAATAAGGTCAAAAAGATTAAAAATCCGTCATGGCTGCAAAGAAAGACGGTTCCATAATCATGGCATTCGATCCTCGCCAGGCCAACTTACGGATTAAATCTTAGATGACCCACTTCATCTGCTCAGAAAAATGGTTATTCATCATCATAGCCATACATAAATGTGGCTGCAAAGCTGATCTCAAAGAGGCTGACCCACCAGGTTAGCAACAAAGTAAACAAAACAGCTAACCCGCTATGGCCATCACAAAGCAAATAGAAAGGCGAACCCGGCATAGCTGCAAATCTGATAATTTGGCCTGCCAAGATACGGGCCACCACAACTGTGACTTTACTTAGAGGCGCATGGGTGCGAGGAGACAGTAGTTTGTGACCGAGTAGGTTACTGACCTAAGCCTGTAACAAATAATAATTCATAAGTCACTTTCAGAAAGAGCATGGTGACAAAAAAATAGATATTCGGAAATTTGCAAAAATGGTTAAACAAATTCTAAAGCATAAAAGTTATGTCGATATAGTTAGTCATCAAAACATGACGATTTGTTAGTAGTTAAGACCATAAAATCAACATGTTTATCTCACTTTTACACGTAACTCTACATCCAACTTAACAACAACCATTTTCGATAAAAAAAAAAAAAAAAAAAAAAAAAAAAAAAAAAAAAAAAAAGGGTATGCTCACGCGCGTGTGGGTGTATTTATAGATAGATGTTTGGTGAATTTGGGGGTTGGTGAACAGATTGGATCAAGTCAGTCAGTGATACTCCAACTTAACAACAACCATTTTCGATAAAAAAAAAAAAAAAAAAAAAAAAAAAGGTATGCTCACGCGCCTGTGGGATTGTTCTGTTGACTCGATATTTGCTCCAAAATATTTCACGTAGTTAACTACGGTGATGTTTGTTTATTAAAAGGCTCCTAATCTATATCTGATTTGCAAATCTGAATATGAGTTGTGTAAATGTCTGAATTTGAATAAAATAATATTGGTTGTTTTTTTTATAAAAAAATATTTGAATGATATGAATATAATGCAATTTTTATTCTTACGACACATAAACATTAAAATACATTAAGGTGGTGTTTGTTTGTTAAGAGGGTCTGAATCTGAATCTGAACCGCACATCTGAATCTGAATCTGATGCGTAAATGTCTGAATCTGATCGCATCTGAACGGGAAAAAAAACTCATGTTTGAACCGCACATTTGTTTGATCGTACTATTTTTTTTTTTTTTTTGGTTTTTATTTGTGTCAGCAAGAGGCAACAAGACGCATTCAGACACCCCTCTCAAGTCTAAACCATTAAGATCTTACTGCATCTGAACGCGTCTGAACATAAAAAAAACAAACAAACTGTCTGAACGACCAAATGTCTGACCGATTCAGACATTTAGCCTATTAAGAGGCTGTTAAGATGTTTTTCAAAAAAAACAAACACAGCCTAAGAGACAACAACACATCCCCTACACATCTTGTTGGTTAAGAGGTTTGAGCAAAAAAACAAACGCACTTAATGACCCAAATGTCGGACCGCGTCTGAACGAGTCAGATTAAAAAGCTGTTAAGAGGCACTTTTTAAAACACAAACACCATCTATATATATTCTCGGCTCGTTATGTTTTTATAAAGCTCGAGTCCTAAGCTCAGCTCAATTTAAACCTTTTTTTTAAGCTCGAGCTAATTTAGACTCGGCTCGTTCGAGCTTTTAACATATCTGATCCTGTGATCTTTTCACGAACAACTCGGCTTATTTTCACCCCTAACTAACACTTTACTAGAATGTAGGGTTAATACTCAAAAAAGTTACTAAAGTTTCTCAAAATTTTGACCTAAGTTGTTTTTTTTTTTTCTTTTTTTTTCTTTTTTTTTCTAACTAGGTTACTCATGTTTGCGTGACCGGTTGTTTACGTTACTCCATATATTACAACATATGATAACAGGTAAAAAGTAACTAAATGGTTCTTGTGATATGTGGCGTTTAACAGATTTAGTCCTTAGATCATTTTTTCTCGGATCCTCTCCTGTGGGCGACCCGTAATGTGTTTTTCTTACGTTTTTATTCGTTTTTATACTTTTCGCCCGTTTTTTTTACGTTTTTGTCCATTTTTCTTATGTTTTATCCGTTTTTATACAGTTTTATCCGTTTTCATCTGTATTTATTATGTTTTTGCCTATTTTTATACGTTTGCGTCCGTTTTTATATGGTGTTGTCCGTTTTTATACGTTTTCGTCTGTTTTATACGTTTTTGTCTGTTTTTCTTACATTTTTATATGTTTTCATCCATTCTTATCTGTTTTCATCTGGTTTTATCTGTTTTTAGCTGTTTTGACCATTTTATACGTTTTTGTCCGTATAAAAATAGATGAAAATAATTAAAAGTGAATAAAACGTAAAAAATGGATAAAAACAGACAAAATGTATAAAAACGAATAAAATCGTATAAGAAGGTAGAAAAACGGATGAATACGTATAAAAACGATAAATGTAAGAAAATCGGACGAAAACGTATAAAAACGAATAAAACCTTAAAAACATATAAAAATGGACAAAAACGTATAAAATTTGATAAAACATATGAAAAATGGTGAAAATATATAAAAACGGATAAAAACGTAAGAAAAACGGACGAAAGCATATGAAAACGGATAAAACCGTAAGATAAACGGACAAAAACACAATAAAGACGGACGAAAACGTATAAAACAGACAAAAATGGATAAAAACTTATAAAAGCGGATGAAAACGTATAAAAACAGATAAAACGTAAGAAAATATATAAAAATGGATGAAAACGGATAAAAACGTATAAAAACATAAGAAAAACCCGTTACAGGTTGGCCACAGGAGAGGATTCGGGGAAAAAAATCTAACGACTAAATTCATTATACCCGGCATGCCACAGGGACCAAAAATGTAAATTAAAGATAGTGGAAAACTGTTACACCTGGTATCCCACCCTGAGAGTAACCATTGTGTAACTTATCTAAACGTTGAGTAACCTAATTAACGAACCCACGAACAAGAGTAACCTGGTTGGACAAAAAAAAAAAAAAAAAAAAAAAAAAAAAAAAAACAAACAAAACAAAACAAAAAACAAAAAAACCTATAGTAACTAAGGTCAAATTTTTGGAAAACTTTAGTAATTTTTTTGAGTATTAACTTAAGAAAATTAAAAATAAAAATAAGAATAGAAACTATGACAAAAACAGTTAATTTTTTTTTTTATTTTTCTATTTGATTAATAGAAAACAACAAAATACAAGAAATGCTCCACATTTAATGAACTACATCGGCGTAAATGGAGCTTAAGCAATGTTATTGGAAAGACAAAAATATAGTCATATTAATTTTGAGAGGGTTAAACCTATACGTGTCTTACATTTATATTATGTATTTAAAAATAATATAGAAATTCATTAAAAATAATAAATAAATTTTAAAGGTCTTAAATTTAGAGGACCACAACCCCCTCTTGCTTTTAGTGAGCTTCGTCCTTGCACATCGGCCATGATGTGATAGCATCAATATATCATTCACATACACACATCCACTTTAAGCATGTAATAACATATAAATACCCCACAATACTCTCGTAGTTGGAGCGACATGCTTTTTGACGAATGACAATGACTAATTGGGTGCTATGTTAACGAATCAACGAACTCTTAAGGATGTAAAAAAAAATAAAAAATAAAAAACTCTTAAGGTGAACTCTTAGAATGTGCATGGCGCAAAGCTAATAAGAGTTTACAAAAACACGAGGATTTGAAATAAGATATATTCAATTTGCTTTTTCGATATACAAGCTTCATCTGATATACAAGCTTCATAAACCTTTTTTTTTTTTTTTTTTTTTTTTTTGCTTATTGCTTATTTGGTTTTAGGCTTCTGTTTCCTTAGCTCATGGCTTATTTTGAAACTTTTTGGCTTATAAAAGCTTTTATATTATAAGAAATTTATATAAGCCAAAAAGATTCAAAAAAGCCACAAAAATGAGCTTATAAAACATAAGCCCAAAATCAAATAAGCTATAAGCCAACTATATAAGCCGAAACAAATTAGTAAAAGCTAGTTGTCAAGTTATGGGTAGAAAAACTTTATTATGCTCTGTCAAAACTATATGTTTTACAACAAAAACAACACTAGCTTTTGAACTAAAACAAAACTATATTATTTGCTAGTTAGCCAAATGATAACAAATTTACAATTTTCTTTAATATTCGTGCGCACGTAATATCAAGTATAAAATTTTCTTTTCGGGTCATTGAAGTTTTTTTTTAATGATTTAGTGTAAACGAGCGGGGAAACCCGCGCGTTGCTGCGGGATTTTTGGATGTTCTTTTTTTTCATCCAAGATTTTTTACTCGTGCGTAGAAAGCAAAAATTAGAAACAAACACCACCTTTGCAGGCTTGCAGCAAACCATAAAATTTTTTAGTAGTTAACAAAGCACGAATATGCAATATGAATTCAAAGCATACAATGACAGTTTCATGTTACAATTCAAGTAAAAACTCAAAGCTCTACATTAGTTGTGTCTCTATCCCAGCCATTGGTAGTGTCCGAAATCCAGTTCATCCCCCAAAATGACCCATCGCAACCCCACTTCAGCCCTGAAACACACCCATTTTATCACCCAAACCCACCAATCTGAGCACCTAACCGCACCTATCTGAGGCCGCATTTTGTTGGTCCAATAGCTTCGCCTTATGCATCAGAAATGCTGTTGTATGTTATGAGTCGTCTCCAACACCCAAGGAAAGTAGAAAGAATAGCTTTAAATTGTCCTCAAATTAATTTTTCTAGCATATCTCTTATACTGCATTTTGGTGGACCAACAAATACCAACGAACTATGTACCTTTGGCCTCTGCATATGCTATTGCATTTTGTTGATCCAATAAACACCAACAGTTCATGTCGCTTTGCCATCTGCATTGGTTATGGTGCTCTTTGTCTCTCTGCTATTTACTCTAGAAGGCTCAACAGCGTATCTCGATGCATGATTCTTGGAGACACTTGGTGGCTCATTGATATGACACGCCAAAAAACTGTAACGACAGCCCTAGCATAAAATTGTATAAACCAATTAAGTACAATAATAACAACAAAATAATTTTAGTATCCATGCTTTATTCTAACCAATAAGCTCTATGCTAACTACAACTAAATCAGCAATCTAGTGACTAATAACGCAATGGCAAAACGTTCTATGACACTTACATAATACTGCTAGTTTTTTTTAACAACATTTAGCAACACCCACCTCAAATATATATGGAAATCAACCCTGATATTAGGACATATATTTAATGCATAAAGATCAATCCCCGCTACATCCACAAAATATTCACCTCCCCCCTAATTAAACGGCACAGACGTAAAGAAAGATCAATACAAATTCAGAGTTAAGGCTTGTGGATCTGATGTGTAGTGGATCTGCTAGAAGGTATGTATGTGTGTGGGAGGAGAGAATAGGAGCTTCCGGAATTTATCAAAAAACACACACACACACACACACACGGCAAAAACGATACCTCAAGCGTACCATCTTCCTCAGCTAAATTTACAAAATTCCATAAGCTCCCATACAACTAATAATTCAGGGGTGTTTGTTTAAGCTTATTTGCCAGCTTATGAGCTTACCTTATTTATTTCAGCAACAATAATGCTAGTCTGTTATCTGATTATTGACACAGTTAAAAGTTCCTCTTTTTTAATTCCTGATCGCATGTTTCTTTCAATGATTTCCTTATCTGAAGTTTGAATACAATGGTTAACCATAAGAACAACGCATTCACGTCAAAATAAACTCCGAAAGCTATTTCTTGTGCTGAAGTACTAAATTCCAGCATCCACATTCCAGAATTGTATCTATCTTTATGTTACTAACACTATTAATTGGTTGTTTTAGAAATGTGTAGAATTGTTACCTCACTTTGAGTTTATTATGTGTCCTTGCATTGCCATTACAATTGTCACTAAAATTTGTTTCATCACCTTTAATTGCATCGAAACCCGAATAAGTCCTGCATATGACACACACGCCACATCCTCACCAATCCAATATCATGTGTTCTTTACTGTGGAATAGTAGTAGAATTTACCTGGGAGTTCATTTATAGTAGAGCATGAGTTGTACCTGCACCTCAGTCATTGTCCGAGTGGTTGCAAGTCTTATTCTCCCATCATGTATTCATGTAAACACGGACCTGCACAATCAATTTATAACATTTTGAAACCCAAACTCATGACAGCCATTTGAAGACCAAGGATAGATCCACCATGTTAAATAAAGTTTTACATAGTAAAAAAAATAGATGTTCACAAAATCAGAACTTACGTCGATTTTAATAGCCTTTTCAACTTATAATAGTTTGTCGTCAAACTTGTTTTAGCAAAGCAATATTAACCTGAGATGAGGCGAAAGTGACCAACGGTACTGGCTATCTTTCCAGGTTAATCGACATGGAATATCCGAAGCTGAATAGACCTGTAGCAGAGATACCCAAACCTTATTAGTGTCAAGTATTTGGTAAGATTTTGTGTTCTAAAAATCCGATCAACAGGACCTGCTTGTATAAAGATTTAAAATTCTTGTAATACCTTGAACTTTCTATTGTTAAGTTCCTTACTGGTAGTAGCCAACTGATTTTCAGTCTTGAAAGTGACAAAAGCATTGCCTTTATTCTGACATGAGTTTTCCCCTTTTATTATCCTGATCTGTTATAGGTTAACTAACATTAAAATACACAAATACGAACATAATTTTGTACAACATAAAGAGAGACAGAAAATCACCTTGTTGCGAAAAAAGCCTCGGCTTATGCTTGTCTAAAGCATGACATTTCGCGCCTATGGACCAATATCATTATCCAAGTATATACTCGAAACGGGCAGAATAAAAAAAATGCTCAGTAAATAAGCTCTTTCTATCCTTCGAAACTCTAAAATGCTTATTAGTGTAAAATAATATGTCATCCTAAGTTCCTAGTACTCTTGAATAAGTAGGTTATTTCAAAGAGCTTATTTTAACAAAGAATTAAAACTGCCATAATTTTTTTTCGTACTATATCATGGAACTTGCAGGAATTTTTGGAAACAATATTTTATTAAAGTAAACATAGCACCACTGTTTCATTGGAAAAACCAACGCAAATCTCATATTGACTTTCTTTCGCCCTACTCTATGGGTACCCGTGAAGTCAGGCTTTTCTAGCTAGTAGAAGGATAGAGACTAAAGAAAGTAAGTTAACCTCAAATCTAATTTAGACACAATCATCTAAATAATCCTAGTTACCCAAAAAAGAGAGTAATAGTTGCGGTAAGATGTTTGCTCGAATCCATCTTACCACATGCAAAACACCAAAACATGACACAAAAAGTATCGAACCACCCAAAATTTTGCGACAAATAATTGGCTCAGATCTGCATGTAGGGTTCAAGTCACCAAATTACCTTTATTCCGTAATGGCTGCAAACAAAGGCGGTTACATAGTAAGTATTTAAACTATGTCTTCCGGTTGTTGCCACGCCAGCTTACGGTCAGATCGTTCATGATACAACGTATTTGTGTCAGATTACAGATATCATCATAGCCTTATGGAAAAATGTTGGTTCGATAATCAAGATAAGCTCATAATGATCCAAGTGTTAAAAAGGCATATTTTCACTTATTTTTAAACGTTTTTTTTTTACCAAAAGTAAAAACTGCAATTGTAACATAAAATGACTCAAAATGACCTAACCATACTGTAACTTTAGCATCATCTTGGTAGCATAATAAAGGATGTTGTTGGTTCTTTCGTTCTATCAGGCTCAGACTTTTAAACCAAATAAGGTCAAAAAGATTAAAAATCCGTCATGGCTGCAAAGAAAGACGGTTCCATAATCATGGCATTCGATCCTCGCCAGGCCAACTTACGGATTAAATCTTAGATGACCCACTTCATCTGCTCAGAAAAATGGTTATTCATCATCATAGCCATACAGAAATGTGGCTGAAAAGCTGATCTCAAAGAGGCTGACCCATCAGGTTAGCAACAAAGTAAACAAAACAGCTAACCCGCTATGGCCATCACAAAGCAAATAGAAAGGCGAACCCGGCATAGCTGCAAATCTGATAATTTGGCCTGCCAAGATACGGGCCACCACAGCTGTGACTTTACTTAGAGGCGCATGGGTGCGAGGAGACAGTAGTTTGTGACCGAGTAGGTTATTGACCTAAGCCTGTAACAAATAATAATTCATAAGTCACTTTCAGAAAAAGCATGGTGACAAAAAAATAGATATTCGGAAATTTGCAAAAATGGTTAAACAAATTCTAAAGCATAAAAGTTATGTCGATATAGTTAGTCATCAAAACATGACGATTTGTTAGTAGTTAAGACCATAAAATCAACATGTTTATCTCACTTTTACACGTAACTCTACATCCAACTTATGTTAAAAACTATAATGCTTACATTACAGAATATCCACATTTACATTAAGACACTCCTTTCCATAGTTTCATGTCTGGCCCTCTTTTGTCCCATGATTGCAATTAAGTTTTCTCGCATCTAGTGGTGTGCACGTACAATATTGGAAATAAGTAACATCCTATGCATTTGAAAACTACAAAGAAAGACACATAACTTATTCAACACTTAATAGAATGTGTTTTCGGTTCAGTTCTCAGCCTAAGACACACCTGATGACTTCATAACATAGTAAAAAACAGCACTTGACTTGGATAGTTCTTGAGTAACGTTACTTTTCCACGACTTAAATAAGAGGCATGTGATAAATCCATGAATGGCTAAAAATGGTTATCTTAATCATATAAGAGGGGTAATAGAGTCTATAGTGGTTTTAGTATATGCATAGCAAAAATCATCAAATAAAAAAGTAGACTAACTAAATAAGTGGAAACTCAGACATGTGGTTAACAAACAAACAAAGGTCATAAGCATCTAATAAGCTGTGAAAACCGGAAAATAAGTTGGATTGTTTTAATTTATTACCGAAAAAAAGGAATTGAGGTTTACCAAAATACAATTTAACGATTAAGAAAACCCCCAAATTACACCAAAACCCTAATTTCAATATTCAATCTTTTAAGATTCAATTGAACTATCTAATACCAGAAACCGTAAATTCAAAAGTCAATTGAACTATTAAGAAAACCCCAAGAATCCTTTTTATTTTGGATAAAGAAGTGAGTACCTTTCTGAAGATCTTCACGCATACGCGAGGCGAACAAAAACTAATGAACGACATCCCCAAATTAACCATTTTAATGTCATCACATGGGTACAAATTGTAAAAGAGTGGTAAAAAGATATGAAATTGTATATGTATAGTAAAGGTGTATTGGAAGTTTCTGGTATTTGAGAAGGTAAATGAATCAGTGGACATTTATGCATAAAAAATAAAGAGCCAAAGCTGTTCTTAAGGTGCTATTACAACACCATAACAGGGTTCAACAGTTGCTAAACGGGGAATTCTCTAATAAACAGTGTTTCAAACAGTGTCCAAACGGAACGGAACCACAGTAGAACGGTGTCCTTGCACCAATAAAATCGTGAACCATGTGTACTATGTATGTACCATGGATAGTTAACTTTTGTAGCTTTAATTGTAGCCACATATTTGACCTTAACAATTCCGTAATTACCATTGTAATAACTGTACTTTTAACGGATCATGATTTGGGTTTTAGTATATATATATAATAATTTTTTACTTGGTAAATGCATTTTTCATAAGCACACCATAAGTTGAGTAAATAGCCGCCATGTCCTTATTCATCTTTGTATGTTCATTGAGCATTATTCTCCAAATACATTGCGTAAAGTAAATAAATATCATGAGTGCATTAAATCATGGTATTGACGCGCCTATGAAAGCGTTTGGGGTTATTGCTCAACAACCTTCTAAATATCCAAATGAATGCTTTTTTCTCTTTTTTAAACAACTTGGTTAATTCGCTTCTGTTTTGTCGTAAAGCATTAGCATGGCTAATTTGTATGTACGTAACATTAGAAAGACTCGGTTGAAAAGAAATTAATCCTAATAGGTGCGTTTAGTTGGAAAGAAATACCTCATTTTTTTAAAAAAAACTTCATTTAAAAATAAAAAAACTGAAAACTCGTTTAGTCGCACTTTTTTTTTCAATAATTTTAAAAAATAGTGAAATTCTCATTTTCTAAATCTTAACTACAAAATTGAAAAGCTCGTTATACTCTTCTCACGTTTTTCTTTCTCATTTATTTCTTAATAAAAAGAGATGGGCATGTTCAACATAAAACATACATCATTCTAACCCTGATCTCTCGTGTCATCTTCTACAGCGCACTGTCACCGCCACCGCTAAACGTTATAACTCCAACTTTTCATTTTTTCTAAAAAGAAAAATATAATTTCAACTAAACGGGTTTTCAAAATTCTCAACTCTTTCTTAGAGAAGAAAAATCAATTCTCTTCTTAAGGAATTTAAAAACAGGAAAACAAGAAAATTTTTCTACAACTAAACGGCACCTTAGTGGCCTTTTAGTTGGTGAAAATTTTTCCAATTTTTCTGTTTTTAAATTCCTAGAGAATGAAAAAAATGAGAAGAGGGAATGTGCTTTTCAAACCTCTAGTTAAAATTTAGAGAATAAGAGTTTCACATTTTTTGAAAATTGTTGAAAAAATGTTTAACTAAACGGATTTTCAATTTTTCTCTTTTCATATAAAAATTTTTTTGAAAAAATAGAAAATTTTTCACCAACTAAACGGCCTCTCAATAATTTTTCTTTTGTTACTATTTTCTAACATTTTCAATTATTTATTTATTTGTTATTGTTATTTTTTATTTTATTTTATTTTCACCTAAAGCAACATAATAAAAATAATCGATTCATAATTGAAGTTTGAAGTTCTTCATAACTTTTAGTTCTCATGTCTTATTTATGGATGAGGTTATTTATTTATTTTTTTATTATTTCTTTCCTCCTATTATTCGGTATAAAAATAATTGTTTTCAACAAAAATAAATAAATAAGAAATGGGCGATTTCCAAAGATTGTGAATGAATAGCCACATTCTGACTTAGGATATCGTATTAAACTATTTAGGCAACATATTTTGACTTTAGCATGATTCATTATCTGTATCAAATTAGTTCTCCCAACCTAAAGAATAAGATGCATACAAGTTAAATCTGATTAAGAATTGACAATATCAAATAATTGATATAGTTGTAACTCTATATATGTAAAAGGTAGTGTTTCTTCTTTAACACATATGATTTGAACCTAAAATATAAAATAATATCAACGCATTTTGCCATTTATTATTAAGTATGATTAATGATGGTGATTGAGGATTGTTGGTGGGAAATTAGTTGGTGAAGAGGATGTTGGTAGTGAGGTTCCTAAATGATACATTGTATACAACTTGTTTAGTTGTTTGCATGATGGGAACCCTCTTTCATGTTTTTATGATTATCTTAATTCTTAAGTGGGTACGACGTTACATATCACAAGCTTGCTTTGAGATGTTCATTAAACGAGGTGGGCGACGGGCCGCCGCGTTGCGGCGGGGCATCGTCTTACTTCGTTGGTTGCACGGTAATTTTTCTTCAATCAGAAAGTTGGCCGTTTTTGTGTGACTAAGGAGCAGTATTGTTCAACTCACTCAAAGAAGAGGTGTAACTAAGGAGCAAATTCATCATATGCAGGAAACCAAAGTTCACATAAAGTATAACTAAATATAAGAATGCTGAAATTATCCTTTAGCAAAAAGCCTACACATAATTACTATATTGAAAGACTGATATTTCCAAGATGCCTGTTACACACTGTTTTGCTTGTAGTTCTTGGTACTGAAAACTTCTTTACCGAACATTGCACAAACCCCTGCAGGCACATTAAAGAAACTTGTTATTCATAAATTTTGAATGAAGTGTAAACTGAAATGATGAGAATTTGTCAAAGCCTCCAAGTCCAAATAGCCTTAAAAAGTACTCTAACTTTGTATTTTACGGAGTGTCTGGATAAACTAATTTAAAGATTCATTTATATCTTGGATCAAGAAATGCGAATCTGGTACAATTCGGAACAAAATGGTTTGGATTAATGTATTATCAGAATTTCTAGCACCAAAAATAACGGTTTCTATGCTATGCAACAGTTTCGCTAATCTCATGATTAGTTATAGAGCAAAACATCTCTGACCTGAGATTTATGTAGCCTAATAACTGTCTGCAGGATTCTCGTTGGATGAGTACGCCTTTCAAGCCAATTTTCAATGGCTTCCCTTGAGATAGCTTCGTGCCAAACCTTGTCAGTTCCATACGTACCTTTTCTAGCTGCAATTGAAGTTGCATGGGGCCATTCATTTCCTAAGTTTTCCTGTCAATTCCTTCAAACATCTTCTGGAATCCAATATACCAAAAAAGTTAGATATTTAAGTTACATCAAAAAGAGACATAACGATGCAAAACAAAAAAACATAACATGAACAAACCATATGATCCGTTTTTTAGTTTTGCTGATCCATAGTTTTAGCTATGCTTATCGAATTGACACAAAAAATCGACTGATGCCAGCCCAAATCGCTTTTAAATTCCTACTATATGGCCTTGTGCGTTGTCATTAAAGTTTAAAATAACTAACCTAATCCATTTTACTTCTAACAGAGCATTTTACTTCTAAACTAAATGCATTCTCTCATCTCCGTTTCTGTTCCCTTATTCCTGGACTTTCAATCCAAAGTCGAAACACCAAATAAGGAAATTAGATAGTACAATATACCTGCCTTGAAGTGACCGAGAGGTATTTTCAGGACATGCCGAGCTCCTCATTAGTTATCATTCTTCTCATTTTTTACACTTACGTTTCAAACGTTGCATTAAACTGAACAACAGCTACAGCTAACATATATTAACTGCAATTTGTTACCTCTCATTGTAGTGTTTTAATCGATGGCTAACCACATCACCAGATCTATTTCTGGCACCCAATAAAATTTCTTGTTATTTTTCCCCTAATCAAAATTTTGAAAAGTAATGAGCGAAACAGATGTGAAAAATATAAAATGTATAAAGCAAAAGGAAATGTGAGAATCGTCTTACAATGAACATTGCACTATAAAGAAGATGAAGATGGATACTCGTATGAGTATAGCCAGCCGCTAAAGATCAAGAAGGATACTACCAACCCTTAAAGACGTGACACCATCTTCAAAAGACCTGATTGGAGAATCCTGTAAATGCAAAGAATATAACCGTAAATCGACAAATCCCAAAGACCAATAGCATACGGAATCAACTCTATCAGTTTGAAATGACCTCCTGGTTCAAACAAACCTGACCGGGATCGGCAAGGCTTCTTTCAACTATAATCGGCATTTTTCCTAAAGAAAACATGAAAAATAAAGCATCATTTCCAGCGTAGCAACTACCCCAAAAAGTAATAGAAACCTACTGCGAACCTTGTATATTACAACCTCAGAAGAAACATAAAAGATTCTCTATTGAAAAGCAACAGTCGGGAATTTGCTGAGTGTGGACAGGAGCCTGTTGTCTCAAGTCCCAATACATATAAAAGGATCACAAAACATAAATAAATAAATAAACCATGGTAAGAGCCAGTAAGTATTGAAGGGAAGGCAATATTAAGAAGAACCAAAACCTTGAACCAAACGACCTCATCAACTCTAAAACCAACGTATGAAATAACAGAGTCGGTCAAAAAAGTATTTTCCTTAACCAAAAATCTTATAGTTTTATCCAACACTTACGGGCTAAAATTTTGGACCTGGACAACTGTACCGGACAACACTTAGAGTCTAACGTGTGAACACTTACGATCGCTATGCGAGTTACTGCATACTCTCTGCAATGATTCTTTTATACCTGTGAAAATAATAGAAAGTTCAAACTTAACATTAGTTTATTTATTTAGTTAATACCATTGTTGGAAGCAATAATCATTTGAGGCCCCTCAAATGAAAGGCGGGCAGTTTCACCCATTTACGTATAAGTAGGTCGATTAGGCATACATTAAATATATTATGAAAGGGCACTTTCTTATATACTACCATTTTTAATCTGTTTGACCTTCTTAGGCGCAAACATTTTTGTGTATTTCGAACAGGCCAATGGGTTAAAAGCGCCAGCTGGGTAATTCCTTTTTTCAGGGTCCTTTTCCATGCTCCTTTGGCGTGGGCGGATGTGAGAATACTTCTATACTCCCAACCTAGTTGTGACCTGACTTTGAGGTATTTGTCCCTGATAAAAATCAAAGAGAACAATTTAAGACCAAGGTTATTCAAGTCATAACTTCTCCATGTACTTGAGGTTCCAGTAGTGCACACCACTATACGATTTGTAAAAGTATACCATAAAAATGACAAATACGTAAAATTTCTTAATACCTGCCTGATGAGTTTATGAAGAAACACCTCCTCGCCGAATAAGCTAAGCAACGGCCTTTAGCATCCGCATATGGGTATGATTAGTTAGCATCCGCATATGCAACCTGTACATATATAGTTTTTCAGGTCAATGATATGGCCTAAGGAGCTTCTAATAAAGATATACGTCAAATAAAAAACGACAATTCATTTACCCAAAAGGCTTAATACATACCCATTCTCAACATGTCCTCAAACTCTAATTCTGTCAGTAACAATTTGTTGGGGTCTCGTTCTTTCAACCTGCTTATACAAATCGACTTCAGCACAAAATCTGGAATCAAGTACATGTGCCAAGAATGAACCTTTTAACATTTACCATAACGTATGTTTAATTAATCAGCAAAGGAACTACCAGCTTATTGTAAACAACCTATTAACATCATCTCTTTCAACCTTCATATCCTATCTACTAAAAGGTCAAAACACGAACCTACATAACTGATGAAGAACCAAAGGCGGACACAAATATACTTCTGAAAAAATCAAATAAATATGCAATTCAAATAAATATCCAGCACTCTAATTTAATTAGTTGTTTCAACAAACAGTTGGTGCGCACCTTGTTACATAAGTAATCAAAAGAAAGCAAGAACATAAAAAGTTAATTCCAACTCTTGTAACAGGCTCCTCAGAAAAGATGTTAACACAGGGAACCACGTCGTCCACACCCATAAATGCAGGAAAGACATACGGCCCATCCATGACACCCACCCCGTTTACCCAAAAAATCATCTTCATCTATAGGACCATGAACTAAAGCACTACTGTTTATACCATCGATAAGGCAACTAAACCCACACCATGATCAGCCCTAAGAGTCCCATGTCCCTCTAATGTTTCATCACTAGTGTATCTATGCACACCTTTACTTTTTGTTCTCATATTTAAAGATGCAACAGAAGGAATATCAAAAAACAGCTAAACAACAAACATCATACATGTCTAACATCATACCTTAAACACAAAAACCAAAGAAAGCAGATGCACATAGAAAGAGTATACCAAAAAAAAACCAAGAAAACCACCAACAGCAGCGACCCATCCCAAGTTTACCTACAATGAAGAAAACTGCGACTCTGATAATTCAAGGAAATCAGGATAGCTGGGGCGAAGCGCAGAACGACAAAAGCTGGAGAGAATATGCAAGTAGAAGATAACAATGAATCTCGAAGCGGTGGCATCGTAACTGCAAAAGAATGTATTAAAGAAAAGAAAGAAGATAAAAAAAGGGCTAACGTACGTAACGCGGATAATCGTATTGGGCTGGGCCACAAATAGGCGGGATCAAAACGACAATGTAGGCGTCGTATTCGACGGTACATTATATATATAGTAATTATTGAATTGAATATAGTTGTGTTATGGACTCATATTGGACATGCTGTTGGGCTGTGACTAATGGGTCAACACTCAAAAGTATATGGCTCTCAATGAAATGGGTCATACCGTCATACCCGTCATACACTTCACTACCCATGCAAATACAAAATATCAAAAAATCAGAAGTTTGTAAGTTGTTGGTGACTGGTGGAATGTTTGGGATATAAAGGTCAAGAGTTCGAACCATTTCCTAAGTCTCAATTGCTTTTTAGTTTTTTTTCTAAAAATCATTTTTCCCCCGGTAACCATTGGTTTCTTTGCCAACTAATCCAAATGTTTTTTACTAATTCATGAGGTTCTAAATCTATCTTTGCCAACTAATCCTAATGTTTTTTACTAATTCATGAGGTTCTAATCCTAATCTTTTTTCCTTGTAACCATGGTTTCTTTACCGCTTCACATGCGGGTAAAACTCTCTTTTTTTAAAAAAATAAAAATAAAAAAATCTGTGTAACCTCTATATTTTTTAGTGAATAGTCACAAACATTTTAGCACTAGATAACCCTGCAAAACATATAAATTCTAATTTCACATACTATACACTCAACCATTAGTGGAACTTAACTTTGCAGTTATGAGGTTGTTTGGTCAAACATGATTCGCTAAAATGCCTAGCCATACTTGGATCAACTCTATGGTTTGTTTGCTTTACTTGCACTTTTAATAATGTACTGTAGATGAACAATGAGTTGATATTATTTTCTTGTATACGTTTTTGAAAGTTGAAACTTCTATGTTTGTAAATGATAATGTTACACAATATGTTCATGTATGTCCTTTCAACTTCATATGCCCATTAAAATCTTTAGTAATCATGATGACATTAGCAAGGCCTCAGGCCTTTGTAAAAAATTGTTAACACGCATTTGAGAGCCAAAATGTTTGATATCGTCTTTTGTAGTATATATGTCTCAGGTACATTATGCTAATAAGGAATGGTTCCGTAGTTACATAGGTTTGTAAACGTCATATGCACGCATAACAAACTTAGTTTTATGGTTAACAGGAAAACAACACATCCAAAAAATATTTAAAAAGTGTATACATGCTGCAAAAAGGGCTGGAAAAGTGGAAATATTATAAGTTTACTAGGTGAGAGATCAAGAATCTTACAATATAAGTGTATAACAAGCATGAATCTTTGGGGCTAATATAAGAATTAACAGTTTATGAATTTTTCGCTACCACAATATCTAGAAAAACAAACTCGTCAATAATCTTTTTTCTAACCATATGTAGGTTTAGTGAGTTAAATGGCAACCATATGTGCAGCAGACTGATCAAAACTACCACGAGCTCGAGTGTTCTTCTTTTTCTTTAAGCTCGTATCCTTTTCCGCTCTTCCACCCTTAAATTTTCCAAATGCTGGTGCGGTTTTAATGATTTGTGTAAATTCATCCTTATTTGCACCGCCTTGAATAAGAACTCTTTTAATTCCCGAGTAGTTTAGAGACTCGGCAATCTGCATAGGTGTGACACCCTTATTGGTTCTTGCTTCCACGTCAGCACCCTTCTACTTGACCAACAACTCGAGCATATCTACATGTCCTGACTCGACTGCACAGTGTAGCGCTGTGTAGCCATCTTCATCTCTTGCATTGATATCAACTCCTTTTTCAATCAAGAATCTGACCACCTCAGCTCAACCCTTGAACGAGGCTCTATGCAAAAAGTCCATCTGTGCTGGTCCTGCCCGTTGACCAAAGCTCCACTTTCAAGAATCCTATTGATACCGGTCACCTAACCCGAGTGCATCGAAAAGCTTTGTGTGTCCTTGCTTGGCCGCCATATCATATGTAGTTTTCCCTTGTTTTGGATCTCTTTGTAAGCCCCCTTTTGTAATAGAAGCTTGACCATGTATTCATCTCCAAAAGCTGCAGCTATATGCAACCGAGTGTTACCATCACCATAGTTGAAAACTTAATAAATTGATAACTTATATGTTAATAGTTGAAAACTTGAGTTGCCTCTATATACATTATCCTTTAAACTACTTCGTTAAGTTGCACAAAAAAAATTAACTCCATTAATTCGCTTCTGTTTTCTGACATAAGCATCAACTAGCATGGCTAATTGGTATGTTAATTCTATGCTTAAACTTGTATAGCCGTATCTGTTCGTAATATTAAAATTAAAGACTTACTTATTCACACATATCAATAAACTATTTTCATGTTAATTTGGTCAAAAATTTAATCACAATTTTAGGTTTCACAACAATTTTTCTTTTGTTATTTTCTAACACTAGTTATAATACCCACGCATGCACGGGTTTTTAAAAAATTTTTGAATCATATTTTTTTATTTATTAAAAAACAAATAATTTTAATCTTTGTTTTGTTTGATATATGATATTTAATTATAGTTTTTTATTATTAAAGATAATTAGTTAAAAATTTTAATCATATTATTGATTGCATCTTATCTATATTTTTTGTATTTATCTTCTACTTGTGTTATGGATAAATATAAAATGTTACCTAATAAGAAAATAATATTTTTTTAAATAAAATTATTACTAAATAAGGTATGAATTCATTTTTTTGAAATAGAAATTTCCAATATAAGTTTTGTTTTATTATATAAAAGATTTTCAATTTATTATTATTATTATTATTATTATTATTATTATTATTATTATTATTAAACATCACTTTATTAGAAACTAATAGGATTTACAAGATGTTAGTGGGAAGCCGAGATACTAAGGCTCCCACTCGTCTAGTAATAAAAAAGTTAATCCTATTATTATTTACAAGAAGTTATTTTCTAACATATTATTATTATTATTATTATTATTATTATTATTATTATTATTATTATTATTATTATTATTATTATTATTATTATTATTTTCTAACTACTTTTTTGTCCTCGTGGTTTACCGGGTATAACACTTTTGGTCCAATAGTTTTAAAAGTAACAGATCTAGTCCAGAACCCGCTGACCCGTAACACTTTTGGTCCAATTTTCGTTGACCATAGGTTTGACTATTTAAAAAACATGATATGACTAAAATACCCTCACCGTTACGCACAGAATTTGCACCATTCGTCCCTGAGCTAACGGTCGTCAGTTCTAAAAATTTTGTTTCAAAAACTTTTTTTTTTTATTTTTTTTTTAAATATGAAAAAAAAATAGAAAAAAAAATTCAAGAAAATATTTTCGATAAAAAAGGTTTCCAAAAAAATTTCAAAAACTTTTCTTTTCAATTTTTTTTCTAAAATTTTTTTTCGAAAATAATTTTAGAAAAAAAAATTCAAAAAAATTATTTTTGAAAAAAAAATCAAAAAAATATTTCCGCTAAAAAAAATTCTAAATTTTTTTTCTTAAAAATTTTGAAAAAAATATTTTAGAAAAAAAAAATTGTAAAATTAAAAAAAATAATTGAATTTTTTTTTTCTATAATTCTTTTTTTCAAAATTTGTTTTTCTATAAAATTTTAGAAAAAGAACATTTGAAAAAAAATTTCTAAAATATTTTCTAAATAAAAAGTTTAGGAAAAAAAAATTGAAAAGAAAAAGTTTTTGAAAAATAAAATTCAAAAAAAATTACTAACGAAGAAATACGGACGAAAACATAAAAAAGCGAACAAAACCGTATGAAAAGAAAAACGGACGAAAACATAAAAAAGCGGACAAAACCTTATGAAAACGGACGAAATCGAATAAAAATTGATTAAAACGGACAAACACGTATGAAAACGTTAGAAAAACGGATGAAAACATATAAAAACGGATTAAAACGTAATAAAAACGAACAAGAACGGATTAAAACGGACAAAAGAGTATGAATACGTAAGAAAAACGGACGAAAACGAATAAAAACGAACGAAAACGTATAAAAACGGACAAAATCGAATGAAAACGTAACAAAAACGGACGAAAACAACTAAAAACGTACGAAAACGTATAAAACGGACAAAACCGTATGAAAACTTAAGAAAAACAGACAAAATGTATAAATGACTAACGATGCAAATGATTGTTGGCTAAATGAACTAACGTTGCCACATGATAACTAACAGAACTGATGGCCGTTAGCTCAGGGATGAATGGTGCAAATTATGGCGTAAATTCGAGGGTATTTTAGTCATATCACGTTTTTTTAAAATTATTGGACCAAAAGTGTTACGGGTCGTCTGATCTTGGACTGGATTCGTTACATTTTAAACTATTGGACCAAAACCGTTATACCCAGTAAACCACGAGGACCAAAAATTTAGTTAACTATTATTATTATTATTATTATTATTATTATTATTATTATTATTATTATTATTATTATTATTATTATTATTATTATTATTATTATTTATTTATTTATTTATTTATTTATTTTTTTAACCTAAGGTTATATAAAAAAAAGTAATCGATTCATAATTGAAGTTCTTCGTAACTTTTAGTTTAATGTCGAAGACTAAGGATCAAATGAGAAGAATTCTTAAAATAAGAAGGATGCGAAATAACTATAACTACACATTAGAGATGCATCAATTTGAATTAGATGCATCCCTAATCTTAAAGATGCATCATAATATATTTTCTAGCTAAAAATTAGATATATATACATATATTAGATGCATTTCGTCAAGTTAGACGAATCCTATGTATTTTTCGTCCTCTGTGGGTCAAATGTGTTGCTAGTACTACTTTGCATCGTTTTCACTTCAAAATCACTTTCGAAACTAATTGTAATGCATCTAAATGAATAGAGATGCATCTAATTCAAGTCGATGCATCTCAAATATGCGGTTATAGTTATTTCTCATTTTTCTTATTTAAAGTTTTATTCTCACTGGATCCTTAAGGTCGATCCTTAAAGGTCGAATATATAACCATTTTAATGGGCGATTTGCAAAGATTGTGAAGAAAATAGTCACATTTTGACTTACGAATCGTACTAAACTATTTAGGCAACATATTTGACTTTGGCATGATTCATTCTGTATCAAATTAGTTCTCCCAACCTAAAGATGCATACAAGTTATATTTGAATAAGATTTGACAATATCAAATAATTGATATAGTTGTAACACTATATATGTAAAGTTAGTGTTACGATTTGAACCTAAAAATATAAAATAATCCCAACCTAAAGATGCATACAAGTTATATTTGAATAAGATTTGACAATATCAAATAATTGATATAGTTGTAACACTATATATGTAAAGTTAGTGTTACGATTTGAACCTAAAAATATAAAATAATATCAACACATTTTGCCATTTATTATTAAGTATGACTAATGATGGTGATTGAGGATTGTTGGTGGGAAATTAGGTGGTGAAGTGCATGTTGGTAGTCATGTTTGCATGATGGATTGATGGGTACGAAGTTACATATCACAAGCTTGTTTTGAGATGTTCATTAAATTATTGAATTGAATATAGTTGTGTTATATATGGACTCATATTGGACATGCTGTTGGGCTGTAACTAATGGGTCAATACTTAAGAGAATATGGTTCTTCATGTAATAGTAAATACAAAGCTTAAAATAATCAAAGCGTTGTTAGTGGTAGTGGCTAGTGGAATGGTTGGGACGCTCTTTCTTAACAGGAAGGTCGAGAGTTCGAATCATTCCAACGGCATACACTCAACCATTAGAATATTAGTTGAGCTTAACTTTGCAGTAATGAGGTTGTTTAATCAAACATGCTTCGCTAAAATGCCTACTTGTTTTCGAAATTTCTATGTATAAATGATAATGTTACACACTTTGATCATGTATATATTTCCTTTCAACTTCAGATGCCCTTTAAAATCTTTAGTAATCATGGCATTAGCAAGGCCTCAGGCCTTTGTACAAAACTGTTAAGACACAATTTTAAGTTACTTAGGCTTTGAAACACAATATGTAGACATACTAACTTAGTTTTATGGTTAACACCAAAATAACACTTCCAAAAAGTATTTAAAAGTGTATAAATATTACTGTTTTACTAGGTGAGAGATAAGAATCTTACAATATAAGTGTATAACAAGCATGAATCTTTGGGGCTAATATAAGAATTAACAGATTATGAATTTTTCGCTACCACAATATCTAGAAAAGAAACTCGTCAATAATCATTTTTTAACCATATGTAGGTTTATTGAATTAAATGGCAACCATATGTGCAGCAGATTGATCAAAACTACCACGAAGTGCTTTTCCTCGAGTGTTCTTCTTTTTCTTTAAGCCCGTATCCTTTTCCGCTCTTCCTCCCTTTATATTTCCAAATGGTAGTGCGGTTTTACTGATTTGTGTAAATTCATCCTTATTTGCACCTCCTTGAATAAGAACTCTTTTAATTCCCGAGTAGTTTAGAGACTCGGCAATCTGCATAGGTGTGACACCCTTGTTGGTTCTTGCTTCCACGTCAGCACCCTTTTTGACCAACAACTCGAGCACGTCTACATGTCCTGACTCGACTGCACAGTGTAGCGCTGTGTAGCCATCTTCATCTCTTGCATTGATATCAACTCCTTTTTCAATCAAGAATCTGGCCACCTCAACCCGACCCTTGAATGAGGCTCTATGCAAAATGGTCCATCCGTGCTGGTCCTGCCCATTGACCAAAGCTCCACTTTCAAGAATCCTATTGATGGTTCTGATTTCGCCTTTCCGTGCAGCTATACATAACCGGTCACCTAACCCGAGTACATCAAAAAGCTTTGTGTGTCCTTGCTCGGCCGCCATATCATACGCAGTTTTCCCTGAATGGTTTTGGATCTCTTTGTAAGCCCCCTTTTGTAATAATAGCTTGACCATGTATTCATCTCCAAAAGCCGCAGCTATATGCAATGGAGTGTCACCATCACCAGAATTTTGGATATTGGGTTGAGCACCGCTAGCCAACAGTAAGCGGGCGCAGTCCCTTTTGCGCTCCTCCACCACCAGGTGTAAAGCAGTGTTCCCATCTTTAGTAAGCATGGTTGCATTAGCCCCTTTTTGTAAAAGGATCCTCAGAACATCTACATGTCCCGCACTAGCTGCAAGGTGAAGTGGGCCCCATGTGGATGACTCTGACCTCTCCGTACTAGCTCTATGTGCGAGCAAGAGCTCCACAATCAAACCTTCACCAGAGGCAGATGCAGCCTCGAGTGGGGTTACACCTGAACTGCCACGAGCCTCTATATCAGGTTCAAACTCGAGTAGTAGTTGAACTAGGTCTGCTCGACTTTGACTAATCGCCAAGTGAAGTAAAGTTTGACCTTCATCATCAACTGCATCAACAGCACGCCAACTAGGATCACCTTTCTCTAGCACATCCCTTATCTCATCCATAGATCCATTCCTCACAAGACTAGCCATCACAACTGACCCAACAAACATGACTCTAATACCACTATCAACAAACACTTGCTTCTTTCTTGCAGTAAACCAATCCATAGGAACCGAATCATGAGTCGATGAAGGGTTTTTAACTGCTGCACCAGGAACCACCACACTATGCAACAAAAAAGAATCATCACAATAAGGAAGTGACCTCGGGTGACCTGAATTCTGTTGATAATCATAAGTGATCTCAACTGTCAAAGTGGTCAAAGGAGCTATGATCCCTGACTGTGGTCGGATAGTGTAACGAGCCTTGTTGACAGCTTGCAAGCGAAAAGCCACTGGCATAGTGTACATAACATTTTTCAAAGTAAGTTCGCCACAACACTTTTGAACATTTTCGATGCGTATGACAACCACATTAGATGGCTCTAAACTGATCAATCTGTCCATTAACACAGACTAGAATTTAGGCAACAACACATACGACGGGATGTGGTATTTATAGAAAGAAGCATAAGAAACTGCCGGCAATTACGAAGAATTGCCACTTGGTGGTGTCAAGAACAATGGTGACTTAATCTATTTTAATCAGCTGACTTTGTACAACTTCAAAGATACCAAAGTTGGTAATTTGTACTTGTTCTTCTATGTCACTACCATGGTGTGTTTGTATCTTAAAAACATACAAAACACTACATAGGAGTTAGAAACATACAATTGGCAACATTGTGTTTTATATTTTATATTACACCACCAAAGATCAAACCTGTTCGCATTTGTAGATGCTTTCTGTAACTTAAAAATACCTCATATTACAAGACAAGGTAAACCTTTTCTCTAGTTTCGAGTCTCATATAGTTGATGTTCTTATATGATATTAGCCTGTGAGTAGTGTTATGCACTAATAAGTTATTGAAATTTTTAAAACTTTAGGTAAGTATAAACATCGGCATGATATTTTATATATAGTTACTTTTTTGGGTAATAATCTGCTCTCAATATATAAAAATGGGAGTTGGTGTTGTTTGATTGCGAGACAATTGTCTAATGCTGTGGCATTATATATATTTAATAGTAGCCATATACGTCAGTCTGAAGATTGTTAGTAATATAATTCTCATGAACCAATTGAGACTGTCGATCCTTTGGTAATTTGAGTTTTATAAGCTTAAGAGAAGATATGGACGGCGAACAGCATGACCCAAAAACAACTTCTGCTAATCTGCTTACAAGATCAAAATTATTATACATTACTGTTTTAGAATTTTCATTTGCAATCTGTGATGCTTAAAAAAGTGACTTTATTTATTTGTTTGGGTCAAGTATCACAGATGTCCCTCTTGTTTTGCATTAGGATAATATGCTATGCAGCATATAAGAATTAGTCACTTAACATGTTGTGACGAGCTGAGACAATAAAATGTATACCTTTCAGACCCATATTATTTTGCTGTAACGGTGTTCAAAAGTTGTCTTGTTACTTTTCCGTTTCGTTTAGGAAGTACACAAAGTTGATCTCCCTGTATTGCGTAGCTAGCTTGCATCGACCCACGACTCCCAAGACACAATTTATAAACATAAAGAAGCGTTATTGAATTGTATATGCATCTCATAAGAGAGATATGCAAAAATTCCCGTATATTCCATGAAACCTTGTTATTTTATGGAGTACGTACAACTGCACGTTAGTTGGATGAAGATGTCATAACTCACAACATATCAAATTTTGGTTGGCATCTTGTTAATGTGGGAATTTCGGGATCACCGATTTGGTAAGATTTACTATATACCTTAACATAACAATGAACACGAGTCATGAGCGATAGTGTTTGCATTTTCTTGGCTTTGGTCACATTCTTTTGTGAGTTTAAACTTCGATCTTGAAATCTAGTTTGCAATAGGTGAAAAGAAAAACCAATATGATTAGATGGAAGAAAGCAATTGGGGCATATTTTAATACCGGTTAAAAATATATAGTTTTGTCGAAGTTGTTAAAACATCAATGTTGTGACGACAATGCAAATAAACAACATTTTTTCTTCACTTCCCCGGCCACTCCAACGAGTAAAACAAATAAAGAAAGAAACAATGACATTTTTGATGAGTCGAAACGAATCAATACGTAGTAATTTAATATCACCAACGCGCGCAAAGTTTTCTCCTAGTTTATGAGTTCAGATTTCAAAACAAAATATATCGTTAGCTAAAAGTAGTGGTCATCTTCACTCACTTTTCATATTAATGTCATCTCAACTTTATTTTTTCTTTTATTTTCTATCACTTTTCATCCATAGTGGTCACATCGCTCCTTATCTGTTATTAAAATACTCATTTTATGCAAATAATACATCACTAAATAACTCGCACACACTCACAAACCAAATAAAAATCATTAAACACAAAGAGGAGCCCACTTTTTTCATATGAAATCAAAGGTGATCGAGTCACCTTTCACCCATTTTTTTGCTATCTCGCGCGTGAGGAGGGGAAGCCGGCATGGGGGTGGCTCAGTAGGAGTCACCTCCACTCCGTCCAGTCTTATACGAGATGTGTTCTTGGGTAAGGATGATCATGGGATGGAAATTGTTCTTTTAACTTTACCACTATAGTGACTCAGTGGTAAAGTGTTCTCGTATCGTCACAAGAGTTAACACTTTGAAACACCCGTCATTACCAAGTAATCCGAATCGAGAAAATCTTATTTGTTTACCAAAAATTTATACATTACTATTGTATTGTTTTTAGAAGAATATATGTTCTAATGAACACGCTAATGCACTGTATATAATGATACAACAAAAATAAACTTAAAGAATGACATTATAAAAACGACTATCTCAACTCGATCAAAGAGTAAACAAAGTTGTAAATCTGAGAAATGCATCAACAAAGACGAAGGTACCATCATACATCTAGCTATCTATCTTTCGATGATTTGTCAGAAGATGACGTACATAAAGCCTTGCTTCATTAGGTGTCTTATCGGGAATTATGTTAGACGAAAATTGTGCACGTTCAAAAAAAGAAACTTTTGGTGACTTTTTGTCAGAGTTAAGACAAGGATGTTCGCCGTCTTCTTCAAGACGAGGGCGGCCTAAGCACAAAATTGGCTTTTGAAAAATCCATTGAACCTAGAGGTTCTCAAGTTGTCACAATTTTCCAAAGCCATTTCAACAGTTTCCTTTTTTAAATGAAAAAATTGATCGTTTGGCTTGGTGATTTTCAAAGAGAAATTTGATGAAATATGTTTTACTATGCATACTCTTGTGCCCAAGTGCTTTAAAAATGCATTTTTTTTTTTTTTTTTAATTTCTATGTCCAAAATCAAAATAACACGATTACCCTTTTTCTCTTCATATCATGTGTTGGGAACGTGAAACAGTCAAGATCTTCCTGAAAAAGCTATCACTATAGTATAATTTATGCCTTACGATCCGAAAACAAAAATTTAAGATAATAATCGATACTAATAAGATACCAATCTATGATAATATGATATCAGTCGACAAAAAACGATATTATGACGTGGTCATATCTAAAGCTGAAGATCCTTCTAGAAGTGGTCTACCGAATTGTTTCTGTACTGATTTTCTGACTCAGAAAGGTCACAATACAGAAGTAGCTTAGCTTCACATTTTGTACTCCGATCTTCGACGAAATAAAAAAGGAATGCTACCACTACGATGAGTGGATATGAGATCCTCTACCGACGTGAAGTGACCAAGGCTTGACGAAACTAATGGATGAGTTATTGTCAAAGATGGAATAATTACTAGTTGATAAGCCATTTCGTGTAGGGATATGCGTGGAAATGAAAAGAAAGTACTCCATGAGAAAAGATCTCAAACATACTACTATTTATAATCGTAGTGTCATGTTATATCATGTCCGATTGCGTAAATAAATGACAATATCTCAAAGTGTGAAAAGATATCTTCGTGATTGACAAGTGTATGAAACTTTTCAGACAATAAATGCACCCAAAAAGTCGTGGCTTCCATCGCAATCATCGCGGAGTGTTGTAGATCTATCGTCATGTTACTCCCCAAAAACGACTCAATAAAAATTCTTTGAAATTTTCGCAAATTTAGACATTTTGGGCTATTACATTAAAAACTTTACAAATGAAAACATACAAGAGTATAATTAACGCTTCTAATCTCATAAACAACTATAGGAACCAAAATTAACAACCCAAAAGTGAAAACTCGAAACATGAAAAAGTTACGAGTTTTCTGTGAATAGAAGCCAATACGCCGTATCCATTTGATGGATATGCCGTATTGAGGTTTTCGGTCTATATACCGTATCCATGTTCTGGGATACGTCATATTGGTTTCATCACCAAGTACTTGATGCTTTCAAATTTAAGACAATTTAGGTACACTAATACGCAATATCTAAGTTAATGGATACGCCGTATAAGGGATACCCCGTATTCACCCAAGTATGCTACCGAAAAGACCAATATGTCGTATCCATACTTGTGGATACGCCGTATCGAGCAAACACACGCAAAACCTTACAGAAACATTACAAAAACTGCATAAAACTAAAACACACTAAACTTCCTGCTGTAAACTTCATCATTTACTATTTCACTTCAAAAATATAGTTTACATATTGTTTACTAATTCGCCCAAACTATTATCTTGACCCTAACGGGTCAAATGGGTCAACTTGGACTTGTACCAAACATCCCTTAAAGACATGATTAACATCATCCAACTACCATACACTACAAATTATATAACCACATCCATGAACTTGACTCAAAACATCATATGACCCAAAACAAAACCAAAATATTATACCAAAACGAGGCGACTACTGGGATTCCAACTTTCAACAAACTTGATCCAAAAGATGGTCTTCTACTTAACGGGTCCAAAATGTTACTCCCTCCGTCCCATATTAAATGTCATGTTTGACTTTTCAAAGTCTTTCTTTCTTCAACTATGTTGAATACTTAATTAATTACTAGCAGGGTACCCGTGCAATGCGGCTACTGGTACCTTGTAATTAAATTTTGTGGCGAACAAATGTTTTTCATTTATATGTTTTTCATTCTTGAGGAGAGGGTTATATGGGTAGAGATTGAGGGGGTTCCATTTAAATAGTGGTCAAAAAATACTTTCAATCGTATTGCTTCTAGGTGGGGTACTATTCTTAATGCTGAGGAGTTAAAAGAGGGAGGTTTTCATAGTAGCCAATTATGCATTTGTACGAAGAATAAAACGGCTGTATTCGAGTCGTTTAAAATGGTGTATCGTGACAAAGTCTGTTGGGTTCGTGCCATTGAAGTCCCAGGTTGGGTACCGGATTTTGAGGTAGATTGTGAAGATGAGTATGAGTCCAATGATGGAGCTCCTGTCAATGAAGGTTTAGGGAACAACTTTGAAAAGTTTAAGGATTTGGAAGGGGAGAGTAATATAGCGGAAGTCTCTGAAACAAGATTTGAAGACGAACCTGTTCATAATATTAGTGAGTATAACTTGGTTTGGGGTAGTCAGAATCAGTCTGAGGACCTGATGAGGCGAAAAATGAACCACTTTTTGGGGGTCATTTAAGCCCGGAATTGAATTTATTTGATCAGATATTACCCTAAATCGTTCCTTTTGTGATTTTAGGTACTTTGGGAGAGAAATCTGGAAAAGTAAGCAATTCGGACGTTTATGGAGCATAAAAGTGAAGAAAACGCCAAAGACTTAATTTTCCATGCTGAGAACAGTACCTGACGGCGTCAAGAGGAAGACCCTGACGGCGTCAGGAGTAAAAGTGGTGACGACCCAGTGCAAACCTGACGGCGTCACAAGAAGGGCGTCAAGAGTAAAATCTATGACGGCCTGCACAAGGTGTACACATGACTGCGTCAGACCCAGATCTAGGCAGTCCGAGGAACTATTTGGCGGCGGGATGACGGCGTCAGACATTTGTTCTTGACGCCGTCACCTTCTAAACTCTATATATATAGTTTTCTATTTTTCATTCATTAGAGATGAACTGGTGTGGAGAAACCCTAGGGCCGAACTTTGTAAACCCTAGCTCGTATTTTACAGTATTTTCAAGGGTTTTCAACCCTTGAATCCTTTCATGTGCTATTGAGATAAGTCTTCTCTTTAATTCAATCAATATGTCTATGTGTTGATTGTCTATATGTTGTGCTTGTCTTGATTTCAACATGTTAGGCTAGATCTATCTTGTGTTTGCTTGGATCTAATGAAACCTAGATGTTAATTATGTGTTGATTACTTGTTTATGGTTGTATTGGATGAATGATTTCAATGTTAAGCTTAAGAAAACTGGCAGATCTCCATTGTGTAACATGCTTGAACGTCTTAGGAAACATGAACTGATGTGTACTAGATTTTATTGGTTGTATTTAATGCATGAGTAAATTCTAATGATCCCATGTTAGGAGCTTCTTAGCCGGCTCGACATAGGAGTGAAGTAGGCACTCATAGGATTGGGGAAGTAAGTACGCCACCCCATGAATGGTATTAAGGAATACAATCCGTCATCCACGCGACTATAACAAGTAATTAACATGTAAAAGATATCTTGGGAGTAGTGAAATCTAAATAAACACATTTCTCCCACATATTGCTCACAACCTTAGTTTAATTTAGTTTATTTTCATTTCTAGTATTTTATTTTGATTGCATCTTAGTATTGGGTTAGTTGACTAGCAACTAATTCAGCCCAAATCCTTTAAACCCGAGATTTTTACTTGCTTTCTAAAAAATATAAAAATACAAAAAGAATCATCCCTCATCTCTAGACCTAGTCTTTAGGTTTTCTAATCCTAGCGACACTATTCCTAGCTGAACGATCAATCCCCCGGTACTTGTCATTATACTATACTACATCGATCAGGTACAATGCCTGGTGGGGGTTGTAAGCTTCTCGAGATCCCTCGAGAGGTAAAGCCTGGTGCAATCCCCACGCATCAAGTTTTTGGCGCCGCAGCCCGGGGAATAGTTATTGTCTAGGTTAGAATCTCTTTTTATTAGATCTACTTGCTAGATTCCTTTCTAGTAAGATTTTATTTTTATTTTTTTTAGGTTCTCTTTACTCTATCTTATTTCTTCGTGTTTTTGTTTGTGACTCTTACCATCCGCCATTATGGCAACCGACGAATTCTCTAACCTTAGAATCACTAGGGGTCATAGTTCCGCTAGAAACCTTGTCTTGCCTTACGCAGAACCCGATAGAGAAATGTGTAGGTTAAGACGATCTCACTCAACACCTGAACCATCTAGTATAGCCATCGATTTTGATGCACCCCTTTCTGAAGAAAATTCAGAAAATCACCTTACAACCCCTAGCTCCCAACCCAACAACGAGATGAGTACCCCCGCAACTCCTACTCCTAAGCGCCTTAAGGACTACTCCTCCCCAAACCCTCGTGGCTTCTTAAATGCCATTGTCTACCCAAACGAACACACCAATGAGGTCTTGCTTGCGACCGATGTTTGGCTTGTCCAAAGTGTGTGCAAGTTTTGTGGATTAGATGATGAAGACCCGATTCAACACATTAAAGACTTCTTGAAAATAGTAGACACCCTCCATACGGATGGGGCTACTAGAGACATGTCCCGATTACGATTCTTCCCTTTCACCCTCTATGAAAAAGCCCAAGAGTGGTATGATAAACTCCCTTCTGAATCTATTTTCACATGGGAGCAACTCATATCCAAGTTCTATGAGAAGTTCTTTCCTCCTGGAAAAACTTCAGCGTTTAGAGATAGGATCCTCCGTTTCCGAAAAGGGAAGGACGAACCCTTCCATAAATCATGGATTAGATTCAAGGATTTAATAAGAAAAGTTCCCCATCATGGCATCGAACTTTGGCTTTTGGTCCAAATCTTCTACGACAATGTCTCCTCAAATGATCGGAACGGAATCAATAATTCTAGAAAAGGGAGATTAGCCAATCTTAGTGCCGAAGAAGGATGGGATAGGATTGAAGAATATGCTCAAGACCAGGATGACACTTGGGATGAACCTGAGTCGACTGTCAGCATTTCTGAAATCACTTCAGATCGGTTAAGAAAAATTCACAAAAGAATGGAGTACCTAGCTGGGTCGCAGTTACCTAAACAACTTTCAAATCTTTACTTGATCTGCGACTACTGTGGGGGACCGCATGAGGTAGAGGAATGCGGAGGAGAAACCACGACTGAACATGCATGCTTGTCAGGAGGTGACATCTATGTTGATCCCTCCCTTTTGCCTTTTTACCAAAATGACGATTACACCCTCTGGGGGAATCTGGTAAAGAGAAAAGAGGGAGAGGAAGGTCCTGAATTAAAAATCAGGAGCACTTTTGAAGATGACCTTGGTCACTTCACTCAAGAAAAAGGCTTACAATTAAAAGGTCTTAATGAACTTGTTGATGAGCAGCAGAATGACATTGGAGAATGGTTCAACAAGCTTAACTCCGCCCTCGATAACCTTGAAATGCCGTCAGTAAGCCAAAAAGACCCCATGCTCGCGATAACCACTCAAGCTGGAACAACAACCAAGGACCCCCTTACCCGAGCTTGTCCCCCATCACTCCCGTTCTAAACAAGCCTCGCGAAGAGGAGGAGGATGTGGGCAGCGAGACTCCCAATCAACCTCCCTTGGCGACCCCTTCCCCATCAACCCCACCTAACCAACCTGTGAGAATCCCATTCCCATCCCGATTAAAAAACTAGAAAACTGAGAATGATAATAAAAGATTCTTGTCATATCTAAAAGACTCAGTAGTCACCATACCCCTCTGTTGGTCCCTTTTACTTGGTTAACTATAACTAAAAAAACTAAAGTAACCAAGTTATATGACTTTAAACAAAGATGTATAAACTGATTAACAATAAAGCAACGTAAACATAAGAGACAATATTTTCCAACGTTTAATTCTTTATTAGAAGTTAATCAAAAAGAATCGTACCCAAGTGTTTGCGGAATAACACTTGGGATTGAAAACGACAAGTATGGTATAGACTCCTCATTAAACTCAATCAATGTTGAGTAACAACTTTCAGGACCCACTGAGCTATCTCAGGGGTTATGTTGTTCTTTGGAGGAGTAAAAGTGGTTTGTGAATGCTTTACATTAATTGCACAAACTTGTCGACTTTTACTCCTCTCTTATGCTACCTATTTATACACAAATGTGAACAACTCTATTATACAATGGACCTAAGTGTTCCTCAATTAAATCTTGATAGATTTTATTCTCTGGCAAGGGAAACTTCTTTGGGTTAAGTCCAAAAGGCACTTTCTGATGACAGCCTGGTTTTAGCCATTTGAGGAAAGTTTGACCTTAAAGTGATAAAGCACTTTAGTGAAACAGATTAAACTTTCCCGCCCAGTCCCGCCAAAACTTCAGTCTTCTAGTCATCAGTCTTCAGTACCATGAAGTTGTTGAGGAGTCATGGGGTTCAGTGAGTTATTGTCATCCTCACTGAACCCATCACCTTCTTCTTGGCTTAGATCACACTTCACTGAGCTCCGCCTCACTAAATGGAGAACCTTTCTTCTTAGGTTCGGTCTTAGCATCCTGAAGATGACTCACTGAGTTACTGTTCACTCAGTGACTTGTTTATACTTAGGTTATTTTATGTTCAAATCCTTGTTAGAAGAAGATTGGGGAATTCAGTGACCTAACAATCTCCCCCTATTTGAACATACAAATAGCCTAAGTGTTTCTTGATTCAGTGTGAGTTGGTAGGGGTCTTCATCTCTTACTGAATGTTGTTGTAATTATAAGTAGGACACATAATTTTAAACAAAACATCAAAGTTTATTCATAGTTATTACAAGTCCTACAAATTACAAAAAAAATAAAAAGATAGTTGTTGCAGATCAGATGTTCAGGTGGTATCCAAGGTTTTCGAGCTTTGCTTTCTTTGATCTGAGTAGGTGTCTTTCAGGATGTTCATTGATCATTGCTTCTAAGTCCTGGCAGAATCTTTTGTTCTCATCACTCTGAATGGGGGACGCCAACATGAGGTACATGAGCATTGCTTTGATTCCTGCCTTATCCATATCAGACCACCTTTGGAAAGCCAAGCTTCCATATTCATCAGTGAAGCACAAGCCTCTTTTAGGAGCTTCAAGGACCGCATTGTTCACAAATGTGATCCCTTCAGGAAGCGACCTGTCACACTCTAACCATGGTACCTTGATCTCAGGCTCCAATTCTATTTGCTTCCTTTTCCTCTTGGAAGCCTTAGATGGAGCAGTCTCTTCTACTGAGTCAGGAAAAAGTGAGGGAATGTTAAGAGGGTCAGGCATTGCTCTCAGTCTGTCGTACCTATCCTTCAGTGATTCGAGAAGTTTAGGTACTACAACATTGTTCTTTTTGGCAATGATTGATCGAAGCTCATCAAGCTCAGTGATGCCAAAGTCTGCAAACTTGAAAGGCTTATGGATGTCCATTATTCTTTTATCACGTCCCCTGAAGACGGTGACCATTGCAGGATCGGTGTTTCTGTGGATTTGAACGTCAGTGATGGTTTCAGGTCTTAACCTTTCTTTCATCACCCAAGTATACTTTTCGATCCTGTGTTTTCTGATTTGAGCATCCTTCCTGAGCTTGTTTTCCCTTTCCATTTTGAGAGCATTTAGCTCTTCTTCCTGAGCCTTTTTAAAGACAGCACCAACTTGTATAGTTGCTAGTGTCTCAGTATTCAAGCCAATCTTTTCAGCTTCCTCATGAACAACCTTAATGATAGCAGGCTTACTCATTCTCTCTTCCTCAGCCACCTTGAGTAGTGTCTCAGTCCTTTCCTTGTGAGCTTGAATTTCGTCATGAGTGAGAAGATGTACTACCCCATTGATTTCAAACGGGACCTTGATAGGTGCATCAGGGTCAAATCTGACCATGGTTGAGGCTGGCTTGAGAACATTTTCAGGACTAGAGGTGGTAGCAATACTTTTGCCTCTGTCCTGTCCGAGAGAAGAGGAGACTGGTTCCTCCTATGGTGGAAGTTCAGTGATTGGTGTGGCATTAGTGACATGCTCCCCTCAGTGTAAGAGGGCTGTCCAGCTTCTTGTTCAACAATATTAGGGGCTTCAATAGCATTATCCCCCTCAACATTTGCCTGAATGTCAGTGATGGCAAGTGTTGGTTGTACTAAAAAAGTAGATGCACCCTTGAAGGCTTGAAAAATTTTGGTCATCATAGACTTGATCTCCTGATTATCCTGCTGAATGATGGACACCCTGGAGTCAAGTGTAGCCTGTGCATTTTCAAGAGTTGTCATCCTGGAGCCCAAGGTCCATGCCAGAGAAGTAGACCTTTGGGACTGAGCTGTCACTGATTCCTCCATTTTGATGAAGGAAGATTTGAGAGACTCCACAGTGGTGGCGAGACCCTGAAGATTAGAACCCTTCAGCAAGTCAAGTAATTCAGTGAGAGCCACTGAGTTTACCTGGTACGTATCGGATGCCTGAAGTAGCTTCCTGGTGAGTTTAGGATCATCCTTGACTGATTCTTGAACCGACTGAACCCCTACATTCAGCTGGTTGAGGGTTATCAAAAACTGGTTCAGGCGAGTGATCATCTGTGTCAGGGAATGATTGACTGAGGAATTTTGTTCCCTGACATCTTCATCGAAGTCTTCGACAGCATCTTTGAGATTTTGAAAGTGAACCGCCTGTTCAGTGTGCATGTCAAAGACCTCATCAGTGATCCCCCTGTACAAAATGTTAGTAATCTTTTTGATGAATTTGGTGAAGGTCTTCACAGTGAGAGGAGCCTGATCATCTCCTGAGGACTCTGGCTCGGACTGAGTGTCAGCATCGTCATGGTTTGAAGATTGAGGAGACTGATGAATTGGTTCAGGGACTGTCTCCTCAGGCTCCATATCATCTCCGGCCTTGAATACTTCCTCATCATTGTTGAATTCATCATCAGAGTACAAAACAGCCTGAGCTTCAGCTAGGGACTGAATCTGCAAAATAGGGTTAGCCGGCTCCTCTTCATAAGAAGACTCGCCTTTGTTTTGGCCAGGTCCTGACCCCTCAAATCCGGTAGGTTGGGTTTTACCTACCTGGTCTTCAGGGTCAGTTCCCGAGTTTTGCGCACCTTCGGGGTTGGTTGTGAGTTCCATATCAGCGGGTGGTATGTTTCCCTCTGAGTCTTTGTCCCTCATGACCCCTTCAGGCATTGATGGGTGTTTCTCAGTACCATCACTAGGAGCCGTGATTGTTGTGTCCCTATCAGCGGGTTGTATGTTTCCCTCTGAGTCTTTGGGATGAGTTGTTGTGCCCTCAGACAAAAGCTTTGATTGGCGAATGTCCTCATCAAGCACCTGAGTGGTTATGCCCCCCATTCCAACAGGCTTGTGCTGGCCTGTTGAAGATTTAGGAGCTAGAACTCCCTGTTGCTTGGGTTGTGATTTACCCGAGCCTTTGGCAGGATGTGATTGTTTGTGGGTCCCCTTCTCAGTGGAGTAGTGCTGCCCCACCGAGGGTATAGGACCCCTTACTCCCTGATACTCTGGTTGTGATTTGCCAGAGTCTTTAGCAGGATGTGAAGGTTTAGTTGGTTTCGACCCTACTGACTTGTTTATGCCAGCAGAGCCTTTGGGAATGGGTTCGCCCGAGGACACTGAGTGTGATGTCTCAGTGCCCTCCGTTGGCCGTTGTTTTAGGGCCAAAGATTGGCTTATGATCCTGAGGGTGTCAACAGTCAGGGTCTGTTGTTGTTGCCCCCTTTTGTCAGGCTTAGGGGCAGAGGTCTCAGTGGCGAGTGGCTTGGGTTGAGCCACCTTCCTGGACCCCTGTCCCTTCTTTCTCTTCACCTTTCTGGTGGGAGAGGGAATTGGTGAAACAATGTTGTCACCCTAGATAGCAGTCAGCATATATGTGATCAGGGCGACAGGTGTAACCTCATTAGGGTCACGTGAGTAGTTTGCCTTATGCAAGACATCAGGTTCAAAGCCGACACTGTCAGGCTTGAAGTACTCAGACCCTAGTAGGTCATTCAGGTCGCAAGAAATGAATCTAGGGTAAGACATGTGTTTTTGCCTAGACTTCCCACCCAATTTGCCTATGAGGTCCCTGAAGATAATTTCTCCAAGGTCAATCTTTTTACCCTCAATGAGACAGTACACTATCATTGATTGAGTAGTGTTCAGTTGCTCAGTTGAGGACTTATTCCCCCCAAGGACCTGAATAACGAATGTCATCAGGATCCTCCAAGGGACAGGGAACCATGTTTTGATGATGGGGGCTTTGTTCAGTAGGGCCCCTGGAGCAACATCAGGATGATTCTTATCATATGGCCCTAGTTCTAAGAGGAGTTGTTTAACCTCCTCTTCAGTGGGTGGGGTAAAAAAAGTCTCAGTGTAGTCAAGGCCAGTGGCTTTGACAAAGGTTTTATAGTCAAGAACAAGGGACTTTGTCCCATTCTTCACTGAGAACTTAATTTTGGCCTCCTTTGGTGCATCAGGGTTTTCAACCACCGCTGAGCACCAAAATTCCCTCAAGTAGTCATGATAGATGATTGAGGGGGTCTTTGTGAATGTGGTGGTGAGAAAACAGTTTTGTAGAAACTTCACCATATCCCTGTAAGCAGGGAACCCTTCAGGGTAGGCAAAGTTTCCCACCACATTGTTTTTGGTAAGGTCTACGCTTTCCATTTGGAATTCCACATTTGGTGCGTATTTTATGACCTTAGAGGATGCCATTATAGTTTTTAAAAAAGTCTGGTTTTGAATAAAGAAGAAGCACACACAGATTTTTGAAAGCAAAAAGTTCTTGAAATAATTTTGCAAGAGTTTTGTTAAGATTTTAAAGCGTGTGTGTGTTCTTCTTTGTGGGGGTATTTATAGGGTGGGAATTAGGGTAGTGATGTTGCGGATACCAAAGGTTTAATTTATTTAACCGAGACGGCATAATAATGTTGGTTTAATATCCGCATTAAATATCACGATTCCCATTACCCTATTTTCTCTCACATCGTGGGTGAACAGTTGTGCGGCTCTGCAAATAATGCAATTTTGCAGAGTAAAAATCATCACAACTTTTGTGTGTGAGGGAGCATTTAATGCTCAGTGGTGTTTGGTGAGAGAGATGTGGGGGCCCAAGGAGTGGATGCCAGTTGTGTAAGTGACATATATTCCTATATTTAATAGGATTCAGTTACATACCTGGGACATTAACTAACTAAGTACTTAGAGCATTTAGTTAGGGTATTCAATGCCATTTTTCATCCTGAGCCCCCTGAATGAATTTTCATTCAAAAAAAAGTTTTCAGGAAGGGTGTGATCAGGGACCTAGAGAATTTACATCAGGTTGGAACACTTTTGATCAGTTTCCTGATTCTATGTACAGCATGCCCAATTCAACTTTCAATCTTGTGAAAGTGGGTTCATCCAAAGGTTTGTGAAGATATCAGCCAGCTGATATTCAGTGGGGATGAAGTGTAGTTCAATTTCACCATTAGTGATGTGGTCCCTGATGAAGTGGTATCTGATGTCAATGTGTTTGGTTCTTTGATGAAGTACTGGATTGTTTGAGATGGCTATGGCACTTGTATTATCACAAAAGATAGGTACCATCTTATACTGAATGCCATAGTCACTCAGTTGGCTCTTCATCCATAGTACATTTGTACAACATCCTGCAGCAGCCATATATTCAGCTTCAGCTGAGGACATGGCCACTGACTGTTGTTTCTTTGTACTCCAACACACAAGTTTACCACCAAGAAATTGGCAGGATCCTGAAGTACTTTTCCTATCCATATTACATCCTGCATAGTCAGAGTCAGTGTACCCTTTGAGATCAAATCTTGAACATTTTGGGTAATACAAACCAAGGTTTGGAGTACCCTTCAGGTACCTGATGATTCTCTTGACAGCAGTGAGATGTGATTCTTTAGGGTCAGCCTGGTATCTTGCACACAGGCAGACTGAGAATTGGATATCAGGCCTTGAGGCAAGTAAGTACATCAGGGAGCCAATCATTCCTCTGTATTGGGTTTGATTCACTAATTTTCCAGTGAGATCAGGGCCAAGGTTGTTTGGAGGAACCATAGGAGTTTTTACTGAAGAGCAGTCAGTGAGCTCATACTTCTTCAATAGGTTCCTGAGGTATTTTTCTTGGCAAATGGATATTCCTTTTTCAGTTTGTTTAATTTGGAGTCCAAGAAAGTATGTGACTTCACCCATCATGCTCATTTCAAACTTTGTGGTCATCAGTTTCTCAAACTGTTTGCAAAGTTTGTAACTTGTTGAGCCAAAGATGATGTCATCAACATATACTTGGACAAGAATGACATCATCCTTTGTTCTGTAGATGAACAGTGCGTTGTCAATTCTTCCTCTGAGAAACTTGTTTTGGATCAGGAAGGCTGAAAGATTTTCATACCATGCCCTGGGTGCTTGTTTCAGTCCATAAAGGGCTTTGTTAAGCTTGTAGACATGGTTGGGGTATTCACTACTTTCGAAACCAGGAGGCTGTTGCACATAAACATCTTCTTTGATGTTACCATTCAGGAATGCACTTTTAACATCCATTTGGTAAACTTTGAAGTTCATGTAAGTTGCATAGGCAAGGAAGATCCTGGTGGCTTCCATTCTAGCAACAGGTGCAAAGGTTTCCTCATAGTCTATACCTTCCTGTTGATTATATCCTTTGGCAACCAGTCTTGCTTTGTTTTTGATGACTGTTCCATTCTCATCAGTCTTGTTCTTAAAGACTCATTTCATACCAATGATTAAAACACCCTGGGGGCATTCAACAAGGGTCATGACATCATTTCTGTCAAATTGTTCCAATTCATCTCTCATGGCCTGAACCTAACTTTCATAAGTCAGGGCTTCTTTGACATTTTTAGGCTCAATCTCTGAGAGATAGTCAGCATAAAGACATATATTGGCAGTGGGAGCCTTGAGTTTAGCAGCCTTGCTTCTTGTGAGCATGCCTTCAGTGGGTTCACCAATGATGTTCACAAGCTCAATGATTTTGGATCTAGTCCAGCTATCCTGAGGTTTGGGATAAGAATTTGAGCTTGAAGGAGCCTGATTAGGTTCAGACTCAGGAACATGAGGTAACTCATCATTATATACTTCAGTGACAACTGTAGGAACAATTTGTTCTGAGGGTTCCTGAACAATTTGTTCAGTGGTGTCAGTCTCATTTGAGACAGGCTGAGTTTCAATGAACTCATTGATAGGTGGTTTGGGGAAGGTTGTGAGGGATGATGTAATGGGAAACTTCAGCATCAGCTTGGTATTGGGTTGAGGGATTGTTCTCAGGATGATACTCATCAGGAGGATACCTTGATGAGTTATCTATACCAATTTCTTCTACTGAGGAATTTGAGAACCTGATGGATTCAGTGCTCTCATCAACAGTAATGTGATAAGTTTCCCCAGTTTGTTGTCTCCTTGTGTTGAACACCCTGAAGGCTTTAGAAACCAGGGAATATCCCAGGAAGTATCCATCATCAGCTTTGGCATCAGATTTACCCAAGTGATCCTTGTGATTATGTATAAACACATGACACCCAAATACATGAAAGTAGCTGATGTCAGGAATCCTTCCTTTGAATATTTCATAAGGAGTCTTGTTATGCCTTTTCACAATGATTGACCTATTTTGAGTGTAGCAGGCTGTTTTAACTGCCTCAGTCCAAAAATGTTTTGAGAGGACTGAGCCATTTAACATTGTTCTTGCTGCCTCAATGAGTGTTCTATTTCTCCTTTCAGCTACTCCATTTTGTTCAGGAGTATAGGGAGAAGTGAAATTTTGAGAAATTCCTTTCTCATCACAAAAACACTCAAAGTCTTGGTTTTTGAATTCAGTGCCATTGTCAGTCCTGATCTGTTTAACTTTGACATCATTTTGATTTTCAATGTTCCTGACGAATGACATGATGGTATCAGCTGCCTGACTCTTCTTAGTCAGGAAGTAAACCCAAGTGTATCTTGAGTATTCATCCACAATGACCGAGTATACTTCTCATGGTGAATGGACATTGGACTGACAGGTCCAAAAAGGTCCATATGAAGAAGATGTAGGCAGCTTTTGATGGAAAAGGTTTGTTTGGTTTTGAATGATGCCCTGTGGTGTTTTCCTTTTTCACAAGCAAAACAAGGTTTGTCTTTGGTATACACCAGGGATGGAAGGCCCAGAACCTTGTTCTGTTTGGCCAGGTTGTTGATGCTCTTGAAGTTGAGATGAGAGAGTCTCCTATGCCATAGCCAGTTGATTGTCTCACTTGCCTTTGAGAATAGACAAGTCCCATTATGAGTCAGGGATGACATGTCAAGGACATATACATCATCCCTCCTAGGGGCAATCAACACAACTTCCTTATTGGCATTAAAGATGGTCCCTCTCTTGTCATCAAACTGAACTATGTATTTGGCATCACATAGTTGGGAAACACTTATCAGGTTGTACTTGAGACCATTAACATAAGTTATTCTTGTAAAAACTATACCATTGCAGTTTACTGAACCATAACCTTCAGTGGGAGCTGATGAGTTATCACCAAATACTACTTTGGGTCCTGGTTCTTCCACATATTTATGCAGAAAACTTTTCACACCAGACATGCTTCTGGAGCATCCACTGTCTAGATGCCAAGTAGGATCCTTGATGTGTTTCTGCACAAACAGTAAACTGGGTTAGTTTTTCTTGTTGACCCACTTTCTAGTGGGCTTGGTCCTCAGGGACTTTTTGAACTCAGTTAGTGAATCATGGTCTGAAGTTGTGTGACCAGAGCTTCCACGTGTTTTACATTTTTTGGAGGTTGATGCCTCAGGTGACTGAGAAGTGTTGGTCTGGTTTTTCCTTCTGGACTGAATAACTTTGTCATGTCCCCTGGTTTCATGGGAGGGATCTCCACAGATGTCACAACAATCTTTCATCATACAATCATCAGGAAGATGATCATTGAAACCACAGTGAGGACATGGTGAGAAAGGCTTAGCCTTCAGTCTTTGTTTGGAAGGTGTGGCATACTGATAGCCTTGGTTTTTGTATAGACCTCTTGCTTTTAAAGAAGCAGTGTGGGGGATGTGATCACAAGTTCTGTGGTCCTCTTGTTTGCATATCATGCAAAACAGGACTCTGTAGCATTTATCGGTGCTGTGATTTGGATAATTGCACAGTTCACATTTCCCTGAGGGTCTGGGTGTGGTTTTTGGTTTGGAAGAACCTGAGGATACTGAGGGCTTTGTTGATTTTGAGTCAGAGTTTTTCTCTGTGGACTCAATTTTCTCACTCAGCATCCTAACAAGTTCAGTAAGCTGATCAACCTTTGAATCAGTGCTTTCATGCTTCACTTCAGTGGGTACTGAATGTTTTTGGTGTTCAGTGGGTGCAGGAGTAGGTCTTTTCAGAATAGTCTTTCCTAATCCTGATTTCTCTTTGGGAGAATGTGGTTGATAAACTAATGGTGCAAGGTCAAAATTAGGTTCCGCTCCCTGAAGTTGTTTCAGTGGAGGGAGTGGTGAATCAGACTTAGACTCAGTGATGGACTCAGTAGGACTAAGTTCATCAGTGACTCCTAGCAGCTCCTTAATAGCCTGACTTTCAGGCTCCAGGATTCTTCCAGTATTAAAATTTGGCATTTTACTATCAGGATTGTTTCTTTCAATCCAATCACTGGGTTTGGGAGCAAGTTCTTTGCTAGAGAGTATGTTGGTTAATAGAAAAGTTGTAGAATGGCTACTCTCCCCAGAAACTACAGTGAGTTGATCATCACCCAGACCTGCCTTTTTGGGGCTGGGTGTGAGACTCAGTGTTTCATAAAGTTTGGGGTTTTTCTGAGTCCATTTCCAAATAATTTCCTTTTCTTTCTTAAGTTCTTCCTGAAGAGCTTGATTTTGTTTTACAAGTTCAGAGTTTTGAATTTGAAGTGTAACACTGTCAAGCTTGGCTTGTTTTAAAGCAAGTAATTCATCTCTACAATGATTTAATTCAAAACTCAGTTTGTTAAATTTTGAAAACAAATTAAGTCTTTGCTCTTCAACATACTTAAGATCAACATTAATATAATCTAAGTAAGATTTCCAATCATCATTATCATCCATAGAAAGTAAAAGATTTACCTTCCTCATAGTGATGTTAACCCATTCACCATTTCTTGCATGACTCTTTCCCACAGCAAGCTTGTTGTCATCTGATAGAGCCATCAGGGCACTGATGTGAACTTCATCATCATCAGAGGACACTTCAACCTCATCCCAGTCATAAGTTTCAGCAACAAGCCCTTTGTTCTTGGCTTGAGAAGGCTTTGGAGCCTGAGGAGGCTGAGAGACTGTTGAGGATGATTCAAGAAGGGCAAGTTTAGCTTTTGCCTTTCTATACTTGGCTTCAAAGTCAATTTGAGGGACTTTTTCAGATCTCTGACTAGACTGAAGCATCTTTGGTTGAAATTTGCTGGGGCCTGAAAAAGAGTTATTTCCTGAAAATTTGAAGGATGGTTCTGAGGTTGTTTTTGAAAAACAATCTTTAGCAAAATGTCCCATTTTACCACATTTGAAACATTCAGTATTATCATTTACTTTTGAAGGGAATTTGTTTTTCATAAAAAATCTTTTTGAATTAGCAAGGAGTGCTCTTTCATGAAATTCAATTTGAAGATCATTCAGGTACTCCTCACTAGTTCTTTGGTCAACCTCATCATCAGAACCATCCTGAAAATCCTGCACAACACCTTTAGAATAGAAAGCAGTTGATATGGGTGAAATTGTCAAGGCCTTTTTGGTCTCCTGAGCTTTACCAGGGTATCTCCTGGTGATAAGATTGTCCTCATAGACAAACTTCCCATAGATGGCAGGGAGCTCAAGGTTCTGATGTGGTTTGCATTTCTCAATCCCTGAGAGAAGTTTAACTACTTCTCAGGGAGACTGTTGACAAAACCAACATTGATCTCATGTTTTGACAGTATAACACCATCATTGGTCAGCTCATTCATGAGGGTCTTATACCGAGTATAAGTCTCAGAGAGACTTTCAGAATCCTTGGCCCTGAAGGTATTGAATTCAAGCTTCAGGTCCATGATTCTATTCTCTTTGGTATCAGAAGGCCCTTTATAGCTATGAACCAGGTCAGTCCATGTCTGTTGGGCAGTGGGACAATTGATCATTGATTCCATTATATCATCAGGGAGGCATGATATAATGATGCTTTTCAGGCGCTGGTCTTGATTGACCACCCTCCTTTCATCTGGGGTCCGCTGAGCTTCAAGTTTAATTAAACCTTGGGCAGTTGTTGGGACATATGGACCATCATTAATCAACTTAATGCAATATGGTTCCATCCCAGTTAAGTAGCAAAGCATTCGCTTTTTCCACTTATTAAATTTGCCAACTTCTAGTCGAGGGGCAGTTGCTGAATAACTTCCACCCTTTTTGTCGACAAGTTGGGGAACATCTATGTCAGTCATAGTGGGATCTTGATTTTAAAAAACTTGAGCACTCTTAAAGTTTTGAAAACAGGTTTAAGGTTTACAAATCAGAGGCTCTGATACCACTTGTTGGTCCCTTTTGCTTGGTTAACTATAACTACAAAGCTAAAGTAACCAAGTTATATGACTTTAAACAAAGATGTATAAACTGATTAACAATAAAGCAACGTAAACATAAGAGACAATGTTTTCCAACGTTTAATTCTTTATTAGAAGTTAATCAAAAAGAATCGTACCCAAGTGTTTGCGGAATAACACTTGGGATTGAAAACGACAAGTATGGTATAGACTCCTCACTAAACTCAATCATTGTTGAGTAACTTTCAGGACCCACTGAGCTATCTCAGGGGTTATGTTGTTCTTTGGAGGAGTAAAAGTGGTTTGTGAATGCTTTGCATTAATTGCACAAACTTGTCGACTTTTACTCCTCTCTTATGCTACCTATTTATATACAAATGTGAACAACTCTATTATACAATGGACCTAAGTGTTCCTCAATAAAATCTTGATAGATTTTACTCTCTGGCAAGGGAAACTTCTTTGGGTTAAGTCCAAAAGGCACTTTCTGATGATAGCCTGGTTTTAGCCATTTGAGGAAAGTTTGACCTTAAAGTGATAAAGCACTTTAGTGAAACAGATCAAACTTTCCCGCCCAGTCCCGCCAAAACTTCAGTCTTCTAGTCATCAGTCTTCAGTACCATGAAGTTGTTGAGGAGTCATGGGGTTCAGTGAGTTATTGTCATCCTCACTGAACCCATCACCTTCTTCTTGGCTTAGATCACACTTCACTGAGTTCCGCCTCACTGAATGGAGAACCTTTCTTCTTAGGCTCGGTCTTAGCATCCTGAAGATGACTCACTGAGTTACTGTTCACTCAGTGACTTGTTTATACTAAGGTTATTTTATGTTCAAATCCTTGTTAGAAGAAGATTGGGGAATTCAGTGACCCAACACCCTCCTTGATGCTTGTTATCACATGCCGAAGTATAGCACGTACTTTAAAAAACTACTCGCTAACCGAAAGAAACTCGAGGGTCTTGTGACCCTGGGGGAAGAATGTTCGGTGGTGACCCATCGAGGGCTACCAAAAAAGGTAGACGATCTAGGCAGCTTCACCTTGCCTTGCTCCATAGGATCTCTAACAATAAAGAATGCTCTTGCCGATTTGGGGGCGAGTATCAACCTCATGCCTCACTCTATGTTCCTTAAATTAGGATACTCTGGATTAAAGCCTACCCGTATGAACATCCAACTAGCCGATAGATCAGTCAAGTACCCCGTAGGGATATGCGAGAATGTGCTAGTCAAAGTTGGGAAATTCAAATTACTGGTTGAATTCGTAATCTTAGAAATGGAGGAAGATGACTTGGTACCCATCATCTTAGGGAGACCATTTCTTGCTACCGCTCGTGCAGTCATTGATGTTTATGACGGCAAGTTAACCTTACGAGTGGGAACCGATAGCACAACCTTCGACATTAAGGACTCTATGGATCTCTCTCTCGAAGCAGCTAACCGGCTCTATTTCATTGGGGAGGTCGATGAACTCACGGATGTCATTGATAGCTGTGTTGATGAACAAATCGAGGAAGTCTGGTTACGGGATGAGAGTTTTCTACCTTTGCTAGAGGTGGAAAAGATGGAGGATGTTGGTACAGTCTCCTTCTACCCTAGACAAGAGGCCACGGAGCATCTCGAGCTCCGAAAGCCCGAAAACAAGCTTAAGCCTTCTATTATCGAACCTCCTGAGCTAGATCTTAACGAACTTCCTAACCATTTAGAGTATGCCTTCCTTCAGGGAGAGGACCAACTGCCGGTAATCATAAACTCTTCCCTCGAACATGAACAAAAAGGTAAACTCTTAGAGGTCCTAAAGAAATATAAGGGAGTGCTTGCGTGGAGTGTAGCCGACATTAAGGGGATTGACTCAACTTTTTGCACACATAAGATTCTCAAGGAAGAAGATTATAAACCTACCGTGCAACCCCAGAGGCGGGTGAACCCCAACATTAAGGAAGTGGTAAAGAAAGAAGTCATCAAACTTCTGGATGCAGGATTGATCTACCCAATCTCGGACAGCCCATGGGTTAGTCCTGTACAGGTTGTACCTAAGAAGGGTGGAATGACTGTAGTTAAGAATGACAAGGGTGAGATGGTACCCCAAAGAACAGTTATTGGATGGCGGGTATGCATTGATTATAGAAAGCTCAATGATGCCACGAGGAAAGATCACTTTCCCTTACCATTCATTGACCAAATGTTAGAGAGATTGTCTGGGCACGAGTACTATTGCTTCTTGGATGGATTCTTAGGATATTTTCAAATTCCCATAGCACCTGAGGACCAAGAAAAGACCACGTTTACTTGCCCTTATGGAACGTTCGCCTACAAAAGAATGCCTTTTGGGCTATGTAATGTCCCCGCCACTTTTCAACGATGCATGGCCGCAATCTTTCACGAACTTATGGAAGACATCATGGAAGTATTCATGGATGAATTTTCGGTCTTCGGGAACTCCTTCGACCGTTGTCTTGCTAATCTAGAAAAAATGCTTAAACGCTGTGAGGAAACCAACTTGGTGTCAAACTGGGAAAAGTGTCATTTCATGGTGAAAGAAGGGATTGTGTTAGGGCATAAGATCTCAGGGAATGGGATAGAGGTGGACCAAGCTAAAGTTGAAGCTATATCTAAGTTACTATACCCCACGACTGTTAAAGCAATACGCAGCTTCTTGGGGCATGCCGGGTTTTATCGGAGATTCATCAAAGACTTCTCCAAAATAGCTTGGCCCATGACTCAATTGCTCATGAAGGATGCTCCATTCGATTTCTCCCAAGAATGCAAGGACGCATTCAATCTCTTAAAAAAAGAGCTCACACAAGCTCCAATCATGATTACACCCAACTGGGAGTTACCGTTTGAAATCATGTGTGACGCTAGCGATTTCGCTGTCGGGGCTGTATTGGGCCAACGGCGTGACAAGCTATTCCAACCTATTTACTACGCTAGCAAAACCATGAATCCCGCTCAAGAGAATTACTCCACCACCGAAAAGGAATTGTTAGCCGTAGTGTTCGCATTCGACAAATTCTGGCAATATCTTGTCCTTTCAAAGACAGTCGTTTTCACTGATCACTCGGATCTTCGATATCTTTTTGCTAAGCAGGATGCTAAGCTACGACTAATTCGGTGGATCTTGTTGTTACAAGAATTTGATGTTGAGATTCGTGATAAGAGGGGGGGCAGAAAATCTTGCCGCAGATCATCTATCTCGTCTTGAAAACCCCTTGGATGAGCACGATAGAAGTGAGATTAGGGATTCATTTCCTGACGAACAACTCATGTCAATGATTGATTCGGAGCCTTGGTACGCCGATTTTGCCAACTATCTCGCAAGCAGACTCGTTCCAGAACACCTGACTATGTACGAAAGAAAAATGTTCTTTTCTCAGTTAAAATACTACTTCTGGGATGAACCATTTTTATTCCGAAGGTGTCCTGACCAAATAATAAGACGTTGTGTTTCGGAAAGTGAGGCAGTAAAGATTATTAGGGAATGTCACTCTGGTCCCTCTAGAGGGCATCATGGGATAAGCAGCACCGCCCGAAAGATTTTTTACGCAGGATTCTATTGGCCCACAATTTTCCGTGATGTCAAAGAAATGGTACAGGCATGCGATGCATGTCAACGGGCCGGGAACATATCACATAGAGATGAAGCGCCTCAGAATTTTATACAAGTATGTGAGGTCTTCGATGCCTGGGGAATTGACTTCATGGGACCCTTTCCATCTTCAGGGGGGAACGAATACATTTTAGTTGCCATCGATTATGTTTCAAAATGGGTAGAGGCACAAGCCCTTAGGACCAACGATGCCAGGGTAGTTATTCATTTTCTGAAAAATCTTTTCGCTAGATTCGAGATTCCTAAAGCCCTCATCAGTGATAGGGGGACCCACTTTTGCAATGCGCAAATGGAAAAGGTCATGAGGAGGTATGGGGTGTCCCATCGATTTTCCACCGCCTATCATCCACAAACCAATGGCCAGGTCTAAAACACAAACAGGGCTATTAAAAGAATACTTGAAAAAACGGTTAGTCAGAATAGAAAAGACTGGTCATTTAAACTCGACGAAGCCTTATGGGCATTCCGAACCGCCTACAAGAAACCTATTGGAACGACCCCGTTTCGCATGGTGTATGGTAAGGCATGTCACTTGCCAGTAGAATTAGAACATAAGGCTTATTGGGCACTTAAGCCATGTAACTTAGATTATACAATTGCTGGAACCAATAGGTTCTTGCAATTACACGAGCTTGATGAGCTTAGATTAGAAGCCTATGAGTCTGCCATTACATATAAAGAGAGGGCAAAAAGATGGCATGACCAGAGAATTAAGAAACCCAAGGAATTTTCAGATGGGGACAAAGTCCTATTGTACAACTCTCGGTTAAAATTATTTCCGGGGAAACTCAAGTCTAGATGGTATGGACCGTTTACGGTGAAAAGTTCCTCTAAAACCGGAGTCGTTGTGTTATTAGACGATGAAGGTAGAGAATTTACTGTTAACATACAACGTGTAAAACATTATCAAGAAAATAATAACGAAATGATTAGTGAGGAGGATGTAACATTTGACGATGAGGTCACGTAGTAACCCATGACCTTGAGTCTAGCTACAAGACTCGTAAATAAAGAAAAGCGCTTCTTTGGAGGCAACCCATGTTTTGTGTGATTTTTATTTGTTTAATTGTTATTTGCTTCCGTATGCATGCTTTATTTTTATTGTTGGTAGATCATGTATCTAAACTAAATAGTGGAAATACTTTACTTTGTTGTTTGGCCTAGTCTTAACTTCACCTAAAGGTATTTTTGCAAAAGATAAGTGTAAGGGGAAACCCCAAATATGTTTTTAAGAAACAAACCGATCATGATTCTCCACAATATTAAGTGAACATGTATATTCATATTTGTTAGAGTCAAATGCTTGTATCGAGTCATAATGATGTTTTGCAGGATTTTCCAGGAAGTAAGACCAAGTTTTTCCAGAAATTTTCCGGAAACTTAACATAAGAATTTCTGGAGGTCACTTCTGACGGCGTCATGAGTTTACTCTTGACGGCTTCACGTGTAAAAATCTAGAAATTTTACCAGTTTTGTTTTTCTAACGGAGTCTTAAAGTTTTTGTTGAATTATTAGTTTTATAATCTCCAGGAAATCTGCAAACATCATTCCACAAACATTATATCTTATTTTGTTTTCCAGGATTTATTAGCATATGTAGATTGCCGCCGATTTTATGCGAGGTTGCCTTGTCTGTTTTCTCAGGATTTACAGGTTATGTATGACAAGAAGATGATTTATATTCTGGAAGGGAAGCTTTGATTGTTCATTTTCTTGGAGGAAGATTTAACCTGGCCACCTTATTATCCATACCGAGCGAATCAGGGGAGTATTTGATTTCATTTGTTTTACTTATTTCACTTTTACATTCTTTACTTGAACATTGGGGACAATGTTCATCATAAGTGTAAGGGGAGGGTAAAATGATGATACCTTACAAATACACTTTCGCTTGAGTTTGTTTGTTTGATGGTAGATGTGTAATAAAACTATGAGAAATACTTGTTAGTGCAATTTTAGCGCCAAATTTAAATTTTTTTACAACATTTAGGAGTGAAACTTTAGCCATAGCAAGCGTCTCATGGATAGGAGATTGTATGACTAGCACATAACCGTATCATTCAGAAAAATTTTCCACCCAAATTTGTGAGGTTCGCCTTTAGATTTGATAGGAAAAGCATTTACTATTAGTGCTTATGAGTGTACCGGTAGCATTTAGATTCTAGAACTTGCGTTAGTGATGCATCCCGAGACCGCTAGTGAGACTACATTCGTGTAGTAGGATTTACTACATGATAAGAGGCATTAGGATCACCCTTGTGTTAAACCCGTATCATAATTACTTGACCATAAGTCAACTAATTTTTCCTACACCTTAGCGTTGTACTCATTTTTAGTACACGAAACCCCTAGTACACCCCTCCGAGCCTATCTTTTCGTTTCTAACTTTAAGCATCTTACTTAAAGGAAGAATTTGTTACACCCCACTTAAATGTACAACCAAATCGCCTTAGCCTTCCGTGTATGCACTCATCTTTAGTGCATTATTGTTATTTGTTAAACCCTAAGTTAATTATCTAATTGATTACATGGTTGCTAAGTCGAGTCATATCCTTGTACATATTGTTTTGGGACGATTGAGACTCATGGGTAAAGTACTTATTTTATGGAGTAATGGGGAAGAACATCATATATTACCCCCGTATGTGTGTTAATCTTAAAAGTACTCCAAGTGTTTTGGTTATCTTAATTCAAGTCATTAGATTAGTTTATTGTAAAGTATGTAAAAATTCAAGTGTAAGGGGAATATTCATTCCCTATGATGTATTATTTTAGATGGTAGGGCAAGAGTGTATGCAAAAAAAAAAAAAAAAAAAAAAAAAACAAAAAAACAAAAAAACAAAAAAAAAATCGAAAAAACAAGAAAAAGAAAAAAAAAATAGAAAAGGAAAAGAGAAAAAAACATACGAACTACCATCCCGTTTCATTTTATGTTCATTTTTATGTTTTTGTTATTTTTCCTTTATTAGCTTAAGTCGAGTCTAGTCTTGGCTTAGCAACGCCATATTGTACATGTAATTAACCAAGATTGTTAACTCGCCACCAGTAAAGACTGCCTATATCCAACAAAACCGTGTATTCCATATCCCTACACCTAACGTTACAACCCTTTAAAAAGACCTCTTTGATAGTTTATCCTAGGTGCTTACGCCATGTGGTGGAGGTTTGATCATTTCCCAAGCCTATGGTAATCTATTTTGCTATGACAGGTAGTGAGAGATGTTTTCCATTTCCATATTGTAATTTATACTTTATTACACCTGAGAGATGTGAGTATCTAAACACTATTTGTGAGGTGCTAGTATATGACCTCCGTGCTTGTCTTTGGTCTTTAGTGGAACGATTATTTGTTGTAATTACTTTTATATTAGTGTTAAATGACCCCTAACTTGTATTTTGATTAGAATAAAGGCGCATTTGCTTGAGGATAAGCAAATCTCAAGTGTAAGGGTATATGATGAGGCGAAAAAAGAACCACATTTTAGGGGTCATTTAAGCCCGGAATTGAATTTATTTGATCAGATATTACCCTAAATCATTCCTTTTGTGATTTTAGGTACTTTGGGAGAGAAATCTGGAAAAGGAAGCAATTCGGACGTTTTTGGAGCATAAAAGTGAAGAAAACGCCAAAGACTTAATTTTCCATGCTGTGAACAGTACCTGACGGCGTCAAGAGGAAGACCCTGACGGCGTCAGGAGTAAAAGTGGTGATGACCCAGTGCAAACCTGACGGCGTCACAAGAAGGGCGTCAAGAGTAAAATCTATGACGGCCTTGACAAGGTGTACACATGACGGTGTCAGACCCAGATCTAGGCAGTCCGAGGAACTATTTGGCGGCGAGATGACGGCGTCAGACATTTGTTCTTGACGCCGTCACCTTCTAAACTATATATATATATATATATATATATATATATATATATATATATATATATATATATATATATATATATATATATATATATATATATATATATATATATATATATTTCTATTTTTCATTGATTACAGAGGAACTGGTGTGGAGAAACCCTAGGGCCGAACTTTGTAAACCCTAGCTCGTATTTTACAGTATTTTCAAGGGTTTTCAACCCTTGAATCCTTTCATGTGCTATTGAGATAAGTCTTCTCTTTAATTCAACCAATATGTCTATGTGTTGGTTGTCTATATCTTGTGCTTGTCTTGATTTCAACATGTTAGGCTAGATCTATCTTGTGTTTGCTTGGATCTAATGAAACCTAGATGTTAATTATGTGTTGATTACTTGTTTATGGTTGTATTGGATGAATGATTTCAATGTTAGGCTTAAGAAAACTGGCAGATCTCCATTGTGTAACATGCTTGAACGTCTTAGGAAACCTGAACCGATGTGTACTAGGTTTTATTGGTTGTATTTAATGCATGAGTAAATTCTAATGATCCCATGTTAGGAGTTTCTTAGCCGGCTCGACATAGGAGTGAAGTAGGCACTCATAGGATTGGGGAAGTAAGTACGCCACCCCATGAATGGTATTAAGGAATACAATCCGTCATCCACGCAACTATAATAAGTAATTAACATGTAAAAGATATCTAGGGAGTAGTGAAATCTAAGTAAACACATTTCTCCCACATATTGCTCACAACCTTAGTTTAATTTAGTTTATTTTCATTTCTAGTATTTTATTTTGATTGCATCTTAGTATTGGGTTAGTTGACTAGCAACTAATTCCGCCCAAATCCTTTAAACCCGAGATTTTTACTTGCTTTCTAAAAAATATAAAAATACAAAAAGAATCATCCCTCATCTCTAGACCTAGTCTTTAGGTTTTCTAATCCTAGCGACACTATTCCTAGCTGAACGATCAATCCCCCGGTACTTGTCATTATACTATACTACATCGATCAGGTACATTTCCTGGTGGGGCTTGTAAGCTTCTCGAGATCACTCGAGAGGTAAAGCCTGGTGCAATCCCCACGCATCAGGACCCATTTGGAGTTTACGAGTTACTTAATAAAAAGAAGGTAGTCAGAAATAATGTAGGAGAGTCACAAGCTAGTCCTACATACCCGCCTAGATTTACACCTAATGATGTTGGTGTTACAAATGTTGACGCACCTAATGTGGTGGTGGATGAGGCTAGACAGAATGAAGATCAGGAAGAGGGAGAAGTCGTAGGTATACAGGATCAAACCAGGAAGGATTGTGCTTCTGACGCACATGAATCCACATGTATAGGTCACTTTAAGAAATCTAAGGGACTGCGTTTGGGTGGTTCTATACTTCAATGTATTGATGATCTTGTTCACATGGGGCAAACTATGGGTTATGACATGACGGGATGCATAAAAAATATGGAAGAAATCATCGAATCACAAGGAGTGACTAGTGGATATCGATGAATTTTTTATCGCTTAATATTCAAGGCCTAGCCCAAAAGGCTAAAAAATATTGGATTAAAAAGATTTGTGTATCGAATAAGGTGATTTTTTTGTCACTACAAGAAACAAAGCTGGAAGTCATTGATTTGTCGGGTATTAAGAGGTGTTGGGGAAACTTAGCCTTTGATTATGTGTATAGTGAAGTTGTTGGTCAGTCGGATGGGATTTTATGAGTTTGGGATCCTAATATGTTCCAGAAATTAAATCATACAGTGTCTCACTATTTTGTTATGGTTCGTGGCATGTGGGTTCCTAGTGGTAAAAGCCTTCTTATTATTTCGATATATGCTCCTCAAGAATTAAGTGAGAATAGGATGCTTTGGGATTATTTAAGGTTAGCTATCTGTAATTAGGATGGTGATGTTGTTACTATGGGAGATTTTAATGAAGTGCGTGATAGTAGTGAGAGATTCGGTTCGGTGTTTAACAAACAAGGGGCGAAGGTCTTTAATGACTTCATTGCTAATGCAGGTTTAGTGGAGGTTTCTCTTGGTGGATGTTCATTTACGTGGTGCCATAATTTCGCTTCTAAGATAAGTAAACTTGATCGGTTCCTTATCTCAGATAGCCTTTTGTGCGCTTGTTCTAGCATTTCTTCGGTTTCTTTGGATAGGTACTTGTCTGATCATCGTCCGATTTTAATACGTGAGTCGTATTATGATTATGGCCTGACTCCGTTTAAATTCTATCATTATTGGTTTGAGTTTGATGGATTTGATAAGTTTGTGGAGGATTCATGGAAGGAAATTCATGTAGCTGACACGAATGATTATGTGAATTTTATGAAAAAACTTAAAATTTTGAAAGACAAAATCAAAACTTTGATTAGATCTTACAAGGAGCATACACACGGTCGGATGAGTAGCCTTAAATCTGAGTTAATTAACCTTGATTCAGTTTCTGATAAAGGCGGTGGAGTAGAGAAGGATGTTCATCGCAGACATGAAATTTTTCGTAATATTCTAGAATTGGAGAAGACCGAAGCTATGGAAGCGGCCCAAAAAGCAAAAATTAAATGGGCTGTAGAGGGTGATGAGAATTCCAAATATTACCATGGAGTTATTAATAAAAAAAGAGGCAATTTAACTATTCGTGGTGTGCTGGTTGACGGCAACTGGGTGGAGTCTCCTTCTTTAGTTAAAAATGCATTTACGACCACTTTAAATGTCGATTTGAGCAACCTTGTATGAACAGTATACTGTTAGACAGAGAGTTTACCAAGGATATTTCTTCTGATCAGGCTTCTGACTTGGAAAGCGCGGTTTCTAAAGAAGAGATTAAAAGAGCGGTGTGGGATTGTGGTATTGACAAATCTCCCGGTCCGGATGGATTTACGTTTGGTTTTTATCGTCGTTATTGGAATCTCATTGAGGGCGGTGTTGTTAATGTTGTAACATGGTTTTTCCATCATGGTAGAATCCCGAATGGTGGTAATTTGTCTTTTATTACTTTGATTCCTAAGATTCCGAATGCTAATATGGTGATGGATTTTAGACCCATCAGTCTCATTGGGAGTGTGTATAAAATCGTTGCCAAGATTTTGGCTAATCGACTTGTCATGGTGTTAGGGGATCTTGTTAGTGACACTCAATCGACATTTGTGAAAGACAGACAAGTATTGGATGGTCTATTTATTTTGAATGAGTTGGTGCAGTGGTGTAAGAAGAGGAGGAAACAATCTATGATTTTTAAAGTTGACTTTGAAAAAGATTATGACTCAGTTAGGTGGGATTCTATAAACACCATATTGAAGAAGTTCGGTTTTGGAGACAAATGGTGTAATTGGATCGGTAGTTGTCTTCAGTCATCTAAAGGTTCGGTATTGGTAAATGGTAGTCCTATGTCCGAATTTTAATTTTTCAAATCTTAAACAAGGAGATCCGCTTTCGCCTTTCTTATTTATTTTGGTTATGGAGAGTCTTCATGTTTCGTTTCAAAGAGTGGTGGATGCAGGTCTTTTTACGGTAATAAAGTTGGATACCTCAATTAGTGTTACACGTCTGTTCTATGCAGAATTGCTGATGATGCTATTTTCATGGGACATTGGAATCGAGCCAATATTGATACCATTACTCGGGTGTTAGATGTGTTTCATCGTGCGTCGGGTCTCCGTATCAACATGAATAAAAGTAAGTTAATGGGGATTTCTGTAGAGTCTTCTAAAGTGGAGCAGGCTGTTGAGAAGATATGTTGTATGGCTTTAAAAATACCGTTCAAATATCTTTGATCGAAAGTTGGTGACCTAATGTCGCAAACAATATCTTGGAATGAAGTCCTGGAATGCATGGTGGATGGAAACTTAAGACTATTTCTATAGGAGGGAGACTAACTCTTCTTAAGTTAGTCTTAGGTTCAATTCCGATTTATCATATGTCAATGTTTAAAGTACCTAAGACAGTGTTACAAACAATGGAAGCTATTTGGGCTAGGTTTTTTAATGGAGCGGATACAAACTCGAGAAAATCTTGTTGGGTTAGCTGGAAAAAAGTGATGGCTTCAAATGATACAGGTGGTCTCGGGTGGCAAGTTTATTCGCTCTGAATAGGGCTCTCATGTTTAAGTGGTTGTGGTGCTTCATCACTCAAAAAAAGTTGCTATGGGCTCATCTAATTAAAGCGATACATGGCAATGATGGTAAGATTGGTAAAAAGGTGAATCCAAGCTATCCGTCTATCTAGCTTAGCATAATACAAGAAGCAGGGTATTGATATTCTTAGTTTCATCAAGATGAAATGTGGTGATGGTTCTAATACCTTGTTCTGGAACGACGTTTGGAGGGGAGATGTTGCCTTTAAAGATCTGATGCCTAGATTATATATGCTTGAAAATATGAAAGACGTTCAGGTTGGGACAAATCTGTCTCATGAGGACTTGGAATGGTCGTTTAGACGTAAGGTGAGGAGTGGTGTAGAACAGCACCAATTGATTATACTTCAGGAGAAGATTAGAGGTTGTATTTTAAGTAATACGCACGATAGATAGATATGGTCTTTAGAGGGCTCAGGCGATTTTCTATTTCTTCGGTGAGGAAAGTAATCGATGTTGCTTATCTTCCTCGTGGTAGTGTGAAGACTAGATGGATTAAAGAGGTGCCTCTCAAGATTAATATACATGCTTGGAAAGTTGCCAATGACTACCTCCCCACCAGATTTAATCTCTCAAGAAGAGGTATGGATATTGAGACTATTGTTTGCCCTATGTGTAATAGCATGGTTGAATCGTCCAGACACTTGTTCTTTTCCTGCGAGTTCTGTAATCAGATCATGTACAAGATTATGAGGTGGTGGGAGTTGGATTATGTGGAGATTAATTTGTATGAAGCTTGGGTTGAATGGATGTTGAGTATTCGATTTCCATCTAATCTTAAAAAGGTATTCGAAGGAACTTGTTACATTGTTTGGTGGTTCATCTGGAATTAGTGTAACAAATTGCTTTTTGGACAAGATAGTCGCTCAAAGAGTTTGATGTTTGATGATATCGTTTCTCGGTCTTTCTATTAGATTAGGTCTAGATTTAAAGCTAAATGTTCATGGATTTATTGGCGTAAAAACCCAAATCTTATTACTTTGTAAGTTTCTAACTTCTTGTTAGGTTTTTTAATAAAATTTGCCGTTAAAAAAATGTTTTTTCTAACAATAACTTTAGTAAGCAACGTTTTTTCGTTGTTCAAAATGACTACATGATTTATATAAAGTTAAGCATTATGGATAGGGGTGTTCAAAAATTTGTGAAACTAAAAAACCGAGTCGACCTGCTCAATCTGAAACCGAAAAAAACGATCATTAATGAATCGAAACCAAGCTTATAGTTTTTAAGATTCATACACCCTAATAGAAACCTAAGCCTAAATCAACAACCACGAACCTTAGGGATACAAAGAGTTAAGAAAAGTTTGTAATCGTAGTTACTAATTGCGATGTTACTTATTGTAATCTTTTATTAAATAACTTAAGAGATAGAAACAATTAACATTAATTCATTGACGTTTTTCTTCTACACTTTTAAAGAAATGATTACAATTTTAATATTAGCTTAACATTATTGTACAATTAACATGTATACTTGTACTGTTAGAATAAAAGTATCATGACAATCATATAAACAGGTAAACACATATGCGGAAGCGTAGGAACATCTATAACATATTAAAGACTAACATAAATTAAATAGGAACGTACCTTTAGTGATTCTAGCTAAACAAGAATCAATTAATAATCTTGAACTATAAGATGAACCCTGATTAGGGTTTATATGGATCAATGATTAACCCCTTACCGTTTTGTTAATCAATCCCTTGATAATTGCTATAGTGAGTAATTACCTCGTTCTTATACACACAAATTAATAACGCTTAATGGTGATGCTAGTAACAAAAAACACAAGAATTTTCTTTAGAAAATTATCAATCCTAAAACCCTTAGGGTTTGTATATGGATCGACCACAAGGAGAAAAACAAAGGAAGAGAAAAAACTTTTAGGGTTTTGTGTGTGCGCACAAAAGGTACCAAAGTTTTGACCCTAGGTTTGTTTATATATGGAATGAAAAACTTAGGGAACAAGTTATGTTTGAGTTGGGTTTCCCCTTCCCCTTGTAAAACCGGCCATACACCCATATGGGTTGTTCCGGAACCTTCTTGTCTTTTATTTTCATTCTAGTCCTTGTTCTTTTCGTCTAACGGTAGTTATAGCCAATTCCGTTAAATACTAACGACCGTTAGGCTTTTCTCGTGTTTAAATAATTATATATATAACATTTAATATATATCAATTATTATAATTTAATTCTCATTTGTAATGTGTGCAATCCCGAGGTCTCGAGTTCGATTCTAGACATACGTTTATTAATATTTATCCATAAACTCTAACAGCTCCCACTTGGATATCTATTAATAGCATAATGACATTGGTAAGCGTCTAGCAACACGCCAATGCCCCTAGATCAACTCGAGGTAGGTTTCCTGAAAAAACCTTTAATGATTCATCATTATAATCATCCTTTTGTTACTAATACCACGTTAATAAAGATATGGATCTTAGTTATTCTTCAATTAACAATTTTGTTTCTCATTGTTTATGATTGAGCAAGATTACCAAAACATCTGAACGTATTTCAGATAGACTTTGGGCGTGCGCACACAAACATCTTGTCAACCCTACGAGGGGCCAGCAGTATTAAACTTCAAAACAAATTTGAAGGAACAAATTTTTTCTTGACTACAAGAATAACCCATGGACTTTGCAACACTTTTGAAAACAACCCTTATAACTCCCTGTTACGGTGAGCGGTAGATTGCTTTACAAAAATGCACTACATCCATGACTCTTATATGGTATCTCAAGTCCGAGGATAGATATTTTCATGATTTACTTAATAATAAGATCCATAAAGTAAAATCATGTAGTTGGGATAAGTCTTATATTCAATTCATTGAATATCATGTGAAATTGGTATGACAACGCATCAATATACTTTCAAGTATATTCTAACCAATACTCATATTTGTCTTAGTTTAATGATATTTCCATATCATTAATTGACAACGGACAATTTAGAATAACATAAGTTATTCACGGATTTAAACATGCAAATATAGGACACAATTTATTATTAATGAAAACAAACATACTAAGTATTTTAATTCATTATAAATAATAATTGCTTAATGTCCTTTATCCAAATACTAAATAGATCAATGCATGATAATTCTAGTTAATGAATTTTGTCTCAAGTACTGACTTGTTGACAATTATGCCTCAAGTAATGACAATCATACTTGTTGACAAGGCATTTATTTCAACTAATTTTTACCTATCCGAATTTTGAGAATACTTATTTCAAGAATTCAATAAGCGAAATTCTTGTATGTGTATAACCAACTATCTTGATATAGCCACATAATTTTTCATAAATAGTGTGATATCCTCAATCACCAATTTATGTCAATCAAACTTTCAAACATTTTAAAGTTTAAAGTATTCTAATTCTTTAATGTATAATGCAACTATGTTCTTATTTAAGCACAACTAGTTCACATGGCTATTAATAAGGATGAAATCTTTCCATTACTAGTATTGAGTGTCATCTCAATTAAACCAGCATCATTGTTCACAATATGCTCTTTAAAATTCCATAAACTTAATATCCATTGTGTAATGTTCGACACCTTTCAATCTTTCAAGATTTATTGTCGGCTATCACAACTACTCAACAATTTGCCATATTGTTTATACTTAGAATTTAGGAGCAATTCCAGGTTGAGGATCATTATTCTAAGTCCAACCATATTCCATTAGAATATTCATTACACAAGTTACATAATAACTTTAATTGGATATCAAATATTGTTAGACCATTTAGCATTTAAGCATGATACAACAATAATATGATGCACATGAAAAATCCTTCAGTCAGACTTAGATTTCATTCATGTTCTATCTTTTCAAATATAAATCCATTTTCTAAATGATATATCATGTTCTATTAGAATTTATTTACCGCACGTGTTTATTAAATAATAAACCTTTGTTCCAAGGTTTTATGTTTTATTTCCTAAATCTTTCAAGTAAAGTTTCATACCAAATTAAGACTTAACATTTTACTTATATGGAATGTTACTTCTTATATGTTATACAACATATATGATATAGTAAATCAAACATAATACTCCCACTAGCTTTCAGGAATACTTGAAAACTACCTTATTTCAATTATAATCAAAACATAGATTTAATAATTAAACATAAGATTAATCTCCTAGATGCATGCATTTATCCATTCATGGATTATTGCACTCTGTACACTTCCAAAGATTTACTTGAATTCACAAACTCCTTTTGATTACTTATCGTACTCGCTCAAGTAATCATACAAGAAAGAGTTTTGATATTCATTGTCAAGTTTCATATACATGAAAATACGTATGACAATTACCATCTTTGTATCTTTAATGTGTTTTAGGAAAGAGTATTCAATCATAGTTAATTGCTTAAGTATGATTAATAATCTTGTCAAAACACATGCATTAAGATATGTATATAATTTTTGTCCATATAATTATTACACAAATATTTAAATCACTAGGGTTACATTATCTTGAATAAACTTATCTTCATTCTCTAACCATTAAGAATTAAGATAAATCAAATTTTCAAAATTTGAATATCTTTATGAACAGCATCTATAATATTCATAGTATGAGTAATTTACCAAATTCATTATTTTGGTAATACTACATCATATAATCATCAGCATGTTAATTAAATATCTAAGATATCAAAGTGGATATATGAATGAGAATTCCATCATCTTGAGGTTTATCATTTACATGTTTAGCCTCATCATGATTTTTACTAGTGTGTTTTAGAAGATTATGTATCTTGTTATTCTATATTTTCAAGATAAAATACTCCCACTTGCCTTTAGTATTATATAGAATATAAATACTTAGCTATTAAAGTGACAATACAATATTCTCTTTTTGGGATATTACAAATACACATTGACAGTTCCTAACATTCTTTTGTTAATAACCTTCACATAAGTAGCTTAACAAATTCAGGACTCCAATTTAAGACTTAATGTGATTCATCACATTTCATTATTCAATGATGTCTTATTAATCTTCTAGGAGTCTAATTGAGTATATTCAATCCATACTCAATTTTCTAACTTTGATAACTTTTGGAAGAAAAGAAGTCATAGTTATCTTCAATCAAACAATCTAACAAGAGTTTGATGAACATACCATAAATAATAGTATTTCATTAGAATTATTATTATAAGAAGATCTAACAATATATAAGATAACCATAATCCTTTTGGTATACCTATTTACCATCTAAGTCAACTTAATGGTATAATAGTATTTTCAAACCAATTGCATGCTTTATAACACAAGTACTTTTGACCAAGTCACTTCATGTTCATGTCTCATCAAAACATGAACGTGTTATAATCCCACTATACGTTATTAATCATTGATCATCTCAATGACTTCTTGTATATGTCTTAATTAAAAAACATAACAAGTTAACGTCTTACTTTATTATAAGTCTTGTAATACTTAAAAGACTTCATGTTTATAAGAAGATATAAACATGTATAACTAAAGTATTCTTGAACACCACCATTTGGTTTCAATAGTAATTCAAGTTAATTTATTTACTTCATTTATTTATGTCATTCTAACAAAACATAAATATTATAGTTGAAGTTGTCTAGTTATCGTATTGACACACATTCTAATAGGTGTCTAATTTAGAAACAATAAATCATCTATGTACGGTCTCACACATACATGGAAATTCACCTTATCATTAAAATTTAGTCTGCGTCTCACGTTTACTAAATTTTAACACCAAGTGTTTCTTAGATTAGATGTGTATTAGAATGTGAGTCTCTTACTTTACAATTAAGAGAATCCTTTACATCATATTCTTATGTGTTGTACCTTGCACACAATGAAGATTTCTCCCACTTGTGCATGGAACAACACCATGTATCATATAAACAACACGCACGCGTTTGTTAATATGAACAATATGATCTTGTCAATTATATTAGCATATAGAGCTTCTTAATTAACAAGGAAACACACATGACTTGCCTTGGAAATATTATTGTCTATATATTTGGAATGTATTTATCTTGAGATATTCAAAGATAAAGTAGAGTACTACCAAGATAACAATCCTTGTGACTCCCACTGAATTAGAGATCATTACTATAATTCCTTATTCCGTAATACACACACAATACTCCCACTGAATTCGACAACATTGTAAATGTTTTATTAATCCGGTGAAAGGAAATAGTGTGCTATTCGTTTTCCTACATCTTTGAGAAAACCCATTCGTAACAATTAATTAGGCATTAAAAGAATGTATTCTTCTACATAAATGTGATTCATCACATTCCAAACTATTAACTTGAAAAATTGGGCATGCAATTTCTTCCTGAAGAGATCTACCATTCCAACAATTGTATGTAGTATCTATAAATGATCAAACCATAACAACTAGATAAAATATGCTAGTTTGTCTTTTATCATTTTACGGTAATTCGTCTAGCTTCTAATAACTCATAAAAGATTATACATGTTTTCCAAGAGAATGTGATTACCAAAGAATGTAATAAAATCTCTTATGGAAAACATGCAATTTCTCTTAACTATTAAAGGTGCTATGAGTTATATATTTAGAATTTAGACAATTCTAATTTTACTATTAAACCTTTCTCATTCATGAAAAGAAATAGGATTAAGTCTCACACTTCTCCTAATGGAAAGAAGACTAGGTTTATTCTTTTAGTAAAATTGACGCTAACCAAAAACCCATACGGGCGTAGATCAATTTACTTGATAAAATAATAACTTACGTTTACGGTTTTAATGTTGCATTAATACACTTAAAAGAATTTACAAAATTCAATTTTAGTATTTTCGATAATCAATTTTCAAGAAAACATTAATACCCAAGGATATATTCATATAACCAACATATTTTCTTGAAAATCTAGGATCCAACTTTTCATAATTTCAATACATCAGTTGATCTGCTAGTAATGAAAGTATAAAAGATGGTAATCTGTCGAACAATAATTGGCAAACAATTTTCCAATTCCTAGATCATTATGGGATTTACATCAAATTGATTCATCAATTTGTCATGTAAGCATGTTTCATCCCATCTCATGCCTTAAGTTCTAGATCTCATGCATCAACTTAATTAAGTTGTCTAACTTAGAAACTGCAAATTCTCCATGTGTGTTCTCCCGAACACTTGGAAATTTACCTTGTCATTAATATTTGGCCTAGGTCTCACGCATACCATATAATTAATTCCAAGTGTTCCTTATAGTTAGATGACATGTAACTTAAATTTTAAGGGTATAAATTTTTGATGTGAAAATCAAAACATGTATAAAGATGCATGTACTCATCTTTATAACATAAGTTTCAAAACCTTTTTATTACCAATTTTTAAGATTAATGCAAAAAGTTTTACTTGAGGTATCGGGTTCACCAATTAAAGAAGAACCTTCAATAATCACCCACGAAAGTGGAATTGAGGTAAATCACCCTTAAGATGATATTGTACAAATAATGGAGATAAAAAAAAATCATCTAAGATGCATTCATAAGTGTGATAACCAAGGTAGACTCTAGGCTCTTTCCAAACCTTCTTACCATCACTATGAATTTGTCTTATAAGGTTTCCTTTTAAAACCATGTGTACAAAAATATCAATCAAGCAAAAGTTTATGAATTAAATCTTAAAACATGTAATAAAGTATGAATCTAGCTAGTCTCGCCTGGGAGCCAATTATCGTGCGAAGCGAACCACTGTCGGCACATAAGACACCGCAAGAATCATTCTTTATCACTTAAGGTTTCACCATTATTAGTCCAATTAATTTTCTTTATAAAAATTACCCTTTTGTTGCTTACAACGTGTCTAACAAAATAAAACAATAAAACAAGTAATTAAAGATAAATCAAGCTACTAATAAACATAACAATTATAAGGTGAAACAGTTAGCCACATGCATTCTTGGTTAGAAAAGATCCTAATAAAATCAATTCTAGGTTTCAATATGCATATAATCAACTTAGGCCTTCCCTTCTTGAAGGAAGTGAGCCACATACATTGACGAATCAATTGCGTAGGCCAAAGTCAATCACATACCACATAGCACATAAATTGATTTTAATAATAACGGGGCATTCCCCAATTAGATCTATCTAAACATGTGACAAAGCTAACAATTAAAAAACAATTAATAACCCATGACTAACATGCATATTTCGTCATGGATCAAAGCATAACAATTACCAATTAGGTCATAGGATACGCCCAAATAACACATAAACATGTAGGCAACCTAGGGTTTCTAATCCAATTAATATTAAAAACCACAATCCCTAATTTGGATAAAGAGGTAATCGAAACCCCCCCCCCCCCAATTTTCAGGGTTTAAAAAATTTAAAAGAACCCTAGATCTATAAAAATAACCTAACATGTATCTAAAACAATCAAAATTCATTTTTTATGTGTTTTACGTAATCACTTACATGTTATAGCAAGCTCGTGATACCACTGTTAGAATACAAGCATCATGACAATCATATACACGGGTAAACACATATGCGAAAGCGTAGGAACATCTATAACATATAAAAGATTAACATAAATTAAATAGGAACGTACCTTTAGTGATTCTAGCTAAAAAAGAATCAATTAGTAATCTTGAACTATAAGATGAACCCTAATTAGGGTTTATATGGATCAATGATTAACCCCTTACTGTTTTGTTAATCGATCCCTTGATAATTACTATAGTGAGTAATTACCTCGTTCTTATACACACAAATTAATAATGAATTAAAGGTGATGCTAGTAACAAAAACACAAGAATTTTCTTTGGAAAATTATCAATCCAAAAACCCTTAGGGTTTGTATATGGATCGACCACAAGGAGAAAAACAAAGGAAGAGAAAAAACTTTTAGGGTTTTGTGTGTGTGCACAAAAGGTACCAAAGTTTTGACCCTAGGTTTGTTTATTTATTGAATGAAAAACTTAGGGAACAAGTTAGGTTTGGGTTGGGTTTCCCCTTCCCCTTGTAAAACTGGCCATACACCCATATGGGTTGTTCCGGAACCTTCTTGTCTTCTATTTTCATTCTAGTCCTTGTTCTTTTCGTCTAACGGTAGTTATAGCCAATTTCGTTAAATACTAACGACCGTTAGGCTTTCCTCGTGTTTAAATAATTATATATATATATATATATATATATATATATATATATATATATATATATATATATATATATATATATATAACATTTAATATATATCAATTATTATACTTTAATTCTCATTTGTAATGTGTGCAATCCCGAGGTCTCGAGTTCGATTCTAGACATATGTTTATTAATATTTATCCATAAACTCTAACATGTACATCTCAAAATTTAAAAAGTTTTTTATTCATGCACAATAAAAGAGTAAGATAACCGAGTACACGTGCCTATGGGTGGAGTAGAATAAGCTTTGTGCCCCGTTGTTGTTAATGGTGTTATTCATTTTCTTTCACCACATTAACAAATTATACACAATCACTCTCTAAAATGAATCTATTATCTCTTCATGGTCCTTTTTATACTAAAACAACTTATAATTTAATGTTTCAGATATTTAAAAAGCCCAATCTAAACGAAATTTGGTAAATATACCTAGCCAAAAATTTGGATAACAAGGCCCAGTGTCAATTTTGATATCAAAAAAATTCTGTAGGGCCAACTTACTAAAGGGTTATTTCTTTTTTTTATATGTTTGGAAAAAGTTTCCTTTTTGCATAATGCTAACTGTTTGTAGTTGGTCCTGCGTGGAAATTTCGTGTTTCTTTTTCTTTCTTATTGACAAATACTAATAAAATAAATTTATATTTAATATCTAAAATCAAATGATAACTGGTATACACATTGCATCATCAGTAAACAAATTTTTTTAATAACCATGTTGGATTTGTGCTTAAAACACAAATCTGGCCTTGCAAATAAACTAGATTTTTTTTATGTGGAACATAAAATTCATGAAAAACCCAAGTGAATCTACTTATTATTTATACAAACTAAACCACAAAAACTTGTTCATATCACATATATCTGACTTTGTTTTCTTTTGACCAAAATAATTAGCAAAAAACCCTATATTTGGTAACCATCTTCTCCATGACTATGATTCCACCATTAAAAAAAGTTGAAGGTTTTAGCAAATAACAAAACCCCTTGAGGAAAGTGACATGTGAATGAAGAAGTGAGCATTGAGGGAAAAAACTAAACTCCGACGAGAAGGGTAGTTGCGATGACAACTTCGGTGGTGATGGACGTTGAGAGGAAGAAACATATTCTTGGTGAGAGAGGATTAAATGGTGACAGTTGAATCTGGATGATGATGAGAATGGAAGATAAAAAGATGAAGTGATATGTTATTTCTTCAAGGTATCTTAGATGGGAAAGGGGTAGGTTTTTACACCCATCCATATTCAGGAAATTAGTTTAGGATAAGCAAAAAAGAAACACAAGTCAATCCTAGATGGGAAGGGAAATGTTACCAAATGACCCATAAAGCAAAAAGAAAACACCCCCTAAGTAACCCCTCAAATCTTGCATTATAAGTGTTACTCAGCCCTAATTTTTCTAAACCTAAACACACAACCCTAATTTTGATATCACTCTTTCACATAGCAGCTACACTAAACACACAACTATCACAACTCCCTCATTTTCCCCCCCAAAATCTCATGAACATAAAAACCACATATACCCCTTCTATATCTTAGTCAAATATTGTTTTTTTTCTTTGTTTGAAACGTGAAAACCAACAACAAATACCCCCATTATAAACAAACTAATATTTTCTTTCCTTGTTATTCGACTGTGAATGCAAACTCAAGATCACGGCTAAGTTCTCGACATGATGTCTTGGGTAGGTTTGTATTGTTTTATTTCGTTTTGTTTAAACCGAATAAGAAAAGGTTAATGTAAAAGATTCATTTTAGTTATTTCTTTTAAATCTCGAATATTGAAAGAGGTGTTTTGCTTCTTATAGATCTATGATGGGTATTGTTAATACACGAAAATATCTAAAGATTGGTTTCGATGGTGGTCATGGGGTTCGATGGTGGTGCGTCGAATTGAATTGGTGATGGTAGTGTTAGATTTTATTTATTTGTTTATTTATTTTTTCTAGTACATCCGATATATGTTTTACACCGGTATGTGACATGTGCTAGGATGAGTTGGTATTGGCCACGTAATGGATTAGTGCTTTAACAACTGATTTAGGCATGATTTTGTGGTCCAAAGTGGACGAGGTTGCTGTAATGGAAGCTGATGTGGAGCTGGTGATTGATGGATTCATGATGTATAAGAAGGTAAGGAGAGAGGTGAGGGCGAACATAGAGACTGAGGCCACAAGCCAATAAAGGTGGTGCGAGGAACCTTATTTTTTAATGTATGGGTGGAGAAGGACGAGCTTCGTACCACCATTGTTCGAGGAACCTTGAATGGTTGAATCTATTATGTGTGAAGTATGATTAGTTTGTGTGTAGTTTTTTTGATTCTTTCATAAACCATGAGTTTGTTTTATATTAAGATTTTATAACTGACATTATAATCTATATCAATAACTTGTTTTTTCCAGTTTCATATGTTACAAGTATTGATTTGGTGGTTACATGTTTTTTCCCATTAAATCACTTATTTGATAATTAATATGATGGTTACAAGTATTGATCAAGTTTTGAAATCCTTCCACAACAAGTAAATAGAGAAGTTTGACTTTTAAGCTTTTCTAATTATAAAATAGTCTCAAATCCATTATAATGTAGTAGAGATATTTTTTTCTTCCAAAAGTGAATTATCCATGGATATGTTTGGCAAAATGGATTGGAGTTAGGATTGAGCTTATATAATGTAGTTTTTGCATATATATCCTTCCGAAAATGCATAATTGCATATATATCCAAAGCATGTATAAAAACCATTGTATTATGTGTATAAAAAACTTGTACAAATGATATATATGCAATTATTCACTTTGGGAGGGATATATATGCAATTTTGCCTATAATGTAGTAGAGATATTTTTTTCTTCCAAAAGTGAATTATCTATGGATATGTTTGGCAAAATGGACTGGAGTTGGGATCGAGCTTATATTCAAATTAGTTGTAGCTGAAGTTTATTAAGTGAATCATAAAAAAATTGCATAAAATGGAATTCATATATATTTTCAGCTTTTGCGTGATAATCGACTATATTTTGAAGGTATTTAAATAATTTGACTAAGGAAAATGCTATTTCCTCATACAAATAGTTCCTAATTATCCTCCTACTAACAAGATATTGACAAGTGTCAGAATTGATAGCTTGGATGTAGAGAGAAAATGAGTGAAATATATCTCTATATTATATATAACAGGAGGCGTTACACGCGTATTGCCACCTCATTACCCAGTCATTGCCATGTAATTCATTTTCTGCCATGTCATCAGCCATGTAAGCAATTGTTTAAATTTATTTTATTTTCATTTTCCATGTCATCACATTTAGTCCACATCATTACAAAATTTATTAAAATTCGGCTGCATATTTTTTTTTTTTAAAAAGACCCTGGCATGGATTCGAACTCAAGACCTGTTGTATATTACGATGTATGTTACCCACTAAACCACCTTATTGTTTTGGGTATATCCTCTAGCCAAATTTCTATATACAATAAGAAACCAATTATGTACTTGATAATTATGGAAAATATATAATCTGAATATTACCCGATTCATTCATTATATTTCTAGAACCCTAATATCATTCAACTGGAACCCTAAAACACACAAAATTTTTCCCATAACCCTAATAACGGTGTGCTCATACATATGGTGCTGCAGGTTCATCGTCTATTGAAAAGCCAAGGATATCAAACAAACGTGTCAGGTATTCTCTTATTTTTAAAAACGAAAAACTATATATGTTGATTCCCAATGGCTTCAGTAAGCTTGGCACTCGATCTTCTAACTTAACTTGCTTTTCCAGCGGCTTCTTTAACTTTGGTACTCAGTAACCCATGTAATTGTTCTACTAGATGGAATGCAAATTTTTCATGGTTGTTTGTTAGTACTAATTATCTTTGGGTCAATAATATGATTTAATACATGCAGTTAACATCCATATATGGTGTCCCCTTAGTTCCTATTTGTTGTGGACAGTACTGAAGACCCAACTAATCATATTGTACCTCGCTTACTTCTACATTTTAAGGTAGGTCAAATATTGTGGGCGGACAACACTTTTCTTTAGTTTCTCTATACTACTTAAGGTAAAGATATCCCAAACCAATATAAAATCAGATGTTATTATTGGTGTCATTGACATAGGTAATGACACGTGAGAAAATGCCTTCAACAAAATTTGTCAACAATGAGCGAATGATATGGATCTGGCCCGACGATGAACCATATTCACCCATTATCCCTTCACCACTACCACCTCCAGGATTCCAGATACATGATGAGGTATGATACTGCAAATTCTAAAAGATATTAAATCATGTTAATCGACAAAAAGTATTTAACATATGATATATATTCATTATCATGTCATTATACTAATTGCACCAATAGATTGTGATGTAACTGCCTGTGGTTCATGGACTGCTTCTTGACAACCTTTTGGATATAGCATACGCTCCTTTCACTCACACTTCCACCATACAAAGGGTTGGAGTGTTCCAAGGTCTACTTCCCACTTTCACATTAAAAAAAATTAGATCCCTATAATTTTTAAACTTTAGATGACTAACATTTGCTTTCATCTTTATTCTATATGAGAATTCGCAAAGCCAATGTAGCATGTGCCTTCAAGTTCATTTTTGTTGAAATCTTCTGATTTTCAAGGGTTTATTGGATTAGTATATGCTCATAAGTTTGTTAACTGTACATGTCCTCTTATGCAGGCGGTTAATTTATTTATATCATATTTTGGTGGTGCTTTTGATGAGGATGCCTCGCAACAACTTCGTTTTGATCTACGAGTTATTAGATGGTATGGAATGCTTTATTTAAATCACATGTCGTCATTTTTTTTACTTTATAGCGTTTTACTCTGTTGTATATCTGCTTTGATGTGCAGAAAAAGAGCTTGGAACACCAGGTGTATTGATGATAGGTAACTGGGTATTTGAAAGACTCGTCTTCTGATAATACATTTTTGGTTTACTATTTTTCTAGAATCGACACAATTCGTAAGTCACATTAAACAATTGTTGTAAAACTAATAATGGTGAATTGGGTGATTGGTTTTCTGTCATATAATTCTGAAGAGGTATAGTTATGTTGCATATGTAATTGTCATTCTTAAACACTGCTGTGTATTAAGTGGGTTATAGAATGGAGGGTAAACAACTTTTGTAATTTGGCAATTATAATTTTTTTCACTTATTTTGCCAAAAAAGAAGTATAACAATTTTTCTATAATTTATTAGATGTTCTATTTTGTTACATATTTGCAGCAAATGACGTTGAATAGTGAAGAATAAATTATTATAAAAATCTGAACTTAGTTGTGTTTTTAACCGGTTGGACATCACACATTTATGTCTAGAGAGTGTAATGAAATTTGCAGTTGGCTAAGCCTCTTAATCTATAGCGTCAGCTTCAATTTCAATAAAAGTCTATGACGCCTCAAGTAGAGATCAATCATTAAAACTAACGTGTTTTAAATGGTTCAACACATCTCTTCTCCTTCTCATTCTCAACTTTTGCTACCATACCTTGACCAACACAATCGATCTAGATCCGTGAGCTCTGAGTTGGTAAGAGCGCCTGGGATATTTCTCGGGAAGTTGGTGGTTTGAATCCACCCGGATCTGTCACCTGTTAAAGGTGTCTTTTGGCGAACCTCTTACCTCTTTGAAGTTCATGACTTTAGGTATTGTATTATGAAACCAGTGGGTCAATTGTCCCATTGTTTGAGATAGTACCTCCAACGTATATGACGCACTATTCTAAGCGATCTTAACCTGTCAATGTATCCTTTGCTCTTAAGATGGATATTTCTAATATTAATATCGAGATGAAGTGGTATGTATATAGTGTTGTTAATATGTTTCTGAAAAATGTGGTTGTTCACAAGGTACTTTTCTCTGATATAACAATTTAGGGTCAAATGCCGTGGTCCTTTGTTTCTGTAAACGATGGATTCTTCCAACTGGAAATTGTACTACACATATTGGACATTATATCATGGAAAGTTTAATTTTCAACATATTTTTGTGATTATATCAGCAATGAGAGGAGGATATGTACTAACTCAATTACTATAGAAAGTTGCAGAACTGCTTGCAAGCTCAAATGCTAGGAAGAAAGAACTGGTATGAACAATATACTACATAATTAGAAAATTGTAAGCTTATCTCTTCTGAAATTATTTGAACATACTATAGGTTACGACAACAGTGAATGGTCTACGCCTTTACGGGAAAGTGCTGCAAGTAGAACCGACAGATTCCCTTTTCATACGCTCCACTTCTTGAGTAGCAGTTCCATAGGCCTGTAACTCCTAACAAGGGTACTATATTTGCTATTTTCCTGAGTTAAAAGCTAACTTTTAAACTGGAATGAAAACCAGTACATTAACAGTTCTTACAAGCTGTCTGTTATTGCATTTTTCTTAATTTTTAGGTTTAGCTGTTGCGTATAAGGCATTTTCTCTTCATTTTTGGTTTCTGTCCTGGTGTTATGAATGCCATGCAGGTATTTGCCTAGCTATGTGCAAATGGAACTCTGTTGAATTGCACTTATTATATATCAATATTGGCAAGAGGGTGCGAGTCGGGCAACAGGTCATAGTGGATTTGAGCACGGGATGGATTTACCCACAAACACTTCCATTGTGAAATATAGGGAACTACTAATCAATGATTATAAAATTGGTTTTGTACAGATAATTCCAGACGCATAATAATCCAAAGATTATTGATGGGAATATGTATATAACTTTAATGAGATTCAAGCTCCTTAAACCATGAATTCAGATGTTAATGTGCTCCTAGCATTAGCAACTAATAAGGAAGGTGATACGACTGAGATTGAAAAAATTGATGAGATAATTGCTAAAAAAACCTCAATGGATCAATACGAGAATGAGTCGTCTGATAAGTTAGGATAGACTGTTTATGTTGGATTTCATCAGATTATCAAAGGCTTCATGGCTTAAGTATGTTTATTTATTTATCTAATGTAGGTTAATTGATTATGCCGTTATGAAATATGCTCATCTGTGTAAGTAAGGTTTTCCTGACTGCAAAATAGTGCCCTAAGATTTCTTACGAAACTGTAAGTTGACAGTTTTTTATAGATATAAATAATGCCTTAGGTTACTTGTGAAATTGTTGGTTAAAAGTCCTAGACCCTCCCAGTTTGCCACTTTGAATTGTGTAGAAATACATGTGGGCATGTAGCATTAGATAGATGCAGACACATATGAAAGAAACAAGAGAAGATTGTATTCAAAAGTGGGAATGTAGTATAGAATTAGGAGACGACCAAAAGTCAGTGGAGACAAAGATTACCTTTGTTGCTGGTGAAACAAGCAAATCAGGATTTAGACACCTAACATGATAGTAAAATGTTGTGCCAAATGACCCCATAACAGAATCAAATTATGCAATTCACTTATTATTTTATTTGAGTATGATTTCTAGCTCACAGAAAGTGTCGATGACCCACTACTGGAAGCAAAGAGAACTGAGGACGATGTCAAGATTTAGGTTTACATTGGCCCATATTTTATATTAAATCAAAAGTGTATCCGACGTCAAAGATTTATTTAGTATAAGACGTCAAAGTGTATCATGCATATTTGTCCTTTTTTCAGACTTGAAACCATCATAAGCCTTTTGAGCTGCACAGGAGTCGTCATATCTAAGTCACAAATTGGGTGTACTTGCCAGCCCTTTCAGGTATTATATGTTCAATATCTTTCAACTGTATCTTCTTGTCTCTGGCTAATTGACCTCTACGGTACAGTTTGAGGCGACGAGGCCTTTAGGAAATGTATTGGCATTGATTTAGTAACCACAAATTCTTGTGTTTCAGTCATGGAGGGCAAGGTAACATTTGTATTTCATCTTTTTGAAATGTTGTACATGCTTTTATTTTGGATATTTGTTAAAGTTTAAGTATTGTGTTGTCATATGCTGTCCACAAAAGTTATTGAGAACGCTGAAGGAGCACCTACAACTCCATTAGTTGTGGCCTTCAACCAGAAAGGATAGTTAATTGTGGGAACTCCTGCTAAACGTCAAGCAGTCACTAACCCAACAAACACCGTTTTTGGGACAAAACGTATGATTGGGAGACGTTTTGACAATTCTCAGACGCAAAAAAATGGGAATGGTTCCATATAAGTTTGTCAAGGCTCCTAATGGAGACGCTTGGGTCGAGGCTTATAGACAGAAGTATTCACCTAGCCAGATCGGTTCATTTGTTCTTATCAAGATGAAGGAAACTGCTGAAGCATATCTTGGAAAGACTATTAACAAGGCAGTTATTACTGTACCAGCTTATTTCAATGATGCACAAAGGCAAGCCACTAAGGATGCCGGGCGAATTGTTGGTCTAGATGTGCAAAGGATCATCAATAATCCAACTGCTGCTGCACTTTCTTATGGTTTGAATTAAAGAGGATCTTATTGCTGTTTTCGATCTTGGTGGTGGTACTTTTGATGTTTCCATCTTGGAGATATCTAATGGTGTTTTTGAGGTATGTGGCTTTGGTTTGGTGATCATCTTTGTTTTTTTGTTTCTGTTAAAGTGGATATGCGGTAATTCTTTTGTTTTCATAGGTGAAAGCCACAAATGGTGATACTTCCCTTGGAGGAGAGGACTTTGATAATTCTATGTTGGACTTTTTTGTTAGCGAGTTTAAGAGAACATAGGGAATAGACTTGACAAAGGACAGGCTTGCCCTTCAGAGACTTACGGAAGCTACTGAGAAAGCTAAAATCGAGCTTTCATCCACCACACCGATATTAACTTGCCTTTTATCACAACTAGCGCTTCTGGTGCTAAGCATTAGAACATCACTTTGACAAGGTCCAAATTTGAGGCTTTGTTAAATAACCTGATCGAGAAGGCCAAGAACCCTTGCAAGAACTGCGTGAAGGATGTTGGAGTCATAGTAATAACCACTAGACAACACATGCTACCATATGAGAGGTCATTGTCAAAGCTTGGCGGTGGTCCAGGAATGAACGTTGATGTTCTAAATTCTTTAGCTCGAGCTCTATACCAAATATCAAGTGCAATCTTTCTAGGAATAACTATACCAAATATCTGGTCGTAAACTTCGTTAGGCATGAAATTTGTTAACCACCTACTTTTTGTTTCCTAAATGTGAAGTTGGTAATAAAGGAGGGGCCCATGATCTATTTTTGATAAATTGCATCTTTGATTGATTCTACATCTGAGATAACAGTTGTAGGAACAACAGCCTCAGGTCATTGTGTTGGTACATGAAAATACATTGCCTCCATCACTCTATATATGAAATGAGATGTCACTAATGGAAACATAACATCTGATAGAAATTTACATCTTCATGAAGATATAGTTGCAGGAAACTAAGCATACCATTCAAGCTCTAACTTCTGGTGACCTTCAACAGATTGCAACTTACTCTCTCTCTATGTACGTCAATCTTACCTTTAATAAAAAAAATTAACGTAAACTAATACAATTAAAAAAAATTCCTCCCGTCCTTAAAAATGAAATTCCGTTAAGTAACGTCATCAAAAGAAAAATTATAAGTCATGCCCGCCCATCGGGCGGGCTTTGAAAACTAGTATATATATATATATATATATATATATATATATATATATATATATATATATATATATATATATATATATATATATATATATATATATATATATATATATATAATATTATTGTGTGTGTAGGAGAATATTGTAGGACGCTTTAGCAATGCTGTCAAACTATTAGATCCCATGATCCTGTTTTAATTGGCTTGGGCTTATGGAGTCTTATAGTTTTTAAATGCTTTCATAAGTCTGTATGACAAACAAACTTATTTTATAAATATACTTATTTTAAAAGCTTAAGCCCCCTAAAAGCTCTTATAAGCCTCACGCCAAAAACAACCAAGTATGTGTCTTGTGTCTTTAAACAAGAGAGGAGACGAAAATTTACCATAATGCCTTCTCGATGCCATACAGTCGCAAAGTTGAATATTATTGTCGTACGAAAGTACATCATGTGTGTTTCTTGTGACTGTGAACACAAAGCAAGTGTTCAAACATGTTCAAAATTCAATGGGTCATATGTTCCCTTGTTTCACTAAAAAGGTTTTGGTGTTATTTTATTTAATTAGCTCAGAGGCTCACTTAAATTAAGTTAAGCTCATCAAAACATCTCTAATTCTTTCTGGGTTGTTTGGTTCGCATAGTACTTTTTAAGAAATTACAATATGTGAATAAAATTGTAATGCAATTTGAGTGAATTGTAATATGTTCAAACAATTGTAATTATAATTATAATATAAATTAATGTGAATGAATTGTGATTTTAATACATAATAATAATAATAATAATAATAATAATAATAATAAATCATTAAATTTTATAAAAAATAATTAATAAAATATTAATTATAAAAAAATTTAAATTAAATAATAAATAAACTCATTAAAATGATAATAATAATATTTTAAATATAATAATAATTTAAAATTTTAATTATAAAAAAATATTATTTATTATTTTTATATTATTTAATAAAAAATATTGTTAAAAAATTATAAAAAAATTAATTTAATAATAATAATAATAATAATAATAATAATAATTTCTTGTAAATTCATATGAATTTTTAATAATAATAATAATAATAATAATAATAATAATAATTTCTTGTAAATTCATATGAATTTTTAATAATAATAATAATAATAATAATACCCATCAAAATACTCCCAAATTCCCAATCTCACATTCTCGCTTTCTTTCTCATTTGCCCTACAAAGTGAAAATAAAAAGTAAAAATATAAAAAATTTGCTATGTGAAAAACACACACGCTCTTCACTTCCCCCAAATTTACATTTTACAATCACAAACAAAATCCCTAAAACCCTAATAACCACCACCAACCACCTCCCCTAAAACCCCTCTTTCACAAATGCCCCAAAATTCATAAACCCTAATTTCTCACAAAATGGATCAAAACCCTTCAACAACCCAAGAACCCAAATCAGAAACCTTCAAAACCCTCCAATCTTCAATCTCAAAGCTTTCTGGGTCATCAAGAACCATCCCATGCAACAAAGATTTCCATTTTTACTTCAATTTTCAAGATTTTAAAAACCCAGTTCAAGAAATTGATCAAAACTCACAAAAGCTGCTTGAATCAATTGGGTCATCAGCAGAATCTATTTTTAGTAAGAAAAACATGAAATTTGTTAATGATAAAGATGATGATGATGTTGGGTATGACTGGTTGGTTAATTTCAATGATGAGGTTTTTGAAAGATTTGATGCTTCTGTTGATGAGTTTAAAAAGATTAGAAATAAGCAAGAAGAAAGTGGTGTGAAGGTTATGGAGTCAATGGAAACTGATGGGTTTCAGTTGGTTCAGAATAGGAAAAAGAAGGATGTGTTGGGGAGTGATGGTAGTGGTGTTGTTGGTGGTGAGAGTTTGGCGAATTTGGCGTCCGGTGTGAAAGTTGCGATGGGTACGCCTAAGGCGAAAGTTTCGTTTCATAATGCCTCGATTAGGAGGCCGCAAGATGAGTATAAGATTTTGGTGAATAATGCGAATACGCCGTTTGAGCATGTTTGGTTGGATAGGAGTGAGGATGGGTCCAAGTTTATACATCCGTTGGTGAGTTACTGATTGCATTTTGATTAAGAGCATCTGGTTTAGGTGTTTATTGTTTTCGTTTTGTGGGTTCAATGATTTTGTATACGAAATGAAACCAGGACGTTGTTATAGGCTTTTACTTGTTATGCATGATTATGAGTAGGTTTTGTTGTTTAGTTTGATTCTATATTATTGTTTCTATCAAAGAAAGAATGGTAGGACGTATGATGCGCAGGTTCCATTACAATTGTGTACAAAGTAATTGTATGTAGTTGTATATTCATTCTACTTTAACGAGACATTAGAATGGTAGAACACGTTAAACTGATTGCATATTTGTTATGTTTATCATTAGTAGAGCAGTGTTCATTTTCATAACATTTTGGGCCTTATTGTTATCACGTGAGATAGGAAGATGCTAACATTATAAGATTTGGGGCAATTACATATATACCCACTAAAACTTACATATTTGCATATTTCTGCAAAACATGCTTAAACATCATTGTACACTATGCATTAAAAACTTGTATTTTGGGGAAATATGCAAGTTTCATTGGGTATATATGCAATTCCCCCTATAAAATTTTAAAGGTTCACTTTATCACTTATGCATATATTTGATTTTTCTTCTCATGTAACTGTAGGAGAAACTTTCAGTCATGGATTTCATTGATAAAACTATAAGCGATGTAGAGCCTGTAAGGCCGCCTCCAGTTGAAAGTTCATCGTTTAAGCACGTACAAGATGTAAAATCTTTAAAGGAGCTGGCTGCCAAATTACGTGATGCCGATGAATTTGCTGTAAGTTTTATGTATATTTTTATACATGTTGATATGGTTAGTGCTTCAAATATGAAGACACTTAAGGTTATAGCTATAAGAAATAAATAAAATGCTCCTCTACTTAAATGTTCTGTGCTCATGGTTAATTACTTAATATCTTAATCTGGTGCTGTTTAGGTTGATTTGGAACACAATCAATATCGTTCATTTCAAGGTCTGACTTGCTTGATGCAAATATCTACTAGAACAGAAGATTTTATAGTGGATACCCTGAAACTAAGGGTCCAAATTGGTCCATACCTGAGAGAAGTTTTTAAAGATCCTACCAAAAGAAAGGTAATCATTTTTGCTTGAGGCACATATTGTAGCCAATCTTGAGCCTCTATATAACTCTTCAATCTATCAGGTTATGCATGGAGCCGATCGTGATATTATATGGCTGCAACGTGACTTTGGTATATATGTTTGTAATATGTTCGATACTGGACAGGTTATCTTTCACCTTTACTCAACATCTCATTTTGAGCATGCTTTGTTCATTTTGTATGTAGCTTACATAATGAGTGTGAATTATAAATCATACAGGCCTCAAAGGTGCTGAAATTGGAAAGAAATTCTCTTGAGTATCTGTTGCGATACTATTGTGAGGTTGCTGCAAATAAAGAGTATGTCTTTTTTCTTTTTATAAATATCCACATATTACAACAGTTCTTTTTGTTTATTGGATTTTAATTATACTGAATGTTCAATATCTTGCAGATATCAAAATGCAGACTGGCGATTGCGGCCACTGACTGATGAAATGCTGAAGTACTTATTTATTACAATTCTACACTTGCTTTTCTTTTTCATACACTATTTACCCATGCTTACTTGTTCCTTTGTTATTTTAATAGATATGCTAGAGAAGACACACATTATCTTCTGTACATATATGATGTTATGAGAAGAATGTTGCTTTCATCATCGACTGATCCCGACTGCCCAGAAGCACCTCTTGTAGAGGTAAAGCTTTTTTTCGGTGTATATATACATATGAAATAAGGAAAATTACTGATGTTCTCGTCTTATCTCATTTCAAAATGTTTGCTACAGGTATACCAACGCAGTTATGATATATGTATGCAACTCTATCAGAAAGAGATTCTTACTGATAACTCGTACCTTAGCATATATGGGTAGATCCTCTTTTTACTTTCAGAATTCATTGCATTTTTTGAAATATTCTATAGTTAAAAGTGTGTATTGTGCTGATTTCAGGTTGCATGCAGCTGATCTCACCGGTCAGCAACTTGCTATTGTTGCAGTAAGTAATTGATTTTCAGGTTTATGCCCGTAGTGTAGGATACAACTATAGAAGAACTAGTTTTTTAAGGGTTTTTTTGGTGATGGAATGCAGGGACTTTGTAATTGGAGAGATATTATTGCTCGTACAGAAGACGAAAGCACTGGTTACATATTGCCAAACAAATCTCTTATTGAAATTGGTAATTCACCTTGCTCATTTGTATAAAAAGTCGTTTCTTTCGTAATATTGATGTTAACTTGTTATTGTTATGTATATTCCCTTTTCTTCGTAAAGCAAAGCAAATGCCAGTGACACCTGGAAAATTGCGTCACGTGTTGAAGGCCAGACATCCATATATTGAACGCAATCTCGGTGCTGTTGTTGGCATCATTAGACATTCCATGCAGAATGCAGCTGCATTTGAACCTGTCGCTCAGAAATTAAAAGAAGAACACATTGAAATGGTAATTATTTATTTATTTATTATATTTTTTTAATTTTATTACTTATTTTTATTTTTTTTGTGATTTGGCTTAATATTTTATGTCTTATTAAATACCCATTTTGAGGTATCATACAAAAACACACCCCAAAGTATAAATGTAAACTTAATTTGAAATAACGAGTAAATTGTGCAGATGGCTGCTCGAAATGCTAGAAATGGTATTGTTGAAGAAGCAACAGATGTTGCAGGAGGTGAAAGTGTTAGCAATGCTGTAGAAGGCGACTCTTTTGACAAGGAAGTTGGAAACTTCATTGCTGGAGCGAACCAAAACATCAAATTGGACGTCTCATCTGTATGTCATTGGCTTTATTTTTTACTAATTCAATTTTTTTTTTATCAAGAGGTGCCGTAATGGGTGGATCGGCTGGATGGGTTACAGGTCGTGACGGGTATTTCTTTGTACTGGTTGGGTTGGCTTAAACACTTTTTGTTCCAAGTGTTTTAACCTTTTGCAAGTATCTAGTCAGTCAAATGTGACTATCTTTTTATTTATTTATCATTCATATTCCGGATTGGGTTTATCCCTGTAGTAATCTGATGAATTGATTTGTAGACAATGAAAGCGTAAGAACTCAACATATTCCCTTCTTTGTTTGTCTGATTTAAGGTAGAAGTTCCCGTTTATTTCTTAATAACTATAATATTTTTTATAAGTTCAGTAATATTCTTTTCTCGAATTAACTACTTTAAGAGGTTTAGGCTGGCCCAAGCACAACTTTCGACCTGTTTGACCTGTATTGTTATAAATTATTTTATTACTCGTTAGAGATGAAACATAACCTGAACTTGAAAATTTTGTTGCCTCTATTTCTAGCCCTCGACATAATAGTCCTTTTTAATTTTAGGTTGTTCTTTTTGTATGCAGTCTTCCAGAGTAAGCATCGAGGTACAGAAGAAGCCAAGTAGTGCCTTTGGAGCTATGTTTGGGAACACATCAGGAAAACGAAAGTTCAATCCTGAATCGAAGGTAAAGATCAAAGTTGTTATTGTTTGAAGGGTATTTTAGTCATTATGCTATTAGTTGAACATTTCCCTTAAATTACTAATGTTGATGCATTTGTTTGGGTTCATTCTACAGGCAATAGAAGAGATTAAAGTTGAAGAGATCAAATCTAAAGTTTCTCTCCCGTTCCGTTCTTTTCCGGATAAAATCGAGCCTTCACATCCCGTTGTAAAAGAATCTGCTAAACCTGAAGAAATCCCTGTTTTACCCTCAGAAGCAAGCTCTAAACCGGAAAATGACATTATTTTGCTGGAATCTGAGTCTGAAGCAGAGGAAGAGAAACCTGAAACTACTGCCAATGAGAATGATGAGAACAGTGAGCGTAAAACGGAAGATGAAAACGATGTGATAATGTTGGATTCCGATTCTTGTTCTGATGATGAAGAAAAAGATGGAGCTGAGGAAGGGAATGTGTCACTATCGGATCTTTCTTCAAGCTTCCAGAAATGTGTGCAGACTGCTGACGAGAAGATGAAGTCAAGACAGGGGGCAGAGGGTGGTGGTTCAGAGGGGCTAGTAAAGATCATACCATTTGACTATGAAGCGGCCAGGAAAGAAATGAGGTTTGGTGAAGATGGTTCAGATGGATCAGGAGGTGAAGATGGCAATGATAATAAAAAGGGGAAGCGTGAAAGGAAGAAAGCGACTGGCCGTAAGGATGCTGCTGCTGAAAGGAGTGGGGATTTTCAGATGGGTAGGCGGCGTCAAGCTTTTCCAGCATCTGGTAACCGGAGTGCAACTTTTCGGTGAATGTTGCAAAAGGCAGACGGTCATGTTGTTCGACTTTTATGTAGGGACTTTTTTCTTTAAAAAAAATTCACCAATGAAAACTTGATTGGCAAAAAGTATACACATCCAAAATCATTGATATTAAGTTTCAATGGGATTTTTGCTGCACATGTTTTTCTGTTTTTTCGTTACCAATGATGATACATTTTCTATAAGGTGATTGCTCAATGAGTTCTTTATCTCCAATCACAATTTTAACCGAGACTGTTTCAAGCTCATCTAAGATTAGGCTAGGATATGCAATTGCTTTTTACTTAAAAGAATTAGAGGTCAAATAAATAATTTTATCACTCTAAAAGTGAAGCAATATTTTCTAAAATTTTACAAGGATTTGATTTTTAGTCATCATTTTTTCTTTTTAAAAACAATAACTTTGTGAACTTCATAACTTCAAATTGCTGACATTTTTAATATCACAAAGCGTTTTTCTGAATAAAAATCACAAATCACATATGACCATTTGTTCATTTCGACCTAATGGTCATTGATCTCCCTTGAACCTAAACTGTTTTTGTTCTTGGTTAGGGTGGTGTGATAATGGTAGTGTTCATAATCTCTACGTTAGCGTCACCACATCCCTCTTCTCATCACCTCTACATGCTATTTACCATTGTAGTAAGTACCACATTTTTTTACCATTTATCTATACCACAGTTAAACGTACACATATACCTGACAACACATTCAAACACGCCCCCGCATACACACAATGTACAGTGATTCACGCAATACTAAACTCATATTATTCTTTATTAATACATTTACGGGGTACATTTACCCAAAAAAAAAAAAAAAAAAAAAAAAAAAAAAGTCCGTACTTCATTGGTCAACACATATTTTAATATACTGACTTACCAAGTATCAATTTTGAATCGACTTCATTGTTTCAAGTTTAATCACGTGAGTTTCACGGGTCATAAATATTATTCTTCATCAATCATTGCTATGTTAAACATCCATTGGTAATAAATTGTTGATCGATTTCATAGTTTTTCATTTAATCGTGTGTTTTTCACGGGTCATAGAACTAGTTTAAGAATGCATGACCCAATTATATCTTTAGGCCCAAATAAGATCTAAAAAAAAAAAAAAAAAAATCAGGCCTAAGTTTCCGTATCTTAGGGTTCTTTTATAGATACATGCATGTATATCAGACGATTTATCGAATTAGATCCCCAAGGCTTTGATCAATATATTCAAGTTTCGGTGTTTCTTTTCTTCTTCTTTGTTGCTTTGTCTTCCCAAGGTAAACAAAAATATGGATCAAATTTTTATTTAAGTCCCATACAATCAAAGATCTATTACTAATTATTATCCTGTGGCTTATTTTATTCATGCTTTAGTTTAGGTTTACTATATTGTTTTTGTTAGGGTTAATGATTTATTATTGGCTCCATGATTATTTTGTTAGTTTAATGTACTCTAACAGGTTATTAGTTAATTTATATTTCATTCATAACTAGTAGGATGGAATATATGATTAGTTTTTCGAGTTAGTTTTGAAATTGGTTGTCAAACGCGTTAGTATGTGCATTGCGGATGTAAGAATAACAAATATGACCATCATTGGATGATTTCATTGAATTGCGTCTTGGTGTTGGTATCCATAGTTTTTTTCTGTTTTAGGGCATTTCCTGTAACGTTAAAATGCAAGTTAAACCATCAAACGTGGTAATATATGTGTTCTTCTTGAAAGTGTATCTGTAGGTAATGGTATTAGCAAAGGCAGGTGGTTTTGTGTAACTGTTTCTCGGTTTGCTTGCTCTAATACACACAGATCTTAAATCGCGATGCAAGGACCAGCTACTAAGTTGTTAGTTGTAATGAGCCTCTCAATGAGCTAACCGCCTTGAATGGAAGTTAAACTATCTTTAAGGGTAGCCCTTGTAAAGTTTTGATGCTGGTGTACTTGGTTTTTCTTCCTACTAAGACGGGTTGGCTACATGTAGATAATTATATAAACTTAAGAAAATGTACATGGATTTAGCGAGATCAGTTATAGCTTGTGGTTCATGTGCAATTATTTATTGATTGGATTGCTCTATAGATCTGTTGGAATCACCACAAACGCCCCTTTTTGGTAGTTCTTAAAGAGCTTCTCGGTTGGGTTTGCCTCTATTAAGTTTTGATCTATTAGCCGGCTTGTTAGCTTAGTAAGTTCAAAATTCCACTGAGATGTCACAAGCGTAATCATCAAGCAGGGCCTTTTATGTTTTATAGATAAAAATCATCTACGATTAAGCAATATATAGTAATATAGCATAATTTTGGTGTTTCACGCTGTTAAGTTCTAGAACGGCTTAGGTTTTCTAGAAATCGGTTCACTAACATAGGCATGCAACAATGACAACTCTTTAGTATAAAATTAGTTGGAGTAGGGACTAATCTCATAATCTTTGCAGTAGGGACTAATCTCATAATCTTTGCAACATATAGTCTTATAAACTTTGAATTAGTGGTCACATGTTGGTTGTAAACTTGTAAACTTACCAAACTTTAGGCACTTGAAGATTAATATAAGTGATTTCCAAAATCTGGACGTGAAGCCAAAATTTATTGCAAATAAACTTTCGCTGAGTGTGATGAACTGATAATTATATTTTTGGGCAATCAACAGGTACATTCAAGCTTTTATGATCTACACATGACTAATACAAATATGTCAAGGCAATCCTCACGTGTCTTCCTAAAGCTTCAAGAGGTACTTGGAATGTATTTTAGCGGAATATCAATGTCTTGTTTGTCTTTGTTAGAGAGAGGTTACCAGGATAAGTTTCACAAATCACTGGACTATGAGTCCTTAGGTGTGAGTAATATTAAGGAGCTCGTTGAGAAGATGCGCGACAAAGGCATGGTGGTTTTTAAAGTGCGAGAAACCAAGGAGACCTACGTGATGTCTGCTCGTATGGTAGAAATGCGACAAGTCTTTTTGAAGGATAGGATTAAAAAATTACTCGACAGGTGTTCCGGTGAAATCGCGTTCGATTCTTTTGAGGATTCATACAAGGATCAGTTTACGGTGAAATTCAACTATGGTTACTTTGCTTTGACCGATCTTGATCATCTTTGTAAAGTCTTGAAAGATATTCTGGTGGTGGAAGTAAATCCCTCAGGAAAGAAGGTGATAAAGGCGGCGGTCAAGAGCTACAATATAAGAAAAAGGAAGAAATGAATGAAAAGATAGAGGGTTGCTGGACATAAGAAGAAGAAGATGATATTTTACTTTCTCTTTGGGCAAAAGTATTTTTGTTGGATGTTTCAGGAGCATTGGCGTGAAACGTAATGACTAATGATTCATCTCCCTGCTTGTTACTCCTTGATCATTCATTTTAGAATAATGATGTTGACATATACTGTATATATATATTTCTTTGAATGATAATTTATTACACCTATCCCACTCCTATAACCACATACCTCAAGTATCTCACAAATGAGTCTTGAATACACAACCAACATCTTGATTATGACATGTTTTACAATCATTAGCTGTTAAGATGTTTGTTAGGCACAATAAACAAGATGATGTAATATTACCCATATTTGTAACCCGAAGTATTTCTGGTTACTCCCATCTTTTTACTAAATTTAATGGACACTATAAGAGTATAAGCTCACCATTAGGCTTGGCCTTAATTTATCATTTAACATGAATTACATTTGTTTATCATATATCGTTTACAATTTAAGGCATGATGCTATAGTCATGTTACTAACATTACGTTTGGCAAAACCAATAACAGTTAACAACAGTTATGAGCAATTGCAATCGCTGCCAAACTTATACATTTTGAATGCTACTAATGCTTTTAAAATCTCGTCGCTAAATGCAACCGGTGGTAGTATAAGTCTGAAGATATTAAATAAAGTAATGATTAACATAATTAATTGGCATGCCAAGATAAATCTGATAAACAAGACATGCAACTTTGGTGTCGCTTGTTTTTTCAAAGATTTTATCTCTTCATCTGCAAACAATGTCTGCAAAAGGAGAGGTATATCTAAAGTTTTCATGTGCAACAAAAAAGATCTTTTGTTTTTTGCTCTTTTTGAAATACTTTTTTTTTTTTTTTTTTTTTTTTTTTTTTTACAGTTGTCAGCGGATAGTAGGACAGTGCAGGCTGAGATGGAGTGGTGGTGGGAGGTGGGTGTGATAAAATAAGGGAAAGAGGTATAGGGTTTGTGTTATGTTAACGTATATAGTCTGACAGACCCGATCCATAAGGACATATGATAGAAGGTACATGATAGAAGGCCTGGATGGAAGACATGAATGGACGTTCTGGCTGAACGGTCTGGCTGGACGGTCTGGCTAAACGGTCTGGATGGAGGGCGCGTCCATATGAAGGGCGCGTGTACCTACCTCCCAGGTTTTAAGGGAACATGTTCCCAATGATGACATCATCTACAGTAGCTCAGGTATTATATATACACTACCCTTGGTAGTTGTATAAACATAAAAAAACCTCCTACCTCTCTCTACTTTCTCTCTCTAGAATTACTCTCAACTAGAGGATTCATCCCTCCATACTTATATCCCTCCATACTTATAGTAGAGAACTGACTTGACCGTCGGAGGGTGGTCCCGGGGCTCCGGCCTCGGGACTCCTTCTAACGGGTTCTTTCTTGTTTGTAGCACGCTTCAAGACTCGGAACAAGGATGAATGGCACGTGGGAGCCGTCCAGACTTGCCTAGCGGATTTATGCTTAAACAAATTGGCGCCATCCGTGGGACCCGTTATTCAATCTACCAGAGCTAATTAAGGATGACGGGTCTCACTCTTCCTGGACCTCCATCCTCCGTTCGGTACGTCCCTTCGGAGGTGCAGCGTCTAGCCGTCTACCCTTCTTCGAGAGGAAGGACGATACTAGAGGTGGTTCGTCCACCGTCCTTTCAGAGGTGGTTCTTCCATCATTCGTTCGATATAGTTTAACCTGGTATGAAAGAGAGGTACTATATCGTTCGGTAGGTTCCTCCATCTTCCCTCCAGCATAATACCCCATCGGTAGGATCCTCCATCCGCCCTCCGGCATGATACCCTCCATCATCCCTTCGGTATGGATGGAAGGATGACATGTAGCGGCTGGAAAATAATATGCAAAAAGATGTCTGGCCAAGATTCGAACCCGGGACTAAGTTCAATGTTTGGTATGTTTTCCTCCTTTATTCTTTTATTATATCCTTGGCTGGGCTGAGCCAATTTGACTTGGTCTTAAACTTCGTCAATACGAAGTTTAAGTATTATTATTATATCCTTGGCTGGGCTCAGCCAATTTGACTTGGGCTGAGCCAATGTTTGGTATGGACTCGTTTTACTTTGGCATTATGTATACATTCACACATTTATTTGAAGAAACGGAAATGATCATTAACCACAGATCTGCTTACTTTCCATACAATAAAAAGAATTATTATCATACGAAGGAACCGAGCAAAATTTTTGGAGACGTTACAATTTATCTAATATTGAACATATGACTCTTTAATACTTCGGCAAAGTTTATTATTATTATTATTATTATTATTATTATTATTATTATTATTATTATTATTATTATTATTTCTTTTATTATATGATTGCACTCTGGCCTTGCATCTTTTCTGCGAAAAATTGTTCAATGCGAGAGCAGGGGCGGAGCTAGAAATTCTTTTAAGAGGGGGCACAAATTTTTTTTTAACGCGAGTTGAACCTTTGTTGGGTTTTGATATATTACGGAGTATTACTACTTTCTGAAAATAATCTAACAACTAAATGTAAGCTACAGTAAAAATTAAAACAAAATTTTATAAAAGCTACACTATCCAATTATCCATTTACATTTCTTTCTTCTCCAACTTTTTCTTCTCCACTTGTTCATCACCCTCACAGTTCTAAAACCGCATAAATATTGATTTTTGACTTTCGAATTAGGCAAGTCAGTCACTATTTCGGGGGGGCAAATCAAGAAAATAAGTCCAAAATTCAAAAAAATTACGCTGCAAGTTTTTGGGGTGGGGGGCACGTGCCCACCGTGACCCCCCCGTGGCTCCGCCACTGCGCGAGAGAACGTCTATTTACTTTTTGGGACGTCGGCTGTGTATGGTGGCATGTGCACCTTCCAGGTTTTGCGCCACGTGTGCTTTTAATTTTTGGTCGTGACGCCTCTTTAAATAATGGACATATTCTCTATGTAAAACCTCAACCATCGTTATTCTCTATGTAAAACCTCAACCGGACCTTTTCCTCTAAATGATACATTATTGCTTTGTCTTCAATAACACAGCCACACTATTATACGATGGTTACATAATCATGACTCACCGGAAACCGTTCGTCGGGGGAAAATTTGACAACCTAGTCGAGTCAATATGCCGCCGCCAAGAGTCGGACGCTCATCTCCTATCGAGTATCTTCGGATGACTTTGCTCGCATTAAATTTACGGCTTTCAGTTACTTATTTTTTGTCCATCTGTCGAGTGCCGTTTCTTGAGGACTGGACATCAGCCGTAATATTAACCTTCAGAGTTCAGACTGGTCATCAGCCTTATGGGGTAACGACTCTACCCAATACCAGACGTATAAGCTCCGATCTTTAATAAACAAGTACGACGTATGTTGTCGGGAATAGTAATCTTCATGAGCCCTGGACTCCCGGTCCTTGAAGGTATCACGCGTCAAAGCTCTTTTCATCAGGATACACATCCCTCCGACATCAATATCCGAATGACAATCTCTGGTCCTTCGGTAAAGTTAATCATCAAATACTTGTGAACGTGTGAGTTAGGTGTAATACCTTCTCGCCTTTTCTGACGATCCATCCGGATGACTTTTGTGCACTAATATTTTCTTGTGCCCCCGGTTCCCGATCGTCAAGTTTTGGTCTTTTGGATTTTTACCCTTCGGATGGATAATAACATCAAAGGTTTGTGACACCCTTGTACATATTCTCGTTTGGTCTTCCGGTTATCCGTGGACCCAGTTCTCAATAAACATCGGACAAAATACTAACTTGATTTACATTTTTAACTTCGTGTTTAAACTAAGATATGATTGTTGACTTTTGACCTTTGACAACCGTACTTGCTTTGACATACTTTTATACTCCGGCGTTCGACTGAGTCTCTCTCTCTCCGCTGGATGAAGACCGGGTCAAGACGCACGATGTGTCTCGGGAATACTAATCTTTGTGGGAGCCGGTCCTCGCGGTCGCGGGTACCGGATGTCAAAGCTCTCATCATCTGGATCCATACCCCAACTCACCATCTAAACTTAGAGCTAGAATCAGCATCTATGGCCTTCGGCATCTGGTAACATCAGTACCCAACGCAAAAAACACATCCATGCCTGTTGAAGTAAAATCTGGTTTTACCTTCGACAAGAGATGAGCCCTTCGGACTCTGAATGGTCCTTCGGGTTCGAGGTATCTCTTGGTTGATGCAGGTTCCTTCGGATATCTGCAAGACAGATACGTCCGTTAGTCTCGCCCCGAGAGTATTTCCCAGGACCAACCTCCGGCGTGAGAGTAAGTATATATTCTAGAGAGAGAGAGTGCATGAGTAAATAAAGTATGAGAATGAGAGAGAGTTGTTTAACCTTGATGATTTCTTCTCTATTTATAGACTAAATTTGGCAAAGTATGAGATCGACTGGTACTTACTCCTTAGTGGTTACTTGCTTATGCTCTTTAAGCAAGTACTTATGTACTTGTTTGTACTTTGATTTACTTTAGCTCTCTAGATCACTATTTGTCCGGAGCATGTGTTGCTCCGGACGTATGAGGTCCTTCGGATATTGTCTTGCGCTGCCCTGTCATATCATCCCATTCCGTTTGTCTCCCGGTTTGAGCCTTCCGGGTTTAATCCGGAAGGTATATATGCCAATATGTCTCTTCGAGCCTTCCGGTTTAATCCGGAAGGTACATACGCCAACAATGCCCAACGCTATGATCCATTCTACTACGAACGATCTCCACCTCTACTTATGATTCAACCGTTACGCATCATTTCCGGAACGACAACCGACATCAAGAATCAATAAATAACCAATTGCCATAGTCAAATCCCAAGACCCGCAACAACGTCAAAACGACAACAAGACCCGAGCAGGACTACAAGTTGTATACAGATATTTAGAGATCTTGAATCTGAACTTAACTTATCATTGACCTTTATAAGTAAACAAAGAATCGAATAACGGAAACCATCTTCGAATCCAAACTTACCTTGACTATGATTTGTGTTTTGAATTTCCTACAACACCCAGCACGACAAATTTGTGATTTGTATATTTACTTTTGTTCTTGGGGAAATGAAAGAGACATAAGGGTACGTTTGTAGTTCTTATGTTTCAAATGGAGTTCAAAGAGAAAACTGAGATCTGAAGATACTGCTTTTTTCAGGAAGTCTGAATAATGAGGAATTATAGTTTAAAAAAACTAGGCGAGTACCCGTGCATAGCAACGGTTTCTAGCGGCAGATAATTAACGATTTGTGATATTGTGGTGAGTGTTTTGTGTAACATGCAAAATAGATCGTGAACAAATCATAAGGTAATTGCAAACGGTTGTACAAACGATAACTAAAGTCTAAGAAAAATTCTTAACATCTATCAAACAATATATAAAAACATTTAATGAAACTGAAAGTAAAACATTACGTTAGTTATGAAATAAAATCTAACAACACACGTTACTCTTCGCGTAAAACTTCTTGATAAACGACATTCGAGGTGTAGATTCCTGCTTGATGGAACTCTTTAACTGGTTTAACCAATACCTTTGTCGTTCTACGGGATATCCCTCTAGACAATGCCACATAAAGCTGGCCATGCGAGAAAACAGAGTCGGGCAAATAGACACCCACATTTGGAATTGTTTGGCCTTGTGCTTTATTAATAGTCATCGCAAAGCTAAGGCGAATAGGGAATTGTGTTCTCTTAAGTTTGAAAGGGAACATGTCTTCTTCAGATGGAGCAAGAGGAATTCTTGGAAAGAGCACTCTAACTCCAGCGTGTTGACCGACAGCAATCTCAGCGTTGATGACATTAGGGTCAAAACGTTTACATATCAACCTCGTGCCATTACATAATCTATTTGCCGGATCGAGATTCCTTAAAAGAATAATCGGACATCCTATTTTCAAACGCAAGCAATGAGGGGGCAACCCGCTCACGTTGAGCGAGTTTAAGAATTCCAAAGGATAGAAGTTGTGGGTGTCGTCTTCTGCTTCATCAAAGCTATAGTAAACCTTCTCTTCGCCCGGAAATCTTTCAATCAACATATCATTAATGCTGTCAACATGCTCATTTTTAGTGGATAAAATTGCTCTTGAAACTATATCAGTAGATGCATGAGCGTTGGCGGCGAAGGATGGAAACACTTCATCGATTAATGCATCCTTTGAGGCAGCGTCTTCAGTGTAAGGGACGGTCATGTCATCAGGTATGCGTACATAGTCTTCATCGATGACCTCTTCAAATCCGTCACCAACTCGTAATAGGAAGTTTGAAAACCATGGGTCTGTCCGTGCCCTCATGTTTATGGTTAACCGCATTTTTTTAATTATGGACCAAAGAGGTGACATCCGTAGACTCGAATCTACAATCTGTGCTCGTGTTCCACGTCTAATGACCGGTAAAACCTGTCTAAAATCCCCTCCTAAAACCATTATCTTGCCGCCGAAAGGAAGTTTGATCCCGGTAATGTCTTGCATAGTTCGATCAACCGCCTCCACACCTTGCCTTTTAGCCATTGATGCTTCATCCCAGATTATCAACTTGGCTTGACAAAGTAGCGTAGCAAGGCCACTTTGTTTTTTGATGTTGCATACTGAGTTTGTATTAAGATTGATGGGAATCTTAAATAGGGAGTGAGCAGTTCTTCCCCCTGTCATGTTATTCGCCGCAGCCCCTGACGAAGCAGTGGCAAGTGCAATAAGACCACGAGAACGAACAGTGGCAAGCAAAGCTTTATACAAGAACGTTTCATCAGTTCCTCCAGGGCCATCAATAAAAAACACGCCCGGAGAATCTTCATCGACATGACTCATGATTGTATCATATGCGACTTTTTGATCAGTGTTGAGAGAATGTCGAGCGAGTATATCTTCATCTTGTACAACTATCGAGCACTCCTCTTGTAACTCACGACAGCCAAATGATTCTAAACTTACATTCGCAGTAATGTTGGGAAGGTCAAAATCACTAAGACTCTTACCCATAGATTGTAGAATTGATGATATGTCCGTTAGAACCATATTTTGAACCCGCTCAACACTTGCACAATGTAAGGTGTAGTCTTCTGAAAGTGAGTCGTAATGGTCATTCCATAACTTGCGAACATCTCCTGGCTCACAAAAGATTAGAAGAGTCGCGAATAGTCTTCTAAGAGGGTCGGGTATCTCATGCATAGAGGACTCACGTAGACAGTCAGATATGTGATCATCACTCTGTATTAATCCCCTTTCGAGGGCCGTTCTACGAAATGTACTGTACACTACGCCGTTGACCGTGTAAAGATATTCAAAGCCTGTAGGGCCTTTAACATGTTGCAAAAGTACACGTAGATAGAACCGCTCTCCTTCAGCGGGATTAGCGGAAACCAATCTTCCTACCATTTTCCCTTGTTTTCGTTTGATCCACTTGCGTGTACTCTTATTCCATATGTAGTGCTTGGGGATGTCTTTATACAAGTATTGCCTCGCGCTTACGTCTGTCTTGTTCAAGTCAAAAAAAGCGGTCAACATCGATCTCTTATCCCTTTATCTCGCAAGAATTTCAGTCATTACATCGTCTTCTGAGAACCTAACCAACTGGTTATTTGGTAGATGAACTTGCAATGACATAACAGACGGATGGATATTAGATAAAGGGAAGCCATAAATTCGCCACATAGCTTCGGGGGGTGATACATAACGCGCATCTTGGAATCTCTTTATCTCGTTAACGACTTGTACTCCATCTTGATCAATGTTTACAACTTGTTTGTCATGACCCTTGTAAACATACTTGAAGACATATTTAACGGATTTTATACTTGAGCATACCTCCACATTGATGTGACAATTGAACATCATCAACAATTTCGGGTTATATGAAACAACCCATCTATTGTCAAGGACGTTGTTCCGTACGTTTACCTCGATGCCATTGTCTCTCCGCCGATACAATGGGTACGAGTCATCTCCTTGTTGCGTTGTTTCTTGGAATTGCCTAGGATAATTCCAACGACATTTCTTTGGTTCACCCTCCATACAAGGACACTGAGTATTTAAGTGACCACAAGGACCATGAATCATGTGCTTTAGAACCAGTTGGTGCAATTCAGGATGCTTATTCGGGTCTGGAATTTCAGCGCAAACAACTTTGTCATAATGATCGGGATTTGCAAGCTTGTAATCTGAACTCATAATCAGAAGAAAATGTGCATGTGGCAAACCCCGTTTTTGAAACTCGATAACATATATGTGCGACACAATAACCCCAAGGATGTGCTTGGTGAATAGTTGGTTCTTGAGATCCTCTAGTTTTGCACGAAATACTCTTGTAACCAGGTCCGGTCGATCTTGGGCCGTTTGTCCAGGATAAAGTTTGGTAACAATTTCAGGCCAATTAGGATTGCAAGTCATGGTAAGAAAGATATCAGGTTTCCCAGCATCTTGAACTAACGTCATTGCATCCAAAAATCGTCTTCGCATGTCACGTGGACCTCCGATAAAAGACACAGGCAAGACAATACGTTGGCCAACTCTATTCGATTGAACCTCTCCGACATTAACACAATCCACGATTCCTTGATACAAATCTGCTCTGATTTTAGATTGGTTTTTTTCACAAAATGCAAGCGCGAAGTCTCAATCTTTATGTATATATCTACCATGAATTGCTGAAACAATCGCCCTCCAAACAGGATCAAGTTATGATATGGACGCATCTGGAATTTGAAACAATAATATTCTCGCATAGTAACTATTTTTCTACCAGTTCTTGTGTTAATCCCTGTGCGGTGATGTTAAAAAGGTTGTGTAAGGAAAGCATATACTATATGTTACTATTGTAACTTGGTATTACAGAAGATAAAGTAATGTAAGTATAATGATTTGTTTAGTACCTTCTTCGTCTTCATGCACGTCATCGTCATCATCGACAAGTTCATTGATGTCTACCCCTTCTCTTGGTATTCGAGAATACCATCCAGCCTCACCGTTTGGAAAGAACATTGGATAAGACAAAGGATCATAGGAAGCAAAATAAGGCTGTATTTTCGTAGGGTGTTGAGACTTTCCATACACAACGATGCTTCTCTTGTATGCAGTGATGTTGTTATTACCTTCTACCCAAATACCAGCGACCTACGTGATATGATATATTTAAGTTGAGAGTATAAGATTATATGTACAACGGTCAATTTATATAAGACGTAGGATGGTTAAAAATCGTATTTATATCTCGGACGTGGTAGGACGATTGTAAAGTCTTTGATCGACTTTAACAGATGCATTTAATTCGACCCTATACTTGTCAAGCGGACCAAGGTTACCAAGTGTTCGAAATGTCTGAACATATGGGTTTGGTGCAAGAACACGTGATAATATCTTAACAATCTCTTTATCAAGATTAGGCCATTGTAATCGGTGCTCAAGTTCCGATTCTGCATCATAAAAGTACAACTGCAAGTACCTTGGTTGGCCGTCTCTAGGAACCAACTGATCCATTCTATGATATATCCCTCCATTCACACGAAAAGTATATACTCCAGAGCTCCTAACATTGTATGTTTTGTCCAACTTTACACCCATCGATGTGAAGGAAAAGTTTGTGTTGTACGCACATATGTTTTTCCTAAACATTTTTCCTAACACACATTGCAACGTGAATAGGTTGTATAGCTCTGGAGGAATTTCTAAGGCCTTCAAAGTCGTTTTCCCGTTCATGCAACAAAAAGTAGGAAACTCGTATTGTATTTTCTTTGCTCCACACTTGACACATGGTGGTTGCCCCTTCAATGCACGATGCTCTTTAGGAAGGCCATCGTACACGAAATCATACGGATCATCTAGTTTTGCAATTTAAAACATGTATTAATATGATGATAGAAATACATGCGGTAAAGAGTAAAAGCAATTTTTTACACCAACATTGTTTCCTATATACGCATAATGTAAATACATGCGGTAAAGAGCAAAAGCGATTTTTTACATGAAGCTTACCATCCATAGTTTGATTATACTCTTGATCAAACAAGGGCAACAGTACGCTACTACCGGGTCGATCATCTGATATGCAATTTAAATTTGTATTAATCGGGGATGAGACAATTTCTGTAAATAAGAACATAATGAAAGCAATTTTTTACATGAAGCTTACCATCCAGAGTTTGATTATACTCTTGATCAAACAAGGGCAATAGTACGCTACTACCGGGTCGATCATCTGGTATGCAATTTAAAAATGTATTAATCGGGGATGAGATAATTTCCGTAAATAAGAACATAATGGAAGGAAAACTATTTTACCTATGTTGGTTTCACGTGTAAAGTCCGAAAGATTTTGTGTCATTGCTTCCATTGCGTGTGGTTCCATGTTAGCATTTGCGTCCGCCATTTTCTTTTCTTTAAGTCGTTGGTAACGGGATTTGTCGTATTGTTTCCTTTTTTGAATGGTTGTATCTACACCAACAGTGGTTCCTACATATGTATGATGTAAATACATGTAGCTTCGTAAAAAAGAACATAATATGTATAGTTTTTTTACCTATGGTGTTTTCACGTGTCAAGCCCGATAGATATTGTGTAGCTCCTACCGGTGTATGTGCATCCATGTTAGCATTTGTTTCTGCTATTTTCTTTTCTCTACTTCGTTGGTAATAAAGCCTGTTGTAGTCTCTTATTTTTTGAATAGCTGGGTCTACACTTACATTGGTGCTTACAGAGGTTGATCTATAGGAACGTGGTGTTTGTAACGGTGTTATATTTTCTTTATTTCTTGACGTATTTTGGGGCGATGTTGTTTGTAATGGCATGTTTATTGGAGCTCCATTAGTATTTGGCATATTGTGCAATGTTCCAAACGGTACCCTATTAGGAGCAATATTTATGTGACTTGAACTTTCCTCAAAGTAGCTAGAGTTGGTCTTCCTTTTTTCCCCGTTTGCCTTGCTTGCGCATCTTTATTAGAAAATGCTTTGCGTTTTTCAACTCCATTCATCGTGTCTTTAAACTACATAAAAGGATTTGTACAAGACGTGTTCAATAATCAAAAGTATGAAATCATTATTCCTTATGTGAATATCTGATTAGTAGCCATAAACTAAGCTGAGGTGTGTGAGTTTGTAAATCGCTATATATGGAATATGTAAACTTGTTATTGTATCATAATTACAATCCATGAGATATGTATTAAGTATTCATTTTAATGCTCAAAAGTTAAAAACGATGAAAACAATCCTACTTGGCACTAAGAGAATGTTAGTTTACATATAGTCATTAATTTGAGATGGGTTAATGGACCTTCAAGCTTCTGGTATCTAAGCATATTTTGTATGGTAGAAGCACATGAGACAACTAATTGGCGAATGCTAGAATTTGATTGTAGTTTTTGTTATCTATTTTGACAAGTAGTAGAACACATAAATATCGCAAGCATAATATTTTAAATTGAAAATGAACTCAATCCGTCAATCATAATCAATCACCAAAATCAAATATCCCAAAATGTGTTGTAGTCATGGAATAATGACTTTGTTCAAAGCGAAAAAACAAATGTGCGAATATCTTAAATGAAAAGCAAATAAAAATTTGTTTGCAATGAAAATCAGTTAAATTTGAGAGATGTCTCATAGATTCATGTCCTTCAGGGCTCCAGCTTGTCGCATAGTTGGGTTTATTTCGATTTTTGTTAATTCCGTGTCCACCAATAAGTTCACTGTAGAAGAGTACGCATTATTAGGTTAATGTATTGAGACGAAATATCTTATGAGAAATGTGAATATTAAACTCGAAAAATATATACTTGGTTCTTTGTGGATGAGTTTAGCACGGGATACGAATATAACTCCCCTTTCTCTTAAAACCGTTGCCAGTTTCATGTATTCTTGTCAAAATGTGTGATACATGATGAGTTGTATTTCCGCCCCTCTATTAGAATTCAATGATTGTTAGAGCGGGAACATAAAATAATGAATACAAACCATTTTTTGATAGACACACTTACGTCACATCTCTAAGAAACAGCTCACAGGCGGTACCACCGCTGTGGTATATCAAACCTCCTCTAGTGACCCTGCCGATGGTATCTATATTGAAATAAGGAAATACACTGATTACGAATAGGTAATATTAATTGAGTTCGATGCATATTTATCATTATCATTAAGTAAATTATGTGTACCGAATAGCATCTTCTTTGTTGATTTGTCAGTACATAGACCCTTAATAGATGATATCCACGGGTGCGCAGGAAAATCGGATTGCATACTTAATGGAATTTCAGTTAGTTCCGTTTTACTGTTGACCAATATAACCCAATCACAACGGCTTAAACTATGGTTTTGATATCGTGGATATTCTGTTGGGTCGGTATAGGCAACTTTGAAATGGTTTAAAGAAAACACATTTCCAATTAAGTCTTTGGTATTATAGAATTCGACAAGGTCTGCAGGTACTTCCGCGGCTTGTTTTACTCCCTGGTATTAGACGTATAAAATTTCAAGCATAAAATTGATGGTTAGTAAATCATGTATGTTTTAATTAAGCTTGTGTGATCACAATTGACAACCCTTACATTTTTGTCGAGCAAGAAGATGTAAAATTTCTTGTTTTTTTCATCAGCCCACATGTAGTTAACACATACTTTGTTGATTTTGTACCAGGCGTGTGGGTTATTAAGTGATGAGAAAGTTTCAACACTGATGTAGGGGTCCCATGGCTAAAAAAAATAGATGAGCATGGTGATATACGATTAATAATTCATCCAAAACGGGGCAAGTGCATAAGTTACAAAACTACACATGTATAATACCAGAATAACTAATGGTAATAGATTGATTAGGATTGTCGTCCTTAACATGAGATAAATAACATATTATGGGTTGGAATTGTTTTGCCAACGATTGAAGGCAAATTTGAGCATGTAACTATGGAGGCTGATGTTAATAATGGAAGTCGAGCCTTAAATATTAACCTATGCATGATATAACAATAAAGAAACAATAGATCAGATGGTTATGCGTGTGTGAGGTGTGAGCAGTGTAATGCGCGAGATAATGTTTGGATTTGGTTAGGTGTAATGAGATGTGATTAGAAGGTGAGTAGTTGTCTGGATTTGGATTTGGTTATGTGTGTGTGAGGTGTGACCAATCCAAAATATTTTTAAATTTCTGAATTCAGAAATATTTGTAGACAAATTCAATATTCTTGATCACTTTGACGTTATTACATCAGTCAGACATAGATTGAGGCAAACAAAAAGTAACATGGCAAACTGTTAGTGGCTGTTTTATGAGTTTTGTCAAAGGATTGTATTTCATGATTGAACTTGTTAAACAATATTTAGAATCTGAAATCCTATATTGTTACCCAATACAACTATTAAGCTTGCCTAACTTTTTTATACTAAATTATTATGTTTTTAACTTTTTGATAATTTGATCTAAAACAAATAAGCAAAATATCTTAAAATCAACTGGGATTGGACAGGCCTGAGGGGGCTTTTAGCAAGGCAAATTAAGCTAAGGGCTTAAGCTCTCTATACAAAATTAAGCCTTGAAATGATGAGCCAGTACAACAGGCTTCCCAAAGAATCAAAAAAACTTAGGGTGATGATTCCTAGAATTGAGCAAATGATAAATCTAAACCAAAATGGATTTTCACCACTATATGCAAGTTTTGACCTTTTAAATTTCATGCTCAGTTTGACTTTTGGGAGATTTGATTGATCCTACTGAAAAGATAAGATAAGCACTTTTTAGCCTATTGGTGGTGTTTGGGATTGCAACTATTTATTCTATTGGTGGTGTTTGGGTATGCAAGATTGGACTCAACTATTGCAGGCCTAGATGGGGCTTTTAGCAGGCTCAAACTTAAGCAACTAAATAAGCTCTTAATCCAAAAATAAGCACAGACATGTAAAAACAGCATACTAAGCTTCAACTAAAACCAGAAATCAACTCAAGTATGTAACTAACTAAGCTAATGAAAGAAAACTTGGATCAACCGCTTAACTGGAGCAGGGCAATATCATGCCTAAAATAGCTAAACTAAACAAGTCCAAAAGTGAGATATAAGCTAGATTAAGCTAATCTAAACTACATGCTTCTAAAATGAACAAAAATTACATACTAAGCTTAAGTAGATAAGTAGGAAAAAAAACCTAATGAATAAGGGCAGTTTGGAATGTGTGTGTGGTGCAGGACAATATCAGCTTCTAAGGGGCTAATTCGAGCACCAAAACAAGTTATTAAAAGCTGAGAGAAAAATCCACAAAAATGAGCATTAACTAACTTAGCAATCAAATGCTTAATTTTTCCTGAAAACTAACAACAATCTTAAATGAGAGTTGAATCAAATTTAGTATTTGGTCAAAACTTGTTTTTACTTGAAAGCGACAGTTAAACCAAACACCCCCTTAACTTGTGTCTGGTTTGGTTTTCAAAACAATTGTTGGTTTTAGCTATGGAAAGTGAGAAACAAGTATCAATTAAGTTATATATGATCTTAGGAAAATGAGAAACAGGTAAATGACAGAAAATATGCAGTTTATGTTAGGGGGCAGTACTCCAATAACCGTAGAGCTGAGAATTTATAAGTTATAAAAAGAATAAGGACACCCATGTATATGGCCGGGCAAATTATTTATCAAACACTTTCCATTTGCTTGATTAGTAATCTTAACACACTTGGCTCATGGTGACCGGTGCTAAGTACCAGTCACAATTTCAATCCATTTACTTATTAGTGAACAGATTTAGGTTGTGTTTTATCTCAAACGGGTCAAAAAAAAAAAAAAAAAAAAAAAAAAAAAAAAAAATCTATATGGTAAACAGGTTCAAAGTCACCAAAGGTCTATTTTCATATCACACATCCTCCTTGATTATTTTTATTCAAATGTTTACATTATTATTGTAAAATCAAACAAACATAAAGTAGAGTATAGACTATTTATTCCCTTTCAAATGATAAGATAAGCTGTTTGATATAAGTGACTGTCATGTCTTACATATAATCAAATTATAACCAGTTTGGATAAGCAAATCCTAATCAACTTTAAAACTGGTATAGAGGTGTTTAAATCACTTTTCTAAACTGCTTATTCTTACTTTTCTAAACTGCTTATGCTTATTCTTACTTTTCTAAAACTGGTTAGATGGAAGCAAACTGCTTATGATTATCAGCTCATTTGAAGGTGAAATATGTAGTTTTAAAGTTGCCTTGTATTAGATACATTCATACTTCATTTGAAGGTGCAAGTATCATATCATGGATAGCTCAGGAAACCAGAAAACCAACATGTACCTCTATATATAATTTGCAAATTTCGAAATGTAGACTATATTTATGATTAGCTTTTTGTACAAATTAGCTGCTACTTGTAAATCCAAAGTCCCCAAGTCATCACAACATGCTTATAACCACAACAGACAACAACAACTTTTACCATTATAATTAAATCCAAATATCAAACACAAATCATAAAACCTTTAAACATGCTTATAACCACAACAGTCAACAACAAATTTCACCATTATAATTAAATCCAACAACTTTTACCATTATAATTAAATCCAAATATCAACAACAACTTTTTGTACAACTTTGATTCAAGCTATCTGTTAACCACCAAAAATCAAATTCAACCACAACAGACAAGTCCACCAATCAATCCAAATATCAAACACAAATCATAAAACCCTTAAACATCATCAATGACTACCGTGTATATTATGTTTACCTCAACGTCTTCGGAAGCTTGAGCATGGTTGAAAACAGAATCAAGATCCATAGGAGCAAAAGCATTGAGTATTTCGTTGTCCATCTAACAAGTACAAACAATATTAGTTTAATTCTATATATTGATGAATCTAACAAGTACAAATAAAATAGAGAATATTGAGAATAGAGAAGAACCTGGCTGGGTATTTCGTTGTCCATTGAAAGCTACCAGGGAGATGAGAATAGAGAAGAACACTGAGCCTCGCTGGGTTTTGTAGATAGAACATTGAAAGCTACCAGGTTTCAAGAACCACGCTCGTATACATGGGGAATGAAAGAGAAGCAGATTTCCACTTTCAAGAACCACGCTCATTATAATTAAATGCTCGCTGGGTTTTGTAGATAGTGGTTTAAATGAAAAAATGATTTAATTAAAAAAAGTAGATAGTGGTTGACGGGGATGGGGATTGGTTGTGGGTATCCAAGGGTAAAATGGGGAATACATTAATTTCAGTTTTTCACTTATTGACTTGTTGACCAAATCTCCTTTATAAGTAGTTAATATATATATATATATATATATATATATATATATATATATATATATATATATATATATATATATATATAGGGCTGTAAACGAACTGAACGTTCAGTGAACATTTCATGAACCGTTCGGTAAAAAGTTCGTTTATGTTCGTTCGTTTATTAAATGAACGAAAATGAACAATATTTTACGTTCGTTTAGTTAAATAAACGAACATGAACAAAAGTCTCGTCCGTTCATTTATGTTCGTGAACGTCCGATTATGCGTTCGTTAACGTTCATTTATGTTTACTTATATATTTGTGTTCATATATCATATCTTTTAATTTTATAATCTTAAAAATTGGTTTGTTTAAATTAAATAACACTTATAAAATAATATGTTGTGAATAATTTAATAAAGTTTATGTTTGTTTGCCAACTTTTATTTATGTTCGATCGTTTATGTTCGTTTAGCGTTCGTTTAGTGTCTTAATAAACGAACATGAACAACTCATTTTCTTAATAAACGAACATGAACAAGAAATTTCGTCCGTTTAAGCGTCCGTGTCAGTTTATTTGTTCGGTTTAAAATTAAATGAACGAACATGAACAAGGCTTCGTTCGTGTTCGTCCGGTTCGTTTACAGCCCTATATATATATTTGTTTACAACAACGTATGGGGCCATTAATAGGTACACATATGCGCATGTATTTTTATTTTAAAATTCTAACAAGTGGATCTATTTGTCCGAGGTGACGTTGCGCCTCTTATCTAAATTCCTAAGTTTATTATCAATTTATGATCAACGCAAGTAGCCTACAGCCCCATATGTGTACAAGTCTTTTGCATTCTCTTAGAATCTAAAAGTTGCAATGGCAAACGATTATTTTAAATGCTTCGACGTCCGTGGATTACAAACGATTATTTTGTATATATGAAAAATGAAGGTGTCTTTTTTAATGTTTTAATGCGGTCTGGCTTCGTAACCTCTCATCTTCTTAGCCTTTCTAATGCCCAACACACCAAAAGACGTGGGTCTCTTGTCGACAACATCATCGTTGTCGCAATTTTGGTATTTGGCTACTTTTTGGTCAAACGTACGGATTATGTTAAGGTGTGGAGTTGTTAAAATTGCATGTTGGAAAAGTGGTTTTGCAAAATGAGTTTTTGCAAAGTTTGGACATAATTTAATATATGTATATGTTATATATATTAGTGTTTATTGGGGGAGTTATGTTCTCCTCCAAGAGAGCTTCGTAACGAGCTAAAGTATGTCAAAAATGGAGTAGAAATGAATGAGGTATCGTGTCTCAAAGTGAGGCATGTGAAACACAAAATTGGAAAAGTCCCACATCGCCTAGTGAAGGAAGTAAAGACTAGTTTATAAGGATTTCCTTGTACTAGCTTTCAAATTCCTTTAGATGAGCTATGCTCCCACTTCTACGTGCGCACGCGTAAGGGGTGCAGATTGTGGGATTTCTGGGCCAAAATGAGTTCGAAGCTTCTGAACTCATGCGAGCCCGCGCGACCTGCGAACATGAATGCAGCTCCGAAACCTCGCCTACGTGCGAAAATTTTTGCTACTAGTTCGGGTCAGTTTTTTCCAGGATATTCTGTAAATCTATTTTAGGAATAGATTCGAACTTATTGGACAAGTTTTACAGAATTATGTTTGTTTAATATATTATACGAAAATCTATTTTAATATAAGCCATATCTCATTCGTTTCGGACACAGTAAAACGCAGCTCCATACCAGACGATTTTCCAGCAGTTCTTCGATCAGAAGCACACAAGGTTTTCGTGATCTTTCAGGCAAGTAAGTCAAGTCCGACTGTACAACAGCTTTGGACGTTGTACCCTGGGAAACAGACGGCGAATCTGTTTTAAGGGAATCGTGTTTAACACGAGCCTCGTTCCGACTTTTTACTGCTTTCGTTTATTTATCGTTATATAGAGTCTGTCTTCTGCTTCTACACCTTTCTGTCTGTATTTACTTTTCTGTTATTTATTTTTATAATCTGATTTTATAAATAAAAGTGTATACCGTTTCCTACATTGCATACATAAGGATGCGACATTATAAACATGATTTTCGCTCACGCGGTAATCTAATGGGTGATGTACATCAAGGGGGACGGTACTAGCAAAATCAAACGAACCTAGCATGAAGACATTACAATTTTACATTATATCTTTGGGCGTACTCTAATTTAAAACAATAATAACAATAACAACAATAAATGCATATTTGGCAAATGTATTATAAATATATATTTTGACATAATGTTGAATTTACAACAATATAATCCATGGCCGAACGTTGTTAATTGTCACTTTGTTTTATTTAAGTTCAACGGTCCTAATAAGCTATAGCACCATTGAACTCGGGGAGTATAGTAGTATGACACCTATAGCAGTTGTGTTGCGGTCCCGTTGTGACTCATTTATGTATGACTACAAGTGAAATATTTTGTTTGTCATATTTAACGGGAGAAAGCAAGAAAAGCTTTCAAGTTTTATTTTACAGGATTGACGAGCATAAGGTGATGATTTAGTAAAGCGTGGTCAATGAGAGCGATAAACATCACATGTTTGCTATTTAACACGCATGGGTAACAATCGTTATTGATCGTTTATTATGTTATCTAATACTTTGTTTTATTTAAGTTCAACGATACTAACAAGTTGTAACACCGTCGAACTTGGGGGGGGGGGGGGGAATATAGTGGTGATACCTACATCGGTTATGTTACGGTTTAGTTATGATCCGGTTGTTGTATTGAATTATTGATACTAACGAAACATTGTGTTTATCATATATAACGAAAAAAGCAAAAGAGCTTTCATGTTTCACTTTGCAGGGATAATTATACGAGGTTTCACATACGCAACAACCACAAGAAATTAGACATAATATCATAAAGGCTTCGGCGGAGATTAGCTACCTCCGCCCAAATAACGAAAACGACGGGGGGGGGGGGGGGGGGGGGGGGGGGGAATATAGTGGTGATACCTACATCGGTTATGTTACGGTTTAGTTATGATCCGGTTGTTGTATTGAATTATTGATACTAACGAAACATTGTGTTTATCATATATAACGAAAAAAGCAAAAGAGCTTTCATGTTTCACTTTGCAGGGATAATTATACGAGGTTTCACATACGCAACAACCACAAGAAATTAGACATAATATCATAAAGGCTTCGGCGGAGATTAGCTACCTCCGCCCAAATAACGAAAACGACGGTTGAGGAACAAACATTATTATACCTAACGGCGCAAAGACGCCTAGGGGTAACATTATCATACCTAACGGTGCGAAGACGCCCAGGGGTAACATTATCATACCTAACGGCGCGAAGACGCCCAGGGGTAACATTATCATACCTAACGGCGCGAAGACGCCCAGGGGTAACATTATCATACCTAACGGTGCGAAGACGCCTAGGGGTAACATTATTATACCTAACGGCGCAAAGACGCCTAGGGGTAACATTATTGGACCCAACAGCGCGAAGCTGCTAGAGACAAACATCATAAAGGCTCCGGCGGAGATTAGCTACCTCCGACCGGTCAATGTAGCCAATGTCTTGGCAAAAATGCAAGACCCAACAGCGCGAAGATTAGCTACCTCCGCCCAAATAACGAAAACGACGGTTGAGGAACAAACATTATCGGGTAACATTATCATACCTAACGGTGCGAAGACGCCCAGGGGTAACATTATCATACCTAACGGTGCGAAGACGCCTAGGGGTAACATTATTATACCTAACGGCGCAAAGACGCCTAGGGGTAACATTATTGGACCCAACAGCGCGAAGCTGCTAGAGACAAACATCATAAAGGCTCCGGCGGAGATTAGCTACCTCCGACCGGTCAATGTAGCCAATGTCTTGGCAAAAATGCAAGACCCAACAGCGCGAAGTCACTAGGGACGTCATTAACAAAACGATTCAGAACGGAGTATATGATATCTCACACAGGTAGCAAGGAAACAAAGGGATGAGGACATGTATGACTTTCGGCTTTCAGCCTCCGGCCAATAATGCACCTTTGTGGGTAGTTCATAGCCGTTTGAAAGGAATTATGGAAAAATATATATAAATAAGGATGTGGAAAATGCAACACTAAGTCAGAGTATAGCATCATTGATCAAGGATACAACGATACAATACTGGGGGGACATGTTAACGTATATGTCCGAATGACATAGGCCGAAAGGCCATAAGGTATTATTTTAAGTATTACATCATTAGTCTTTTACTAATAATGCAATACTCGGGGGACATGTTAGCGTATATGTTCGAACGACGTAGCCCGAAAGACCATAAAGTACACTTTAAGTATTGCATCATTAGTCTTCTACTAATAATGCAATACTGGGGGGACATGTTAACGTATATAGTCTGACAGACCCGATCCATAAGGACATATGATAGATGGTACATGATTGAAGGCCTGGATGGAAGACATGAATGGACGTTCTGGCTGGACGGTCTGGCTGAACGGTCTGGCTGGATGGTTTGGCTGAACGGTATGGCTGAACGGTCTGGATGGACGGCACATGCCGGACGACAGGATGAAGGGCGCGTGTATCAGGGCGCGTCCATATGAAGGGCGCGTGTACCTACCACCCAGGTTTTAAGGGAACATGTTCCCAATAATGACATCATCTACAGTAGCTCAGGTATTATATATACACCACTCTTGGTGGTTGTATAAACACAAAAAAACCTCCTACCTCTCTCTACTTTCTCTCTCTAGAATTACTCTCAACTAGAGGATTCATCCCTCCATACTTATATCCCTCCATACTTATAGTAGAGGACTGACTTGACCGTCGGAGGGTGGTCCCGGGGCTCCGGCCTCGGGACTCCTTCTAACGGGTTTCTTTCTTGTTTGTAGCACGCTTCAAGACTCAGAACAAGAATGAATGGCACGTGGGAGCCGTCCAGACTTGCCTAGCGGATTTATGCTTAAACATGTTAAGAAGTCGAAAAGTGAACATGTATGTCCGAAATTTGAAAGACGTGAAAAGAAGCACTTATATCTGTAAAAAAAACAAACAAATACCTCTACACGACGGTAGACAAAAGAGGTGAAAAAGTGCTTAAAGTAGAAAATACAAGGACTCAAAATATCATGGTCAAAACAAAAAGGTCCAAAGTAAAAAATATTTCATATCATAACCAGTTACCTTCATTAATCTACCATGGCTGGTGAAGGAGGAGGAGTGACGTTATCAGACCTATACCAAAGATCCAAAAGATTACTATTGAAAACTAGAGATGACCTCGAACGCCTCGAGCTTCTCGCCGGAACCGCCGAGTCGCCGGAATTATCAGTTTCCGTCCGGCGAGACATCGCTCATATCCAATCGATGTGTTCCGATATGGACCATCTTTATCGATCCGTTGGATCTAAGGCCCAAAGAGATCTCTGGAAGAGGTTAGATGATTTGAAATTTTGAATGAATGAATTTGGTGTTAGGTTAGTGTGATTTGTTTGAAGAATTTGGATTTAATGGTGAATTTTTAGGGATCGGTGTAGCCGAATTGTAGCGAAAAACACGCGGGGTGGCCTAGTGGCAAAAGGGGTGTCATTATTACTATTATCATAAAATGTGTGAGAACCTACATTTTGAAAAGGGAGTAGAATCCTGTGGATTAGTCGGCCTAAAGGTCGGAAACCATGGTTACCCAAATAAAAAAAATTGTAGTGAAATAGTGTAATTTATTATAGATGTTATAATTAGAAGATAGAGAAACCACATATTAAGGTATCCCCGTGACAGTTTCCCTTGCTAGCCCCAAATGTGTACGTAGGGAGGTTTGAAAACGCTAGATCTCTTGTGATGAGGTTAGGTGCCTTGCTACTAGTTCATTTGGTTGTGGTTAGAAACCGTAGATTAAGAGATGTGAGTAAATTAGTATGAAGTAGTTACCTTTTTATAGTCTGGTACAAGGTATTTCCGTGTTCAGGTTACCCGTGGAGAGAGATATAGGCAGCCTACCCGGGGTATCCTTGTAACCGTTTTCGATTCTTTCCTTTGCCACCCTCAGATGTGTATCAGGTTTGAAACCTAGTATGGTAGAGGCTGAGTTTAATGTGAAATTAGTAGGAATTACTGTAACCTAATTTGTACGGAAATGTTTTAATTCGTTTGTTTTTATATGTAGAATGTTGACGAAATATTAAGAGATGTGATCGAATTAGTATGATGTGTGTGTGTTTGATGGGGTTTGAGTTTAGAATCCAGTTAGTAGGGATCATCTGAACAAAATAAATAAGAGGGTGTTTGGAATTGCATATTTTTTCCGCTTATAATTAAGTACTTATAAGCTTGCTTGAAAATAAGCAAATCAGAAAATAGTGTTTCAACGTATAGGTTGACCATGAATGTTATGATAAAGGAAACGGAGGAGGATAATGAAATTTTGATTTGAAATTTGGCAGAAAAGTGGAGCAAATAGCGGAAGAGGCGGATTCGTTTAGAAATAGTTTAGATCTGTATATGCAGCGGCATCAGAGAAGGTTGCAAGAAGCACAAGAGAGGGCAGAGTTGCTTGGAAGAGCTGTATGTAAATTGTTTTATTTATATTTCTTGTGTTATAAGTTAGTTTCATATGTTGAAGGGTTTTCTGATTGCATGTTTGACTTTGGTTCAGAATGGCGAATCGTCTCATGTTTTGCGAATTTTTGATGAGGAAGCACAAGCAATGCAGTCTGCTCGTAACTCTTCTCGAATGTTGGAAGAGGCGACTGCCACTGGAGCCGCTATTCTTGCTAAATACTCTGAACAAAGGGAGCGCTTAAAGGTTTTTCTAGTTTATTATGTCCTGTATTTACATCCTTTGGTGATGATTTGTTAGCCATTTCATTCTTATGTTTTCTTAAACATTTTTTGATTGGATTGGTAAGGGTGTTGCACTGTTGCCTTTAGTGTCAAAACGTATTGTCACATATACAAAATAATATAAGTCACATATTTTATCATGTTCCCTTTAGACCGTGTTATTTGTCAAACATCATTCATTTGAAGGTGGCAAGTTAGCTTAACCTGCTCAGAAAAGCAAGTCTCTTATCTTCCATCAATCAAAATGCAAATAGAAAAGGGAGGGAGAGGGGGGGGGGGGGGGGGGGGGGGGGGAATGATTTAGGCTGCACAAGGTTTTGAGCTTCTTACAACTCGAGCCCTACTTTGTAGGGATGAGCCAAAGAACCGAACCAAAACTGAGAACCAAACCAGAACGTGAAGAACCAAACCTGAACCAAAAATCACCTTCGGGTTGGTTCTCGGTTCCCACTTTTCTCGAATTTCGGTTCCCGGATATGGCGGTTCCGTTTCTTACCGGATCGGATCCATGCTCATCCCTACTACTTTGTACTATGTTTCTCTTTGCACTCTTCACCTCTTGAGGTTGCCTACTTGCTGCTGCTTAATCTTAGTTTGTGGTCCGTAAACTGGGCTTAGTATATTACTAAACATCAAAGTTTCAGTGCATTACTTTAGATCCATGGTTCTCGGTGCTTCAAAGTAGATTCGTCTTTATAAATTAGTTTCTATCCTTTAGCATTGCAGAAGCTATTGACCCCTTCTTACAACTCCAACCCTACTTTGTACTATGTTTCTTTTTGCACACTTCACTTCTTGAGGTTGCCTACTTGCTGCTGCTGCTGATTCTAAGTTTGTGGATTTGTTTTTATTAATTAGTTTTTATCCTTTAGCATTGCGGAAGCTATTGGCTGTTTCCTTGCTTCTTTATTGTCCAAACTTCTCCTTATTTTGAGTTAGTCCTAGCCCTGATTTCCAAAGCTTGATTAAAAAAAATAATAATAAAAAAAAAAATAATAATAATAATAAAAAAATCCCCTGCTAATAAAATGTACCACTGAAGCAATAAGTTTTCATCTTGTTTGCAATCTCCTGACCTCTAAAGCTTCTGCGGTAAGTTCTAATCAAACTAAGTTTTGTAGGTTTTCTTTTATTATCTTATGTTACGGCCTTTTTGTTCTACTACACGGGTATGTAGGTGAACAGATGTTAAACTTTTTACAGTTCTTTGTCATGCTAGCAAGTTTAACGGGCCGTTGCCCCCGTGGCATAAAAGCCAGTCAATGGTAGAGTAAATTAGTTAAAAAAACTATAAGTCAATAGCTGTAATCGTGTATCTCCAGTTTAATACCCATATGTAGTTGAAGCATCAGAAGCATCTGGATGTGTATTATCTGTCATAACTACAAAAAAATGTTGATTATTTATTTATTTATTATTATTATTATTATTTTTTTAATTTTTATTAAAGTATAGATTGACTTGTGCATATGATGAACAATTCACCAAGATAAATATTTGTGCAGGGTGCTCAACGAAAAGCATTGGATGTGCTCAACACACTGGGGCTTTCAAATTCAGTATTGAGGCTCATCGAGAGGCGAAACCGAGTTGATCAATGGATTAAATATGGAGGCATGATCCTTACATTCATCATAGTAATTGCTTTCTTGAGATGGGCTAGGTGATCGCTTTTTTATTTACTGGATATAGTCTTTGTTGTATTTGTCACTTCTCTTTGCCTTTATACTAAGAAGGATTTTGGGTTGTTAAGAGCAGTTTCTGTAAGATTTTATTGAATTTATTGTTCCGTTAACTATGGAACTTAATTAGTATATGGTTTTTAGTTCATGAAAATTGCAAATTCAAGTTTTGCTCAGTAAGGTGCTGTACATATTTCTCAGTTGAGGGGTCTTTATATGGAAAACGGGTAAATGGATCATGTTCAGGTTAACCTGGGAGGTCTTTAACTCAAATGCACGTGGCTTAGCAGAGGTATCCTCATGACTGTTTCGATCCTTTCCCTGGCCACTCTCAAAATCAGTACCTAGTGACGTTTGAACCTCAAACCCTTGTTCAGAGGTATCCTTAGACGTTATGACATAATTCTGTTGTATATTTTATATTTATCCATAACACAAGTAGAAGATAAATACAAAAAATATAGATAAGATATTTTAAAAAAAAATTATTTATTTTATATTTATCCACAACACAAATATAAGATAAATACAAAAAATATAAATAAGATAATTAACAATATGATTAAATTTTTTAAATAATTATTTCAAAAAATTAAAAAAAAAAAATTTAAATAATTATTTAAAAATTTTTTTAAAAAACCCGCGCGTGCGCGGGCATTATAACTAGTTTACACTACAAATCTACAACAATGATACAAAACGTTTGTTTCGTTTTATGCTTAATTTCTTTAGGTTACCTATTTGATTACTAATCAACTATAACTCCCATGTGCATATTGAACCGGCTTTATAAGAATTTACATGTACTAGTATAATTCAATTTAACATCTAGCATCCAAATAAGTATTCAAAGAAAAAATTCAATTAATGCTCGATATATCGAACCATCTTCAAACCGATACACATTTGAATCATCATACATATAGAAAAAAATGAAAATAACCAACTCGAAAAAAATAAATAAATAAAACATTTTAATTTTAACCGAAGAGCAATGCAAGACCACCGAACAAAGCAACTAACATGCCATAGATTGTTGGCACTGCCAATGTGCTCGATGCAGATGGGCTTGGAGCAGGAGACATTTGTGGTAGAACGGTGACGGCAAGCTTCATGTTTCTCAACTCACAATGCTTAGCCACACCACAAATGTACCATTTTCTTCCAGGGGTTTGAAGGGCAATGAGATCTCGTCCACTTGTCAAGGTTCCGTTGGAAGATGTTGTCGTACATTGTTGGAAACCTGTGCCATTGACTTTAACAACATTGTGACTACCAGACGCATAGTTGAATACTGCATCAAGAAAATCAAATCAGTACATTTTCCTAAATGTCTAGGACACAATAAAAGCATGATCAAGACGATATACACATGCTAAATCTAGTTATAGTTATGGGACATGACGTACCAAGCGTGTCTCCAACGTAGAAAACTTTATCCTTGGCCCAAGTTTGATAATCGTAATCGAGAGTCCAACCACTTTGATCACCAACAATGTAATCGGTGGCAGAGATTGAAGTTGCAAGAACAAATAGTGTTGCGACAAAAACGATGGCTGAATAAGATGAAGCCATTTTTGAAATATTACCGCGGCTTCTAGTTAAAATTTCTCTTAGAAAGCTAAGACAGGAATTGTACTTAATTTGGTTTCTTTGTTGAGAAGATGATATAAAAGGTACACGATTGTTTCGCTATTTATACCATTTGGATTAATGATTTCAGTGCAAAGTTTGGAACCGGCAAAGGACGGCAACTAATGGCATTTTGGATTCGGTCCTAATTATACGTGTTTTATTCTACACCTATAACTAGCAACTAGGTATGTGGATTTAGTCATTTTGCACTGGGTTCGTTGTTCAGCAAACGGGAAGCAAAGCCTCTATCAACAAAACATTTTAATGTAGTAAATGGTTTTGGGTTATAAACCAAAAATAGTTACATGGCTTGAATCTCAAGAGATTTACTTAAGATGTAATAAAGTTTGAATCACAAACAAACATAAAGAATGTTTTTAGTTAGTAGAGATTATCGAATTAAACTAACATAATTACAAAGATGATTGTCACAAAGTTGCCGACTTTGTGATTCGGCTACAGGACAAAGATTTTTACTCGTCAAAAAGAAATTTTATTCATAACTTGATAGCTGATAAATTAACCACGCTATTAATGAGTGAGATACTGAGATTGTATATTAAAAGTAAATTAACTCTCTCACTATCATATCCTAAAATAAATGTCTACATTGCATTTTTAAGTTATCTTAAATTACTACTACTTCGCTACTTATTACTACTACTTCACTACTTAAAATAGGTGAAGAATTTTGTTTGAGCTTACGATATCACTTTCGCTTGAAGTTAACTTTTTAAAAAAATTAACTAGTTAACGATAAAACTGTTATTTTTTTTTAAAATAAAAAAGACATCAATAACACTTATGTTTTTTTCTAATCGTGTTTTTTTTTTTTTTTTTTTTTTTTTTTTTTTTTTATCGATATACAATTCTTTTAAAATCGAAAGGAATATATAAAACTTAGAGCCAGCAGGGAATTGCAACTACCGATCAGCTTTTTTGGTTCATAAAATATTTTGAGATATGTGACAAGAAATGTTAGCCTTTATACATGTTTCTTTTTTTAGTTATAAGAAGTATATGTAATAATCTAATGGTTCAATTAACACTTTTGAATATTGGTCTCACTATGAAGCGCCTATTATACAATTGGTCGTAGTAAAGGTTTTCTCTACGGCACGGAGAAGGCAAGACGATGCGTTGTCATTGTCACCGGGTGCAAGTGGGTTGGTTCGATCATGACGATCACCGAACAAAAATAAGAGCTATATTTGTTTGAGTGGATTGTGAAATATTTTTATGGTTAAATGAGATACAAGTAAATGATAATAAATATGTGGGAAATTCACAAAAATACTAAAATTTTAAACCTATTTCATGAGATTCCAAATTTTTTTTCTCGAAAAGCAAAAATACTTATGGAATCCGCAAAAAAATTGGATCTGTTGCGAAATTTTAAAAAAATCGAAAAGTTTTCGATATTTCTTAAATATATCGAAAATTTTTTATTTTTTAAAAAATGACAAAGTTTGCGATTTTTTTTTAAGAAATATCAAAAATTTTCGATATTTTTTAAATGTTTATTCCGCAAACTTTTGGATAAAACTTGCGAGATTTTCTAGCAAATTTCGGATAAAACGTGCTATATAGTTATTTCTTGCTCATTTAAACTATTTTTCACTAAAACAAACTCCATTTTTCAACTAAAAACTCAATTCCTTTGGGGAAAATCAAAAGGTTTATGAGGTTCTGAGTGTTAATCACGAAAATTTTTGATTTTCTATCGAAAATTTTCTATATTTTTAAAATTTCGCAAAGGGTCTCAAATATTGCAGATTTCATGAGTATTTTGGGTTTTTGAGAAAAAAGTTGGGTATTTTGTGAAATAGGTTTGAAAAATCGGGTATTTTGTGAATTTCCCTAAATATTAACTATCAGCAAATTTGATGATGAGCTAAATGAAAATGTGACATTAATTTTAGAGACAACCACATCACCACTAGACCGTATCGTTACACCGAGTTTGACAATATGGTCTTATGAATATTCGAGATCTAAGAGTATTTGATTTCGGTTTATGTTTCACAACCTTTAATTTTGCGATTTATATCGAGTCTTATGGGTATATACATAGGCGGAGCCATATGAAGACTAATAAGGGCCATAGCTCCCTTAAGATTCGCCATATTTGCATTATATACCTTTATACTTATGTATAACTTATGTTATAAACCTTAAATCTTTCTAAAGAAATTATAATTTGGCTCTTTTAAGTTTCATAATTACCGTCAGCCCTCAAGAAAAATTGACCAAGCTCTACCACGGGATATATATAAGTTTATTATGACCAAAAGAAAATATAAGGAATTAATGAATACTAAACGATTACCTATACATAATGGTGACGCTGTGAGATAGCATTAATTTGTGTGTGATTTTTTATTTTTATTTTATGTACATATGAGTGCAGAGTAAATGCGTGCGAATAAAGTTAGTTATTTAACTTGTAATTAAGTATCTCTCTATATATATAGTAATAAATTGCATTTAAAAATATTTTAATTCAAAAACATTAGATATTTTTTAATTTTTGAAAATTTAAATAAATTTATTATCAAAGTATAGATAAGGCAAACAAACACCCCCTATAAATCAAAGAAACCTATTTGAATAACTTAAACCAATATTAAAATAATCATTTCCATAAACTAAAAAACAAATAAATTCAAATTCATTAGTCCTCTACACTTCCCACACCACCGCCTAGCCACAACGCTACGCGCCGTCGCACGCGTCACAGCCCCGAATAAATATAAATATGCATCACTCTGTATGATCATCTATCTCCAATGACGATGACTAGTACCAAAACCCTCACACCTTCTTCCACTTTCTTACTTTTATCCGTCGTTTACGCTTTCCTTTGGATTTCACTTTCAACTTTCACTTCATCATCATCAGGTACTTTTATCCGTTGTTTACATTCTTTTATCATATATTTTTTTAGAATTTTATAAACTTAATACTATCATAAGCTTACATTTATTGTTTGTTATGATAAAATATTTTTTTTTTAAAGTATACGTTGATCATAGTTAGGGTTTTTTTAGTTAAGCTACTTTTAATGAATATGGTTATTCTTTTGGGGGGTGTTTGTTTCGCCTTATATAGCCGCCTTATGGGCTTATTTGGTTTTGGGTTTATGTTTCATAAGCCACTTTTTGTGGCTTATTTTCAAACTTTTCGGCTTATAATCCTTATATAAGTTCATTATGTCGACATAATGAACTTATATAAGCCCGAAAAGTTTGGAAATAAGCTACAAAAAGCGCCTTATGAAACATAAGCTCAAAACCAAATAAGCCCATAAGCTGGCTATATAAGCCGAAACAAACACCCCCTTGATTGTTTTCGTACTCTTCATAATGCGTACGTTTTGGAGTGTGTTTCAGTTGGTGAGTTTTGGAAATGAGGGGATTTGATTTTTAGGGGGTGTTTGTTTAAAGCTTATTTATGGGCTTATGAGCTTACTTGATTTCGGCTTAATTAGCCCGAATTTTTTTGGCTTTTTTTTATACATAAGGGCTTATTTAAGTTTATTATTAAATAACAAGCTTATATAAGCCCATAAGTCTCAAAATAAGCCGGAAATTTTGGGTTTATGAAATATAAGCCGAAATCACATAAACTCGTAAGCCCACAAATAAGCTTAAAAAACGGCCCCTTAGGGTTTAGGCTATAAGATGAAATGTGTATGACTAGGTACGTTATCAACTTTCAGAATAGTGTTCCGGTATGCACATTTTGCTGACCTGTTGCATTAGGAAACAGTGAAACGGGTCACTTTTTGAGGTATGACATGTCAGCGGACTGTGTGTATTGGAACACTTTTTAAGAGTTGATAACATTTAGTGAAACAATTTATGGTTTAGGTACTTGGGTGTGACATAAAGGGAAGTACGTGAATACTTTTTGGTCTAAGACCTTTGATTATAAGTGTATTTGAGATGCTAACTTATTTTCAGGATATGATACTACAGGCATTGATCTTGGGACTCCAAGCGTAGATGTTAGTCCGGTTTTCAGTGATGGCGTTTCCAAATTCTGTGGTCGTGTTCCTGTATCTGGTGTATCTCGATTGAAGCTTCAGCATTATGCAAGTGTGTATAATGTCACATTGGTTCCTTCTGTATTGATGCCGAAGAAGTGGCACAACAAAATTCAAGTCTGCTTTCACGGGTAATTGGTGTCTCATTTTTTTCACTTTCCACTGTGTTTAAATTTCATATGTGTCTCTAACGGTGATTATTGCAGGAACTCTTCAATAGGATTATGCCAATGTGAGAAGGATGATTGGCGATCTCTTCAAGATGGGTTTTGGAGTTCTTTTATGTCACCTTACGAGAGGAAATATGTTGATGTGAAATTTGGCGATAAGGTTACTGGTTCTGTGACTGTTGGTCTGGATGAGGGTTAGTTCTTTATCTGCATTTCTTACTCTCCCCGTATCTAATTTTTATTTGTTACATTTATGACATTTGAGTTGGTACTTGTGTGGTATGCAGTGCAACAAAGATGGCGTTACATATTGCTGGCTGTAGGTGTTGTTTCACTGTTTTCGGCACCTTTTGTTAGCGAATGGGTTCCTTTTTACTATACCAGTTCTATGGCAATTGGAGTTTTAGCTGTTGTTCTCATACTTCTTTTTCAGGTACACGTTTCTCTTTCACTTACAATTAAACTGTCATTTATTATTGTTTGAACACATCATGGTTGAATCTAGGATGTTGTTTTCACCCTTTCTAAATCAATGTTGTATCATGCTGGCACATTCAGAAATCGTTGATTATTAACTGATTTCTTACTTTAGACTGTCTGGTCAGAGGAATAAGTCGTTTGCTATCAATCATGATGAACTAATTTCTTATTTATACTATATTTGTTGTTCAACAGGCAAGGAAATTGCTGCCGACTGGTAGGAAGAATACCTTTTACCTCGGTATAATGGTTTCAGTGGTAAGTGTCTTTTCCCTTGCAGTTTGCTTCGTATCTATATTTAAAGCACACGTTCCTATAAATTGAAAAAAAGTTTACTAAAATAGATAGCATGTCTAGAGATTGGTACCATGTGGAAACACTTACCTGGTTTTTTGTAATATCATACTTAGGCTTAATATACCTATATGGCTATACAGCCATTGGATTACTCAAATGTTTGAAAATGGAAGGAAAAAAAAACTACGTTGACTGCGTGAAAATGGAAGGAAAAAAAGCTACCCTGTATTACAATCTTTGACATCATTAGCCTTCGTTTTTTTCAAGTTATTGTTTTATATTATTCTTTATGGATTTTTCTGTGATGAGTAACTGCGTATAGGTCTGCTAAGAATCTTTTGTGTTAATATAAGATGTGTTGTTTTGACATGGTCTTTTGTAATCTTTCAGCTTGGAGCAGGATCGTTTGTGATGGATTACTTCTCAACAGTTATCAATTCACTTCTTCTAAACTTCGGGATAAGTCAAGAAATCCAGAACCCAGTAAGTCCTTCCTTCCCCCATTGTTAGCTACTTTGCAATAAAATGTGTTATCTTGGTTAATTTTTGGACATTATGGTGTTGTATCACTTACTATAACCTGTTTGAAACAGAGTAATACAGAGTTCGCATAGTAATAAAAGTTTGGTCAATTGTATTGTCCTCTTGATCTGTAGTAAGAATCTTATGATCAGTTCTAAAAACAGATTAATACAGAACTTGCATAGTAATTAACGATTTGGTCAGTTGCATTGTGTGCGTGTTTTCTATGGTCCATGACTTTCTTGTTTGAAACTGCCTTATTGTTTATGACCTTTAATCTTGCAGGCTTTTGTTTTTGCTGTCCTTGGTATCATCCTCTTCGGAGCTGCTTTTGGATACTGGCTGGTGCGGAAATATGTTATTTCAGATGACGGAGAAGTTGATGTTGGTGTAGCTCAATTTGTCAAATGGTCCATGTTTATTGTTTCAGTCACATGTATTTTCCTGGTAGGTTATTTCGTTCATTGGTTGATTACATATCTGCAAATATAGTCATGGTTATGAGTTTTCTTTTTATATGATGCTTTGACTGGCAACTTATTTTGTTTATAGGTATCACTAAATCTGTTTTAATGCACATTAACTATCTAAGGTTTCTCTCTCTTTTTCAGAGCACCAATGACAACCTTTTGGCGATGGTGGCAATTGGATTTTTTGTGGCACTATATCATATGATTGCTAGGATGAAGTGGCTCTACCATCAGTAAGTTCTACATCGCTCACCTTCTGCCTGTAGACGCTAGATTGATTCAGGTTACAGAATTGTAATAATCTGATTTGGGTCACATTTTAATTTATTCACTTTATTCTAAATATTTCATTTAATGGTTAATTTGAAATGGAAATGTCATTTTGTTTTAGGAGAAATAAAGATAGGACTCACAAGATGAAAATAACATTTGCTTTCTACAGTTCTATAATCAATATATGCTGTTAATTTGTTGACTATGATTTCATGCAGGGCTCGATTATATTCTGGGAGGCGGAATCTATGGGCTAAAAGTAAACAAACAACCCCAAAGCACCGACATCCTGAATTTCTAAGCCCGTCAAAAAAGATTAGGCCCTCGAGAAGTCCATACAGTGGCCCGCTAAAGTTTGGATGGTCCAAAACCCCGGTCAAAAGTACAAATCTATACTTTCCATAATTTTCATTAATATTATCTACTTATTAATCATGCTTTCTCAGTTTCACACATCGTTATTGATTTGTTTTCTGTGTTGGCTCTTGAAGGCGAGCCTAATTCAGGGGCAACTGGAAACCGACATGACTTTTACTCGACGTTTCACAAGACACCAAACAGGAAGAAGTTCTCAGAAGAAGAATGGGAGGAATTCACTGAAGATTCAACCAGACAAGCTGTTGCTCGGCTAGCATCTTCTCCTGAATTCACTGATTGGGTTATCAGAAGTGCGGATAGAATCAAAGTCGCTCCGGAAGATAGTTCAGATGACTTGGATGAAAGTGGGTCAGATTCTACGGACGAGTATGTGCAAGAAAGTGGAAAGAGGCGAGGATTTTTCAGCTGGTAGATGTGCAGTGAAGCAAATGCACGTTGACTGTAATGGATGACATTAGGGTACTAGATTTGACCTAGTTATACTTTTTTTACCCGGTTCACTAGCAAATATTTGCTCTTTACCGTTAGTGAACTCGGAATTTAGCAAGAGTTGTATAGTTTCCAGTCATAGTTTTCTAGGCACTGTTCTTGTGCTCAGTGCTTACATTTCTTGATTTTTTATGGAGTAGATTTCACTCAAATATCTCAAGAGGCAAATGGTAAAAAGAGGAATCAGCTTATCCCTCTTCTCTTATGGGTTTGATACCAATTTAGGGCCCGTTTGGTTTCCAGTTTTTTAAGCAAGGGTTGGGGTTGATGCCAAAATCTATTATTTGGTTCAAATCAGTGGGGTTAAAATATGGGAGTCGTTCCCAAACAGTACTAGAGAGAGAGAAGTCACATGGATAGGCTGGATTTCATTTTTTCATGTGGGTCCTAGTGTTTTATATTATTTTTTTAATTTCTTCTTCTCAAATTCAATTTTCATAACTTTATAATATTTTTGTTTTATAATGTATTTCTCAAATAAAATAATCTTCCACTTTTTTTAATATTTTTTTCTCTTTTTACATCAAATCAAAATTCAAATCCTAATCCACAATTTTACATTTAAATCCAAATCCTAATCTAAACCCATCTACAAACCAAACGGGCCCTTAATTATCTTTCCTTAGCAAATACATTTTGACTTTACTGGGTCAAAATTAGTACATTTCAAATTCAAATGTACCTTCATCTTTGTTATTATTATTATTTTGTTTATCAAGCTTTTCTTATTATTGAAAATTTCTAATCTAAGAGCATCAGCAATGGGAGGTTTTTACAAAAGGTTTTTACTTTTTTAAAAAGTCTTTCAAAGACTTTTTTGCATTGCAAACTTGGACTTTTTAAGGAGCTTTTTAAAATGACTTGGAGTATGCCAAGCGGTTGAAGCATTGTTCTATACATACATTTTGAAGCATTAATTAGAATGACTTTTTCATATTAAAATAATAATAAAATTAAATAACAAAAAGCTTTTCAAAGTTTAAGCATTGTAGATGCTCTAAGAAACTATTTTTAAAAATCATAGAAACGTGTTTTATTGAACAATCTGAAAAGTCAAAACTTGGAACTTTCAGAAGCAACCCTTTTTGATTAGTTGTTTGGAAGCATGGACAAGAAAGCCGTTGGCTTTTGTGTCAAACTTCATCAAATTTGGATGGAGCTGTTCATGGTTGGCGTTGGCTTTGACTTTAGAGGCAATTTATCGGATATTTGACCACATTAGACCTTTTTATGTCGTATAAAAGTTATCCCGGGTATGTTTGGTGAAACATATCAGTAACAGTAATTAGTATCAGTTAGTAGTAGCAGTTGTCAGTAGTTGATAAAAAAATTGTAGTTTTAATTATAAAATGTAAAATGACATTTGGAGTGTTTTTGCAAAACCCTTCTCATTGAAAAAAAAAATTGGACCAATAAAAAAGCTTGATTTTACCATGTAGGCGAAATTGAGAGACGTGATTGTTCAATTAAAAGTTAAAATTGAATTGATTTTGGTCAAACTTTAATAAATTTGGTTGAGAAAAAACACATAAAAATATTTGTGTCAAATTTGTGAAAACTAAAACTTAAAAAAAAGAGTAAGTAATTAATAAAACTTTAGCGGTTGAAATTACATAAGTTATATAGAGCTAAGTGTAAAATTACAAATTTTCATATTTTTTAATAACTTTAGAAAAAGAACAAATAACTCCTTACACTTTATACCCCTTATATTTTATAATATGAAATTTGTTTAAAATTACATGAGCATTAGTATTATTTTCAAGTTTTTATCTATTAAAATTACAAAATTTTGTAAATACATTGCTTATTTTTAATAAAAGTTAAATATTTTTTTAAAACTAATATTAATTTTAGACTTTTATCTATTAAAATATTATTTTTACTATATACGTTAAATAAGGACTTATGTTATTTTTTTAAGTTTAATTTATGGGTACACGGGCTTGAATATTAAATACGGCTAAACTGTTGTTAACAGGAATATGAATATCAAATGTAAGCTCGGATTACTGTGATATGAAAATAAATATATGCTATTATATTTATAATAACGATTCATAAAATTCTTATTTAAAGTTTATATATGGATGTCCAGAAAAACATTTTTAAAAAACTTTACGAAACATATTTTAAGTTCATCAAAGCTGATTATATGCTACTAAACTCGCACATTTTGTAAAACATGATATGAATAGTTAAAATTAAACAACAAACATCAACATCAACCTCAACATTTATGCCAATTAAACAAGTTAAATCTTTCAACTAACAAATTTATTTATAAAATATTATTTTAATAGATATTAATACATAATAAAAAAATCTTAAAAAAGTATTAGTTATATTTATATCACAATTTTCAAAGGTAAATTCTCATATGTCCATATACTAAACTAAAATTTTAAAATAAATTTGATTTATGTGTAAACCCCGTGCGTGCACAGAACTTATAGCTAGTGTAATTTAATAAGCAAAACACTAGCAGCAAGATTCTAATGCTTTCTCAAGAAGCGTTTTGAATAGGAGCAGTTACGCAATATAAAAATGGTAGTTGCTTGTTGCGAAACAAGCTTTGCATTTAAAACACTTGTTGCTAGTCGCTAATTGCTTCAAAACGCTCTAATAATATACTTGTTGCCAAACATGACCTTAGTTTTTAAATAAAATTCTAACATACTAAACACCTCACCACATGATTTAAAAAATGGATTTTGTTAGATAATGGATAGGTTATGGGATGGTTGTCAGGATCCTGATCCTGATCTTAGGATCTTACGATTTTACGATACTGCAAAGCAAAAACGATCCGGATCTTACATAGGATCTCTGAGAGATTAAGATCTTATAGGATCCCGATCTTGATCATAGGATCTTAAGATCTAATCCGATCCGATCCTACTTTTCTCGGATAACAAACTAAAAAATTGCAAATTTTTGGATTATTTTTTGTAGAATTTAAAATACAACATATTAATCTTATTAAACATTTCATAACCGTAATTTAGGACAACATTTTGATGGAACATTCATATAATTTTGTGTTTATGATATATAATAATTTATAAATTTGTATAATATTACAGAAACTATTAAGAAAATACATTACAGTAGGATCTTAAGATCCCGATCCGATCTTACGATCACGGTCTTGCAAAGACGAAAACGATCCTGAGCAGGATCCCGATCTTGAAAACCTTGAGTTATGGGATTCGGTACACTGATGTCATAATGTAGTTCAACATTAAGGTATAATGTTTTTGTTTGATTGTATATTTGTATTTATATGCTTGGATTTATAAAATCTTGTTTTAGTAGCAAACCAATGGCTATAAAAGTAAACCAAAAAAACATGTTTAGTGAACATCTGAAGGCAAATAGTTTTGGCTTTAGATACATTTTTAAGAATAAAATTATGTTGCAACGCTTAGGAAATATTTCGAAAAGAAAAGTATTGTCTTTGTAACTAACATTATTTGTGTTAGATAAAACAACAAAAAGGAAGATATTTGAACTGTTATGTATATTTTTTGAGATATGTTGTCATGTACTTTTACAAAAAGATTCCCACATACACAAGTGTCAACTAAATATGATTTGTCTAAAAGAAGAAAGAAAAAGTATAATACAAAATGTTTAATGAACTACACTTAACACATGCATGAATGTGAAAGTTTCTTTATAAAAATTTGTTTGGATGCGTCATTGTTGAAGTAAAATCTTACTTCTACTTCAGACAAGCGAAATGAATCTTTCGGACTATGACTGGTCCTTCGGATTCAAGGTGGTCCTTGTTTGCAATGTGCTACTTCGGATATCTACAAAACAGGTACGTCTGTCAGTCTCGCCCCGGGAATGTATCCCAGGACCAACCTCCGGCGTGAGAGTAAGTATATATTCTTAGAGAGAGAAAGTATTAGTAAAGTTAGAGAGTGAGAGAATTAGTTAACCTTAAATGAAGATTTCTCCTCTATTTATAAGCTGCTCATATGGAGTGTCAGGCTGGTTTGTACTTAATTCCTTAGTGCTTACTAGTTTATGCTCCACTACCATGTACTTTCTTGTACTTTGGTTTGTGGACGGAGGGTCTGGCCAAGCGGACATCGGTATCCGGAAGGCATGGCCTATGACTCTTTGGATGTTGGTTTGTTCTGCTTGGATATGTTTGAATACGTTTTATCTGATGTATATCTGGAGGGTATGTATTCCGTATGGCATGTATCCGGAAGGTACATACGCCAACATGTCCCCCCCCCCAATATCGCAGTATTGGTCATGCCGATGGTGTGATACTTAAAATCTTTGTTTTTGCGACTTTCCGAGGGGTAAGTCATGATTTTGTCGTTTTAGAGTCGTGTGCAAGGTGCCAAACGTAATTAATGTGTCGTTTAAGGAGCGCCGTCGTTTTTTACCGTACCTTTTGGATTGGAGCACGTGTGCGTGTTTTAAGATACGCGGCTTGGATGGTGACACGTTAGCCCTGCGTGTGACGTGTCGTTTCGCGCCCAATTTTTACTGCCTATAAATAGTTTCTTTTTTCTCATTTTCACCACTGTTATTTCTCTCTCAACACACACAGATTTCTGACACTTTTTCGTCCATATTCCGAACGATTTCTCTCGTCGTCTTTTGAGGTACGTCTTAGTCCGTTTAGTATTTTCTTGTTTGGCTATACCCTTCTTTTTCTCGGATTTGTCATGTCGGAATCTACTACTTCGTTTGACTATGAAGATGTATCAATGCCGGAAGACTCTCATGTTAAAAAAGATATACTTAAGAGGCAGTCTGTGATGGATGAAGCTGATGTGCATGCCTTAGTGGTGACTTTCGGAATACCAACGGATTTACATCCACGGGTACCTCCGGAAGGTATGACGATGAACCAACTACCTACCGATGCTATTGGTCTATACGCAGAGTATTTCTTTGAAGGTGGCCTTGCTGTTCCTTTCTCCATCTTCGTTTTAGAAGTTATTAGGTATTTCAAAGTCCACCTTTCTCAGTTGGTTCCCCTCGGCATGCACCGTGTAACCCTTTTTGAGGTGTATTGCCGGAGCATGCACATTCCTCCTACCACTCCTTTGTTTCGTGTTTTTTACAAACTTAGCAAACAGGGTTGTTGGTTTTCTTTTGAAAAGTGTGTTCATTCGGATAGGAGAGTTTGCTTCGGAGAATTTCCTTCTTGTCTGAAGGGTTGGAAGTATCAATTTTTCCTGATCGACAGGCGAGCTATTCCGTTTGTTATGCCTTGGAGGCATCCGGATTCGGACGTGTCGGATCCGTTTCCGAAGAAAAATGAATACGATGCTACTCACGCCGATAGGCTAGCCGAGACAATCATTGAGCCGTGTCAAGTTCCACAGGCGTTCTTGTATGCTTTGGGTTTATCTGATCATTGGGAGTTTCCCGGTTATCGTCCGGCCTTGAGGGACGAGAAGGGGAGGGATATAGCCTTTGTTATAAGCATAAATTTTTAAGTTGTATATTTTTTCTTATGTTTAACAGTGGGTTTTGTTCATCCGCAAGTGTAACTATGTCGAGCTATCTAAAGAAGCCGCCTCTACGCAAGAATGTTAATGTGGTGAAGGGGGATAAATTCCCGGAAGGGCAAGTCCGCGAGATGCACGTTACCCAGCCCCTGGCTTCTAATACTGAGGTTCCGGAGAAGAGTGATGACTTGAAGAGGATCGAAGTTCCGAGTGACAAGGTGTTGGCGTCTAAAGAGAAGAAGAAGGAGCAAGCCGCCAAGCTGGGCCTGAAGAAGCCTCCGACCAAGAGATCTGGAGGAAGCGTTTCTTCTCGCGTCCATAAGAGGAGCAAGTTATCTGCTGATGACAATGTTATTGATTTGGATGCTGCTGAGGGCGTCGCAAATCCGGAGCCTATCCGATCGGTTTATCCGAAGGATATTTCATCTGGTCAAGCCGGAGGTTCTGATGCTGGTATGTTGTTGTGAATATCCTTTTCGTTCGTACTTACTTGCTTACTTCGGCTTATTGATTAGTTGTGTTATTATCATCACTTATTAATAAAGGTTTTTCTTTTCAGGAGGTTCGAAAGGTGCTTCTTCTCGTCCGGGGAAGGAGACCCTTATGGAGGAGGATGTTGAGGTTGATATTGAGGGAGACGATGAAGATGATGCGACATTCGTTCCTGCTTGGTCGGTGAAGAGGGGCACGAGTATGAACAATGCCAATGTCTGCAGGGATATGATGATTAATTTGGCGACTCCTGGGGAAGAGAAGTATCTGGATAGTCAGGATGATAGTGATGCGGTTCGAAGGTCTTGGTTGTTGTTGGGCAAAAGTGCTACAGCTCAAGCGGATGTTATTTTCCGTTTTGAGTCTCTTCTTGGTGAACATCAGAAGTTGACGGCCGTTCATGGTGTCTGTGAAAAAACCTTTGCGGAGAATTGGAAGAAGTTTGGAGAAATGTCCAAGGAGTTAGAGAAAGTCAAGGATGAGCATGCAGAGTGTGTTAAGGTTAATCCGGAGGGTATACGGAAGTTGCGTTCAGAGAATGCTAGTTTGGAAGATAGGGTTTCTCAGTTGGAGATGGAAAAGGAGGAGTGGAGGAAAGTCTTTGGTGATCAAGCGGATAAAATTAAACGTTTGGAGGCTCAGTTGAAAGAGACGGAGTTGAAGTTGAGTGATGAGGGGAAGGCATATCAGGAGCTCTACCAGGAAAAACAGGATTTGGCCATAGCCGTCGGGAATGCTGAAGTTGATCGGAACCGAAAAGTAAATGAGTTTATTCCGGAGGCTATCCGTCGCTTACTGGGCAGTCATGAGTTCCGGACGGCTCTTGCGGAGCCTTTTAACTTGTATTACCAATCGGGATTGATAGATGGGGCTGGTCTGTTTGAGGAGCCGGAGAAGGCGGCCAAATTGTTGGGAGAGGTGGATGGCATAGATATGGAAGCTGATGAGAAGTATCAAGTGTTATATGACCAAGCACTCTCCCAGGACTATCCCTTCATCCAGAAAATCCGTAAGACTATTGACCGCAAGTATGATGAGCTCATGGCTTTGGTTCTTGATCTTGCTCCTGCTTCGGAGCTCGAAGGAACTAATACCTCAGGTTCGGCTTCTGAACCGGTGATTGGTCCTCAACTTGAAAATCCGTCTGATAAAGACTCCTCGGATCAGAATGTCTCGGCCTTTGTTTGAGGTGGTTTGTTTTAAGGATTCGCATATCTCCATTTTGACTATGGGTATAGGTATCGAGAATCTTTTGTGAAGCTTTTATCAAGATTCCTTTCTTTGGGTTGATGTACGTTGGGGCTTGGGTACCTCCATTTTGACTATGGATTTAGGTACTCCGGGTTCCCTGTGAAGCTCTTTTATTCATGGTTTATCTTAGCGACAATATGAACGACTGATGTATTATCGTTCCGTCTTTTTGTAGAATAGGTCTTTCGGAACTATTGATGTAATAGCTTTTGACTTTGAATATATATATATATATATATATATATATATATATATATATATATATATATATATATATATATATATATATATATATATATATCATTTTGCTTTTTTCTTCGTATTTATTTTCTTTTACGTTACTTTCAAGCTATGTGTATGTATATTCCGGAAGATACAGATCAATTATCGTAGGGTATTTGTTCCTCGTAAATTAGCTTGTGACCGTTATGTTATTGGCCTTATTGATCCATCTTTTGTCGGTGGCGTTCTGAACTTGGCCTTATATATTACCCACTTGGGGTTTTGTTGTTCGGACAACTTATGCCCTTCGGCTCTTGTTCTCATATATTACCCACTTGGGGTTTTGTTGTTCGGGCAACCTGTGCCCTTCGGCTCTTGGCCACATATATTACCCACTTGGGGTTTTGTTGTTCAGGCAACCTGTGCCCTTCGGCTCTTGGCCTCATATATTACCCACTTGGGGTTTTGTAGTTCGGGCAACTTGTGCCCTTCGGCTCTTGGCCTCATATAGTACCCACTTGGGGTTTTGTCGTTCGGGGAACTTGTGCCCTTCGGCTCTTGGCCTTATATGTTACCCACTTGGGGTTTTGTCTGTGGAAAACTAGAAGGGGGGGTTGAATAGTTTTCCGTTCTTTTTCGTTTTATAAAAACTTTGTTTCAAAATGTTGATTAGAATTTATTCAATTGTTTGTTTGAAAAACCTTCAATTACATTTTAGTATAAAAGCAACATATAATCAATATGATCAATTATATATGTGAACTTTTAGATTAGTTTTCAAAACTTAGTTTTATGAATGAATCATAGATCAAACTTTATGTGTATAAGTTTTCCTTTTAAAATCTTAAAACATTTTGTATCAAATTATCGATTAAGTTAAGCTCAACATGAGAAGTGTTAAATATATATATTAGTCCATTTGACCATAACATACAATTATATGTCCTATCACACTATTAACTTCTATGTACAACACATTCAATCATCACAACAATATAAGCAACAATTAAGACATATAGGCAAGCATAGATATAAAGCGATAAATGCAAGAATGAATGAAAAGAGATGAGAGAAAGAACATGCAAACCGAACACGATGATTTATAGTGGTTCGGCTACAAGGACACCTTCCTTGTTCCTACTCCACTCCCCGAGTCACCTACTCGAGAGTTTTCTTCACTACTCAACAAGCTCCCTTTTGGCGGAGAAAACCTTACACACCAATTTACACACCACAATAACTTCACACCTTAATCACAACAACTACACACCTATTCACTACTTAATCACACCACTTCTTCACACCTATCTTCTACCCACCAATATTCTACACACCAATCTTCTACACACCAATCTTCTATACTCTTCACACCTATCTTCTTCACTCCTAACTTCTTCACAACTTAATACTTCCTAACTCTTTCTTCACACCAAGAGTATATTCACACCTTCAAGGCACTAATGTCTTCACAACTTCAATGCACTAATGTCTTGACACCTTCAAGGCACTAATGTCTTCACAACTTCAATGCATTAATGTCTTGACACCTTCAAGCCACTAATGTCTTCACAACTTCAATGCACTAATGTCTTGACACCTTCAAGGCACTAATGTCTTCACAACTTCAATGCATTAATGTCTTGACACCTTCAAGCCACTAATGTCTTCACAACTTCACATAAGCACTAACTAGATCCTAATACATCTTTGGGTTTATGATAGGGAGGATACTTCTCTTGCACTTTAAGTGATGAAAGATTGGATCACTTGAAACAAAGATTAATAATCTTATGATCAAAGGGTTTTAGAAGGATGTTTAGAGAGAATTGGATCTGAAAATATTTGTGCAAAAGGTTGGAAAAATTCCAGGTTTGAGGTGGTATTTATAGGGAAAAATTTCTGACAAAATCTGACAGGGGAGCGTGGCCGGTCCCCTTAAAATTAAGGGGGCCGCCCTACTGAAACGGCCAGATTTTCTGTCTTTTAGTGGGGAAAGTTTATTTGGTGAAAAACTAACTAATTTTGGTTAAAAGTTTGAAATCATATATTTAGTATGATTAAAACATTTTTCTTTATTACCAAAAGTGTTTTTCAAAAATATATAATAAGTTTATATAATTAAATAAACTTTGTATTAGTTAATTAAATACCCCTTTGATCATGTAATGTATTAAACACTTGTTTATCCATACCTTAAGTGATTGTTGAAGCATACTTGAGACGTTGAGATGTCGAGGCTTGTTGACGTAAGAATGCATAGATGAATTGTGATCACAAGTAACTTAAGCACTTTACGTTATATGTTGTAACTTACATTTTTGTCATCATCAAAACATGAAGAGGATGTTTAGATTAAATATCGTAATATTCATGCCAACATTGTCGTTCGGGCAACTTGTGCCCTTCGGCTCTTGGCCTCATATAGTACCCACTTGGGGTTTTGTCGTTCGGGGAACTTGTGCCCTTCGGCTCTTGGCCTTATATGTTACCCACTTGGGGTTTTGTCGTTCGGGCAACTTGTGCCCTTCGGCTCTTGGCCTTATATATTACCCACTTGGGGTTTTGTTTAGGCAACGTGTTATTAGATAAAAAACAATTCTTTCTTCAAGGCATAATTGCATGAAATATTTTATTAGGGATAAGAAAATGGCTCACGAGCCTTACAATAAGTCTTTCGGATGTCTCCGATTACATGAAACACTTTTTTAAATTAGTAGCATGCCAGGTCCGAGGTACTTCTATGTCATCCATGGTTTGGAGTTTGTATGTGCCATGTTGGTAAGCTTCTGTTATCCGATAGGGGCCTTCCCAGTTTGGCCCTAACTTTCCCTGATCTTCCACCCTGCTGGCTTCGTTTTTTCGATACACGAAATCTCCTACTTTGAAAGCTTCGGGTCTAACCCTTCGGTTGTAATATTGTTTCACCTTCTTCTTGTATTTGGCCTCTCTTATTGCTGCCATTTCTCGTCGCTCCTCTAACAAGTTTAGGTTCAGGCTGATTTCATCGTCGTTGTTTTCGGTGTTTGCCATCATGGTCCGAAAGGTAGGCATGCCAATTTCCGCTGGGATGACTGCTTCACTTCCGTAGGTCAGACTAAAAGGTGTTTCTCCATTGCTAGTTTTCAAGGTAGTACGGAATGCCCATAGTACATTTGGTAATTCGTCGACCCATCCGGCTCTTTCTCTTCTGAGCCGCGACTTGAATCATTTCATTAAGCTTTTATTGGCCCTTTCCACTAATCCGTTGGCTTGAGGGTGAGCCACGGCTGTGTTGATTTGTGTGATATTCAACCTCTCGCACCAACTCTTGAACGGGTCCCCAACAAAGTTACTTCCGTTATCCGTGACGATTATCTTAGGTAGTCCGAACCTACAGACGATGTTGTCCCATACAAATTTCTTCACTTCTTTTCCGGTTGTTTTGGCTAGTGGGTTTGCTTCCATCCATTTTGTAAAGTAGTCGATTGCCACGATTACATATTTAACTTTCCCTGGAGCTTCGGGTAAAGGTCCCAACACGTCTATTGCCCATTGGAAGAAAGGCCATGGCGCCATGACGGAGGTCAACACGGTTTTTGGTAATTTAGGAACCGGAGCATGTATTTGACATGAGTCACATTTTTGGATAACTTCTCTAGCATCTCGATGCATGGTTGGCCAGTAATAACCTTGTCTCATAAGTTTAGCTAATACGGATCTTGGTCCGGAATGCATACCGCACGCTCCTTCATGCACCTCTCGGATTACATAATTGGCTTGGAGAGGTCCTACGCACCGCAGCATTGGTCCTAGGTATGACTTTTTGAATAGCACATCATCAATCAGTGTATAATGGCTTATTTTCATACGAAGGGCTCGGGCTTCGTTTTGATCCTCCGGACATATCCCTTCCTTTAGGCACCGGAGTATGGGTGACATCCAATTTTCTTCTTCTTCTTCTACTATTGCGTTAATTATTTCCTCTTCAGTGGATGGTTTTTCCAATACTTCTACTAGGATTTCTTTTGTCAAGTGGTCGAATGCTACGGATGCCAATTTGCTCAGTACGTCTGCTTTTTGGTTTTGGGCTCTTGGGATATTCTTTATCTTGAAGTGTTCGAAGCAAGCAATATATTCCCTGGCTTTGGTGAGGCACTTTGTCATACTCTCCGTATATGCAGTAAATTCTCCGTTGATCTGGCTTGCCACTAGGTTTGAGTCTACTCGTACGTCCAGTGCTTTTATGTGCATTTTTCTTGCGATTCTTAGTCCGGCCAGGAGTGCTTCGTATTCTGCTCCGTTGTTGGTGGCTTCAAAGTTCAGTCTGAGAGCATAAGTGTATTCTTCTTTTTCCGGACTGATTAGTACCAACCCTTCTCCGGCACCTTTTTTGCTAGACGCTCCGTCAGTGTATAGGATCCATTCTTCAGTTTGAGAGATATTGCATATCTCCTTGCCCCTTCTTTTTGGATCTGGATAGGTCGTGCCGATGGGTATCTCATTGATGAAGTCAGCCAGTACTTGTCCTTTGATAACATTTCTTGGTACATAAGTAATGTTGTAAGCTCCCAGCTCTACCGTATATTTGGCTAATCATCCGGAAGCTTCTGCTTTGTTCAGTACTTGTTTGATGGGGTGGTCCGTTATGACTTTAATAGGGTGAGCTTCGAAATACCGCCTCAGTCTTCTGGACAGGTGTAGGAGGGCTAAAGCCAATTTCTCTACTGGAGCATACTTCTTTTCTGCCTCGTGCAACGTTCGGCTCACGTAGTGGACTGGAATCTGACGTCCTTCCCTTTCAACTAGCATTACCCCACTTATTGCTTCCGCCGCGGCCGATAGGTATAGGTACATGTCTTCTTTTGGTTTTGGTGTAGTTAGGCATGGGAGCTCTAGAATCATCTTCTTCATTTCCTGAAAAGCTCTTTCGGCTGCTTCCATCCATTGGTATTTATCTTTGTTATCCTTGGTGATGTTCTTTAATGTTTCAAAGAAAGGTAGAGATCTTTCGGCAGATTTTGACAAGAAACGGTTTAGTGCGGCGAGTGTGCCACTTAGACTTTGCATTTCCTTTAGTGATTTTGGTGATTGCATGTCAGCAATTGCTCTGGTCTTCTTAGGGTTTGCCCTAATTCCTTCGGAAGTCACCATATAACCAAGAAACTTTCCTTCCTCCACTCCGAAGGAGCATTTCTTAGAATTTAGTTTCATATTGATCCTTCGGAGATTGTCGAACGTCTCTGCTATATCAGCTAACAGCTCCTTTTCCGTTTGGCTTTTGATAACCATGTCGTCTACATATGCTTCCAAGTTTCGGCCAATTTGCGTTCGAAAGGTGGAGTCTACTAGCTTCTGATATGTTGCTCCGGCATTTTTTAGTCCGAACGACATCTTAACATAGCAATATGTTCCGTGATCGGTATAGAAGGCCGTTTTCTCTTCGTCTTCCTTTGCCATTTGCACTTGGTGGTATCCTTTGTAAGCGTCGTGGAAACATTTGTAACGAAATCCCATTACTGATTTAATCTTCCAATCTATTTCAGGTAACGGATAGTAGTCCTTGAGACACGATGAGTTGAGGTTTTTGAAGTCAATATACATCCTCCAACTATCGTCCGGTTTCTTTACCAAGACTGGATTAGCGATCCATGTCGGATACCGGACGGGTCTGATTATTCAAGCTTTTAGCCATTTGTTGACATAAATAATGTATGAAAACGTTATTTATATTTTTCGATATCTCTATATTTTGACGATCACAAAATGTAAACTCGTCAATCGTAAGATTACTACGTAAACAAGTATTAAGCTAGTTTATACAACTATATCCAACTTAATCACTTAAGGTATGGATAAACAAGTGCTTAATACATCTTATGATCAAAGGGATATTTAATTAACTAATACAAAGTTTATTTAAATATATATAAACATATTATATATTTTTGAAAAACACTTTTGGTAATAAAGAAAAATGTTTTAATCATACTAAATATATGATTTCAAATATTTAACCAAAATCAGTTAGTTTTTCACCAAATAAACTTTCTCCACTAAAAGACAAGTTTTCTGGCCGTTACAGTTGGGTGATCCGAATGAGAATAATGATTACAAAAGAATAATGATTACAAGTATATCAAGAATGAGAGAAAATGTTTCAAGTGTGGTGATCCGAATCACCTTATTGGAAAATGTCCAATGATGACAAGAGATCAAAATCAAAGAGCGTTTATTGGAGGTGCTTGGAGTGATAGCGATGAAGATGAGAAAGAAACAACAAAGGAAGAAAAATGTCTCATGGCTAAAACATCAAGTGAGGTACGTTCCGAAACCGAATATTTTAGTGATGAAAAGTTATCATTAGATGAAAAAGACTTAGATAGTGAATACAATAGATTATGCAAACTAGGTCAACAAGTTATGGCTAAAAACAAATCACTAAAATACATAAATAACAAATTAAAAAATGAAGTACTTGAACTAAAAATTAAAATACATCAACTTGAGAAAGGTAAAGAAACTTTTGAAGAATGTAAATCATGTCAAGAGCTTAGAAGTGAAAACAACAAACTTAAGGAAGAAATTTGTAAACTTGAGAAATTTGAAAATAGTAGTAACTCACTTAGTAAAATTATAAGTATTCGAAGAATATCCGGAGATAAAACCGGTCTAGGTTTTAACTCAACCGAAGCCTCAACAAGTGAAGTTAGAAATGTTAAATTTGAAAGCGAACTCAAGGAACTAAAACCTTCAAAATCTAATCCTGAGTATATACTCATAAATGATAAGAAAATACATCTAGCTAGTAATGAAGAAATAAAACCGTTTTATAAACCATCTTTAAAAACCGAAGTAGGATCGTCCAAAACTAAAACAAGATCTAAAACTCCACCACCTAGGAAACCGAATAATTCTTACCCTAGACCTAAAACACCTCAACCAAGAGTAAACCAAAGTAGACAAAACTTTAACAATAATCAACAAATGTGGAACTTCAATCCATGGGGAATGTTTCCACCATATATGCACCCAAGTCAAATACAAAACATGTTCGGGACAAACAACTTTGGTCAAATGAGACCATGGGGACCAACGTGAAAACTTTCGCCATTCATACATGGAAATCTTTGATGTCACCCCGTGTTCGGACTTTCCTTTGAAGATTTTGAAGTTTAACGCATTGAAGACGAAAGGTACAAATTTCCTTTTATTTCCTTGTAAACAAATGCATGCTTAGTTTAGTATCTAGCTTTTATGTGATTTTGATTGGTTCATTATTCTCTCTAGTCTTTACTTCTATACATATATATACTTATTTACTTATACTATATCTATATATATATATATATATATATATATATATATATATATATATATATATATATATATATATATATCTAGGATCTTATAACCTAGAAAACTCATTTGTTGATTTTCTAGAACTAGAAATTGTTCGTTTACAAACCTTTTCTTTTCCCCATTTACCTTATTGAACTTTAATGTTCAACGACACTCATGCTGATGAAGAGAGATGAGTCGAAAAATCTATGGATGAAACAAACTCCCGGCTTCCGTTGCATTCGTCTCCTTCCTTTATTCTCGTCTTATAAGCCAATACTATATATATATATATATATATATATATATATATATATATATATATATATATATATATATATATATATATACTTATGAACCTTCCACA